>OZ025265.1:28523525-29006661 GCA_964019135.1 Arenicola marina
GGTTTGTGGCACGTTCATCCAACTATAGCCTGGCCGACCGACTTACGTTGCAAGCTCCGTTGGATCCGCTGTAGACACATATGTGTCCGGCGTTGATGGTGGCGCCACCGACACCGGCCATGCGGCTGGTGCACTCAGCGTTGCTGATGACGGGGATGTCGAGCATCTGCAGGGTGTCGGGCAACACGTTGCTGTTTCCTATCACCGCCCAAGCGTGCAATGAGAGTCTTTAGCATGGAACACGGACGTTATTTGCCCCACATGCCGCTTACATTAAATCGTACGTTCCAGGATACTATTTACATCTATATATCTCATATTGACTAATCGCTATAACACATCAGCCTAAGTTGAAAAAGTACCGGTCAATCTTCCATATCAGAACCCGTGTAATGGATTATAACAGTAAATGCTTCGTGAGGCATACGTGAGCGACGTTGCAACAATGGTGAGCTCTGCCATGGAGGAACGATCGATTTACGGGTAACGTATCAGTCCATGACAAGGTTATCGCGGGCCATATTTACTGCCGGAAGCGAGGCAATGCGCTAAGGGGCCACCCACCGGTCCTGCCCCATCCGGTGATGGTGCACATGTCCCCAGCGAACTGGTCGTTGTTGTCAGCGGGCAGCACGGCGGCAGCGATGTTGGAGTTGCTGAGGTCCAAACCGGAGTTAAGGGTGACGGTGGCGATGTCATTGGGGGTGCCGCTGGCGCCGCTGTCATAGCCAGAGTTCTGAGGGGACAAATGAAATGAAACGACTTAGTGTTCTAGGCCGCTTTTGTGCACACAACGGGCCCCTCCTACGAAGGTCAAGGATGAATGGATCAGGCAGTAATGTTTTTGCCTGATAATATGTAACTGCACTGGCATGGTACATGTAATAATTACCATCGTATTAATTTGCTCCTCCCAATATTACTGATATAGTGTTTTATATCACAATAACAACATTTTAGCCACACATTTTGACCTCTTTTTGAGTGTAACGCTTGTAGATTAATTCATCCATTACCTATGTATACGATGATTATATAAATATGGTTGTTGTTTCTCTCAATGTATCTCATCTGGTTGTAAAATACTATGCTGGACCAGACAGATACCAGGATCACATTCATTTTTTTAAGCGTAATCAATTAACGTCGTAAGGGCGGGGCGTATCCCCGAGTGCCCAATGCTTACCACGACAAAGCTGGAAGCGCTGATGGCGGTTCCAACCTGGCGGTTGGTCTGGCCAGCGAGTACGCTGAACCCGGAGGCGACCCTGTAGACATAGACAAAACGGAGATTACGGGTCTCACGGCATGGACAGGAAATAACAAAGGAACTGTATGGAACGACAGGTGAAATCGTCTTGAAATATGCGGCTAACTACTGTCATGATTCATAGGGCAACACATCAACCGACAGCGAACAATAATATAGAACGTCCACCCAACAAACAAATCATATAAGATTTTTTATTGTGCGTCTTGTGATTTATGATAACCTACAGATGTTTAATTTACTGAAGGTTGCTATACCATTCTGTATATATAGCAGGTTACTGTCAAATTATTTAGTAACTGACAATACTACTTTACTTGACGACGATATTATAGAACATGTCCTATAATAAGCATACGATTAAAGGTGTTTAGATTTGGTTTCATTGTGGTACGGAGACTGCGATCAGACTGAGGGGGTTAGGGCCAGGACTTGCCTTCCATCGACACAGTGGGCAGCAGTCAACACGACGTTGGCATTGAGGTTAGAGCAGCCACAGGTGTGGGAGCCGGAGAACCTCAGAGAGCACTGATAGGGGTAGTTAGCGATGTCGGCGTCCGAACCACCGATGATGCGTTGGTCAGAACCCTTGGTCCTCTCGACAAAGGACGCCCGTGGGCTGGCCTCTGTAGGAGTACAGGAACATTTAGGTTCAATTTATTCATACAGACCATTTTGTGTTCTAAGACGTGAAATCCTACGCGCTCAAATGATGTATTTAGATGCTTTGTAAAAATAGTATGTGAGCTACTGTAAATCTGGAGGTTGGTAAATAATTCCCCATAGTGGTGTAGTACTGACGTCCATTTAGCATATGATACGTGAAAGAAATTTGGTCACATTATTTCTCCAAGCTAACAGTAACGGTGAGTTTAAGTAAAGAAGTAAAGTACAGTTAAAACTACGGGAATTGACACAGTATGTTTATTTATGTAAGTTTGATTTGTGTTCCAGGATGTGGATGTGCCACTTTAGCAGCACGCATAGTACCACTGGGCACATTACATTAAACTAACAAGGTGTACTAAAGTTCATATGAACATATGAACTTAAGTCCGCTTTAGATGCTAAAACTTACCGCAAAAAGCAACAGCTACCAAGATCAGTGCCCACTTCATGTCTGCAGAGTTGAAGTTTAGCTTTTTGCTTTGTCGCCTATATAGCCGGACAGTGTGACTAGCACGTATGTTCGGTCTCACGCGTCCGATTTGTACGGTGCCCGGTTTAGAACATCACGTTAATTTTGTTGCCAAAAAAAATAAGTCGTGCCAAATTTCCTTAGAAAATTTCTTTTTCAGATTTCCCCTCCAAAAACAGGTCATTCCAAATGTTGCGGAAGGAGTTCATTTTTTTTAAGTCGTTCCAAACCCAGAGTTGCATCCGGACTTTTCGGTTGTAAATAGTGAGGGAAGAAAGGGAGGCGGGAATATGACAGGCGGGTAGGTGATACCTAGACAGTGGCGCCAACTGTGGCAGTCAAACCATGGAAAAGTTGGTATTGGGGGCTACATAGGCAAAATGTTATTCACATATGCGAGTTCCGCATTGGCGAATATCTGCGGCATGAAAAGGAAAAACAGAATGGCAGCCCCACGCTGCCGTACCAGTGTGACTTAATTACCGATCCTTCCTCTTGTACCTTTCCATCCTTGCGCCAGTTCAGCCCCCCAAAAAATCTCGTTCGGCTACGTTCTGAATGCCTTCTTTTTATGTTGAAAAAAAAGTGTGGAGCGCGTTTTTGTGCATGTCCTAAACCGAACACCGTAGATCTGTGATATATCTCTCCTTATCATATAAGCGTATCGTTGCACCATCTGGGTTTTCTCAACAGATACGGGGCCGGCGGTCATTGTACGCGCACCTGATAACGCCAGTCGTGATATATGAAACACCTGGCGTTCCTTCATTGCGTAGCCATTTTTCTTTTCTGCCTGTAGCCTATTTCACGTACATAGTTTAGCCGGTTTGTGGCTTAGTCGGCGAACCCACGACAAGAGGTCTTACGACCGGCCGCCACACGATCCACCAACTTACATGATGTAATCACTACAACGCGCGGACGACTCAGAAGATAGGTGGCTGTCATATGATTACATATATGTATATATAAATAGCTCGCGCCCTGCCAATTATTCACTGGGTGTCCAAACCCCTGACTCCAATCCATCCAGGTCATGGAGCCGTGATGGTTTTCACTATCCGTGGTGGATTTCAACGTAACCTGATGTACCACACGTGCGCGAAACAGCGGTGAAAAATATGGTGACCAAATAATGATGGATGGGGATTTGAATTGATTAATGCAAAAGATAGAAATAATTAAAAAAATGGATTCGTCCATTCGGCACTCAATAAATGGGAAAAAACTGAATTGGTTTGCTGACAGTGTGACATTCAAGATTCGATAAGGGATGTATGTCAGTGGACGGTCCTCCAATGTAAGTATTTGTGATCATAGATGATAAAGACACAATACAAATAATATAAAATTGAGATGTGAGTAAAATTGAGTAATGAGATATAATATTTTGATCATCATCAACCTCCCTTTCACCAGAATAAGCTATATTTTGTGTTGTTTTCCTACTCATCCATATTGATGAATTAGTTTGAAGTGTGATATTTCAAAGTTACGTGCGCCCGAGAGTTTTATTTTTTTAAATGATCATAATGCGGACTCGCCTGAAATGACGTCACAAGAAACGCCCTGGCGAGTAATCCCGGGAATGATCGGTTATTTATTCTGCTAGAATAAACTGGAAGTTACTCGACAAAGTGATAATTCACTTTCTCATTGTTACCGAACATCAGTCAATCTTTCTAATCTTTCTACCAGTCTAGTCCTCCACATTGAAATTTGATTTGCTCTCTCAGGAATTCATGACATTTACCACTATAACTGTGTTTCTTTCTGAAAGCTCCATATATCGGCTTAATGGATTTAGCCGTACGAGACGACCTAGACATGCATTTGCATCAGTACAAATTCGACTGCGATTCTAATGATTCAAATTCAGTGTTGTTTATTGTTTGTGCTATTTTGTCTATTTTAATTATAAATATATTGGACGTCAACATGTGCGCACGCCAATGCTCAATGGTTGCGGCAGCCGGAATGCACTTGTTCTCTAGAGGCATACGCGCGCTACTTGTACGCTCAACTACTTAACCTGCTGCCGTGTGCAGTGACCGGCGATCTTATTACTGAGAAAGTCTAAAGTCTTCGGTTTGTAAATTTGTGTGTTAATGTTCTGTGTTTGTTCTCATTATGTCACTTGTTCTTGTTAATATGTTTGCGACCATGTTTGTTATTTGCCACTTGGTCTCCTGAATATGTTTGTTTGTGTACTTGTCAATGAGAAAAATCTGCGATCCACAACTGCAAGCATGGAGTGATGGCTTAAGTAGGACGCCCGGGGGTGCCCGTGCTAGCCCAAAAAATAGGAACAAATTTGATATTTGACGACTTTTTGTATGTACCGAATATGACGCCATCGTGACGTCACGTTACAAAAGTGGCCTAAAACACCAACATTCCATTCAGGGACAACTTGTGCCAGGCCTGCCTTAGGGGGATCAGTGTGCGTCAAAAATAATGTCGTGGCTAATGTGCTCCTACGATATGTTAGGCTTGCTTCTTCAGCTACATGAGCAATATAGCTATCTGGAACATTTTTGTGATCGTCAATTGACGTCATGTGACTTCACGATGACGTCATATTAAATAACATGTGAAATGCATGGCAACGTTATTATTAAATCAAGAGAATCGCTCTTGACTTCAAAATGCATGTTAATTGTACCTATGGTATGGCATTAAAACACTGTGTTGAAGACGTGTTGACGTAATCGTGACGTTGCGGGCCAAACCCACGTTTAGACATATAATTCCGATTATATCGTTTAATACAGTGCGCAAATTACTCATAACAGCGCATGGAGCGTGCATTTTCCCCTGCGTAACGCCTACAATACGTGCCTTGCCCTACATAGCGCATACAAGGAACACTTTGCCCTACATATCGTCTATAGTGCGCAGGTTAGTCTACATCCAGCGCCTACAATACGCACATTGACCTACACCGCGTCAACAGTGCACACATTGCCCAAAATATTGCTTACAATGCTCTCTTTGAAGTCGCGGAAATGTCGACTTGAGTAGAAATTTCCAAACGGAAGTAAAGGATATTTAGACTCACACAGATTTTTCTAATTTTCAGTGTCCCACTGACTTCTTGTTTGTTTGTAAGCATTTTTTTCTCCACTCGATACAGCACGCAATTAGACAGCTATGATCGTCAATCCCGACTTTGTTCTTTGTTCGTGGAACATTTTGGTCAACGGTCAAGGTCATAGCGATTTTCTGCAAAAAAGCACATAAAACGCGTTAATTTTGATTAATGTTGAACGTAGAGGTCATGAGTAATTTCGGTAACGTGCTACACTTTGAGACGTATGTTTCGTGCATGCACACTTTTTGATACGTCATACTCATTTTCGAGTAAAACGAGATAATAAGGCTGTGAGAAAATGCACTAAATGACCTCTCAGTTTTTTTTGCTTTTTGACACATTTCACACCAATTTATCGCTATGACGTTCAAACAGGTCATAGAAATATGAATAAAGACGTTTAGTACAAACAAACAATCATCAAAAATCGAAAATAAATGCTAGAAATACGTAATTTGCGACATAGTGTAGGCAAAATGGTCCTACGTATTGCTGCTTAATAATAATAATTATACGTTCCTACCTTACTTCCGGTTCCACGGGTGACGGTAGTTCCCTTTGGGACTTCCCATGTTAAAGCCGTCTAGCTCTCACGTTGGGAACAATGTTTTGTCGCGTATTTCGCAAGTGCTTTTGTCAAACTGCACCATTTTCTTTCGTTGGCTATGGTACCGAGTAGCTAGAGCCCTGACCATGTAAAATTAGAGTAAGAAATGACGTCACAGAGATTTGTCCAATGGTGAAAGATAGGGATTTTTGGTAGTATCCAGGGTTCCCATAGGCGTCCTATTCAAGCCATCGCTCTAGGCTTGCCGTTGTCCATGGGTAATACTGAGCTTAGCCATCTACAGTAAACATATTGACATAACCTGAGAACTTTTCGGTGTATAGTCGAACACGTTTAACAGGGGAACCTATGGAGATAATCTAACTTCGTTCAAAATGACGTACTTCCATTTGAAGGATTTCACCTTCGTTTACCATGGTGGGAGAAGTTGACAATGGAGTACAACGGAACGTACGCAGCACACGCGTGTCGGTTTCGTTTTCCAATTCCGTTTCCATGGCAACGGAACAGTTTCCCAATAATAACGTATCGAGATGTTGCCTAAACTAGAAAATTCGTAAAAAATCGGACAAATAAACTAGAGCTGAGATCTTTGGGGGTAATGTATGTTAACATACACCTCCAGATAACTAGGGAAAGAAAAACATTCTTGCCGTCTTACTTCCGACCGCAGTGGCCTTGAGCTACCATTTACGGTGTATCCAGTGGGAGTGACCCGCAGCAAATGGACCCCGCCATGGTGCTGCCCGCCATGGTGCTGCCCACCAATATGGCAGCCAACATGTCCGCCAATATGGCCGCCAATATGGCCGCCAACATGGCAGCCAACATGGCCGCCGACATGGCCGCCAATATGGCCGCCAACATGGCCGCCAACATGGCCGCCAATATGGCCGCCAACATGACCGCCAACATGGCCGCCGAGTCCGTCCTGGCAGCAATCCCACGCTGCGTCAAATCATTATGCGGTCCACTATGAATATTTATGAAAGGCTCTATAAATAAAAAAAATGCTTTTATACAGCAGGGGCGGTGAGGGACATGCGCCACTTACAAACATAGATATCATGGATCTACGGGTGATCATAGTTCACCATGTAATATTTATTTAAACATAATAACTTAATTCAGCAGATATTTCTGGAATTATCCAAATACACATGCTGAAATGCTAATTAAAATATTACTTGATAGAATTAGCATTATATACGATATTATTATTGCATTAAACCTAAGGACCTATTTCATCATACATTTTGTGACATGATGATTGAACCCTGTTGATTCGCCCCGATGCCAAGTGGAGGCGGCGTGGAGGAGGTGACTTCCCAGATAGCATAAAAACGTTGATTCAACATTGATTAAACGTTTCTTTCGGACATTGATTAAATGTCGATAAGCAACATTGATTAGATGTTCATTTTGCTCATCAAAAAAATGTCGATTCAATGTTATTAAATAACCGAATTTCAACGCTATTGTAACATTATTTCAACGGTTAGGTTACTGGCAATCGAAGATATGGCGCAGAGGACTCCACTTTTTATCGAAAATCATTAAACTGTACCCGTGCCTCAACATCGGTAAACAATCCGAGTTGCCAGGAGTGTTGCACTTGGACGAGTCCATTCGTTCGAGTCACCACCGACCAAAAGTGGTTAAAGCGTCCTGAATAACCATCTAATCAACCAGCCGAGTCACCACCGGGTAGGTGTGATACCAACACGTAGTCCTATAATTTAGTACTCCAATAATTACCCACGAAGCCATGAAGTAAATTCTTATTGATCAGAATTCTTGTATCTGCAATACGGCAGTAATGGCACATAATCGGACAATAATTCACATGTGATACAATGAAAGAGTAAATAGCTTTTATTTTGTATGTGTATTTAGTGTTGTCGACAAGCGACCGTTCTGTCTGCCAGCTTTTTTTACATACATCTACAATATGACACATGAAGTTACGCTCAATAGGTTCCCCGATTAGCATGACAGTTGTGGGGCTAGTGCCAAACAATATATTGATATAGCAATTTTATTATAGGAACCTTATTATACTGAAAGGCCATCCGCCCATGGCACATATAGTAAACCAAAAAGAACAAAAACACCTGTATACTATTAATATACATATTACTCGCTGAAGTTGTCGAGCAGTATGAAGGCGTGGTAAACAAATGCAGCTAGATTAACATGGTGAATCTTATTTAAGGTGGATAATAATGAATTAAACCCATGCTGGGACTTTACATTATACGGTATTATACTGTTCTCTGAGTTCTTCGTACAGCGGACATTGAATGTACATGTCCATTATTTTGGAGGAGAACGTTTCAAACGGTTAATGACGCCCTGAATATTTTAGCGAGCGTAGCGAGCTCTTTAGATAACACACACGTAAAAAACTGACAAAATCTGTATCTCAATCCCATACTGTAAAGAGCGAAAAAAAGGCAACCGCAAGTCGACCCCCAGTGGGGAAAGCGGAAGCGGAAGATGTGACACATTGTTTACGCATGCGTTAACTGCCTTCTGGGAAACGTCATGTTCATTTTTTTTTTGTTAAAACTTACGCGCAGCGCACCGCCGGATATAAAGGAACGAATTACCAACATCGGTACATAATCCACAAGTTACTGGAAAACATAACCAAGGAGATGAAGGGCTTATCATAGAGACAACATGTTTTCACTCTCCCGACAGAGCGCTCGCTGTATTCGCCAGGTGGCAGCACAAGTCGAACGCGCAGACGACGGTTCACGGCAGACTGGTCAACAGTTCACAGCTTCGTTGACGTTATGACCTTTTTACATTATTATTTAGTCTAGATTTTGTAAATTTAGATCAAGGTTGATGATACATTAGGTGCTTAGGTCTCATTAGAAACATTTCACCTTACCACATAAGTTTAGTTTGTGCCACATTCAACTGGGTTTATTTGACAGTTGTCAGTTCATCACTGATATCACGTCATCAAGCGTCCGTGTAGGATGCGTCGAACACGGTTGACCGATTCCTGGATTTGGACTAAGCTAGGATGACGTTCTTTTCGCCAATGTTAAAAACAGAAACTTACCTACTGAATCTCAATGACTGAAGCAGCAGAACCTAATGTACGAAATTGGATTTAAGCTTAAACAAAATTCAGACAAGAATAGGAAGTTAATAAAACTAAAAACTGTCTTAAAACCTGGAGCTATTATTGTAATAGTTGTCTCAACTCCTGGAGCTATTATTGTAATAGTTGTCTCAATACATGGAACTATTATGTAATAGTTATCTCAATACCGCAATACACACCTGCAGCTAAACTTGAGACAATTAAAAGAGAGGTGTTTGCTATAGTACATGCATATAGCTTCCCTACTTGTGAACATCAGTTTGTATAGTTATAGCTGCAGGTATTTATGACCTCAAAACTACAAAAAAAGAAGATTGTATGAGCCAAGAGTTGATATGATTTCTTTTTTTACAGAACAAGCAGTTGATATTATTTCTTTTATCGCAGAATTAGAAAAGAAAGACATGAAATTTGATAGTCCTACATGTTTTTATTGACCGGCCATTAATGCTGGGGTTCTGTCGGCAGATCTGAGCGCCTGTGGATTAATGAGCAATGTATAAGTTATCAGGGGTTCAGTAAATGGTTCTCACCAAGCAGTGGGGGTTAAACAAATGGTACCAAACAAATTGTATCGCTATGGTATGGAGCATTGGAGGCTACGCTCGCCTTTAGGTTTGACCTATGACATATTAATCGAAGCAGGAAACGGTTTTATTATCAACTTAATGCAGCACTTTGTATGTTTATTCCGTACTTTGGCTGGCCTCCAGCCCTGGTACAAATTACAAAAGCATTCAACACAAAAAAACACAAACACAACGGTCCAATTCAATAATCAACTCATCCACATTAATACCCCTGTTGTTCACTTCTGCTAAATGCGGCAATAATAAACTTACAGATTCCGTATAGAGTTTTCTTGTCGGTTGCGCACATAAGTCGGATAAAATTTTCTTTTTATGGGTGTTTGTAAAAGCTGTTATTGATATCTTTCTCCCTGATATCTGTATAAAGCTGACACTTAAACATGAAGTGGAATTGGGTTTCAATTTCGTCGATACAAAATCTCTGACAACATGGACACAATCTTTCTTCTCTGGGTATATTAAGTTGTCTGCCTCTCTCAATCATAAGTTTACCACTACTATATCTGAACCAGCTATACACCTTTCTTCACCTTGCACTCGTTATCACCGATAGATATCTCTCTGGGTTTAAAAGGGTTTTATACAGACAATAGTTATCAGCTAGTTTAATACTTTCACACGCATTTACATACCAATTTTGCGATAAAACATCTGTTAATCTCTGCTTAACTTCCCTCCTGAAGTACAGATGGTCCCCAACCTCCTGACTTAACCAGACAAAACCAAATCCGCATTTAAAAAGCCAATTCTTCACTTGCGATGCCCAGTTCTTTTTTGTTATGCCTACACTATCATGGCTACATAACATTGTATAGGTGGTCTTGGTCAGTCTATCTTGTGGCATGTGCAGTAATTTGACCCAATATTTGATGACTTTAATTTCACAGTGAAAGCGTACCGGCAATCGCCCTAACTCACCAATAACTGCAGCATTTGAGGAGGACCTGCTAACTCCCAGTATATATTTACAAGAATTAACATGTACATTTTCTATATAGCCGATACATTCCAGTCCCCATATTTCCGCTCGTACGTAATAATAGGTAGGGCCATGGTATCAAAGAGGTTTAACATTAAACTCCGCTCCAAGCCACCACATTGATAATCTAAGCTTTTAATCAATGCCGCCACCTTCACTGCTTGATCTGCTCTGCGCTTCTGTGTGGCAGTCCAAACCATTTTCGGCGTCATTATAATTCGCAGGTAATTATAAAACGAGACACTTTGTATAGGTTGTCCAGATAAAGTCCACCTTTCATTATTTCGCAGTGGGCCTCCATTCCTAAACACCATTACTTGGGTTTTGTTCATATTTACCGCCATGCCCCATCTTTCACAGTATTCCTCTAAGGTATGTATAGTTGATTGCAGCCTACCGACGGTGTCCGCAAGGTTAGAGAGATCGTCAAAATACATCAATGCAACCAAGTTCGGGAACGTTTTGTCTACAAATATACCATTACAGTTATTGCGGATCAGCATGTCAAAATACTCATTCACATACAGGATAAAGAGGAGCGGGCTGAGGAGACAGCCCTGTCGAGTACCTAGCGTACAGGTAAAAAAATCAATCAATCGATTGCGGCACTGAACACACGATCTAAGTTTGCCATATAAAGACATAAGCACCCTAAGGGTTCTTCCATGTAGGCCTTCTGATATTAATCTGTGCCATAGATGACTATGTGGGACCTGGTCGAAAGCTGAAATCTACATATAGGCAATAGAAACGACTCCCTGGTTTACTTAAATATTTATAAATGACTGCCTGCAAGACATACACTTGATCAATAGTGCATCTCCCCTGCCTGAACCCAGATTGGCACTCTGATAGCTTATCGTTAGCTTCGGCCCAGTCAATTAGTCTAGAGCTTAGGATCTTCAAAAAGACTTTGCTTGTGGCCGCTAGTAGAGATATCCCTCTGTAATTACCCGGTGTTTCACACGGCCCGGTCGTCAGTACTGGGAATATAATAGCATCAGCCCACTGCTGCGGATAGTCACCGTTACTCATAATATGGTCAAAAATATCTGCTCGGATCGGGCTTACGATTTCACTACTGTGCCTAAGTACCTCAATGGCAAGCCCATCCGGGCCAGGGGCTTTATTACAGGGTAAACTAGCAATGGCGGTTTCCACCTCGTCAACCGATATATCGTTGTCAAAAAAGTTTTCATAGCAAGCCGTCGGCCCTCCAACCTTGCACTGCAAACAGGAGTTGATATGGTCCGTCAGTTCAGAATCAGCCCTCTCCTGGAAGGTTGCTTCTGGCTGTTGTCCAGTTTTGAGTAGAGTCTTAAAATATTCCTCCCAGTGTTTAGAGCTTATCGGGTCGCGGGATTGAGATATCCCTCCCCTAAACCTTTTCACCGTTTTCCAGCATAGTCGACTATCGTGCATATTATTTCGTAGCTTCTGCCTATTTGCCTCATTAAAGGCTCTTTTTTTCTCCCTGCGTACATTAACAAATCTAAGTTTGGCAGACTCGTCGTGCAAGGGCAGACTTACTCTTCATATGCCCGCCTGCATAGTCGTATAGTCGGTTTAAGTCGTTATCTGCGGCGTCCATGTCCCGTCTGTCAATTTCATCATATAAGTTTTCTACAAAGGTCTGTGCAACAGAGTCTGTAAGTTTGTATAGAAAGAATGCTTTACAGTCATCACGCCACTTATATCGCTTTTTTTCCTTCAAAAATGCGGCGTCTTCCCCTTGCATCATAGCTTTGCATTTAATACCAAAACTCACAGGAAAATGATCAGAGAGGTCATCGGTAAGGACAGTAAACTGGCGAGAAAGGTTACTAAAGACAGATGTCGAGCATAGAACATAATCCACCAGGCTTATCCCGTAACACAGGTGAATACCCCTTCCTTGTCGTTAGGCGACCTGCCGTTCAACATATGGATATCATGGTCTTACATAGACTGATGAGATCTCGACCAAAGGGATTTTCATCGGTATCTTGTGAATTCCGTTGGATATCAAATGCATCTGCTGGGTAGCAGTCCCCTACATCTAGCACGAAATCAAGATTATCTTCAGTTACATAGTCCTTCATCAGACCCGTTCGCGCATTAAAATCACCTAATATACACCAAGTGTGATTCGGGTGACGTGCTGCAAGTTGTAGCATAACGTGTTCAATTATCAGAATACCGTCACCTTGCTCTTCATCATAGGAAGTCGAGCCATCAGGTAGAAGGTAAGTACACACCATGATAACATCTCCATTATCCACCTTAATTCTTTCCGGAGTAATAAACATATAACATATTTACAGTCTACCTCAATAACTGATACCAAGCGTGACAACGACCGTCTTACAAAAACAGCAATGCCGCCAGGTGTACGGCCCCTCGCAGCTCGGCGGGTCCACTCTTTAGAGTAAGTGTCATACCCGTCCAAGAAGTCTGTAAGGTCACTTTTACTAGCTCCCCAGGTCTCATAAAGAGCGACTATGTCTTAATGGTAGCACCTTTGTTTAAGCAGCGACCTGTCAGTATCCTGTAGTCTGGATATAATTCCCTGGATATTCCAGGTCAATACCTTTGTTTCGCGATGTACCCCGGGAGCCTCGGCCAGCCCCCTATGGGGTTCGCTCCTCGAGCTCGCCGTCTGACCTCAGGACGAACTCCTTGCGCTCTACGACGAGCCTGTCCATCCTGAGGTATATGCGCTTATCTGGCGCTTCCCTCCTCTTTTCCATCATGATTGGCACCACCAGCCTCTTACGCGCCGCCCGCGCCGTGGCACTGTAATCTTCGGAGGCGGAGATGCCTCTGGTGCCCTTCAGCTGTCTCCGCGCGGCCCGAAGCACCTCTTCCTTTTCCTTCCAGGACCCGAACTTTACAATGAGAGGGCGCGGGGGCTGCTGAGATTGTGGCCCCCCTCCTCCGTTCTTCCTTCCCAAGCGGTGGGCACGTTCTATACCCAGGTTGGATGTCATCTGAAGCTTGTTTGCGGCGAAGTCTTGCACCTTGGTCTCACAGACACCCCAGTTTTCTTCTTGCTGCTCCTGGATACAGTAGATAATCAGATTATTTATCCTGCTTTGGTTCCCCATGGCGTTAAGTTGCTTTTTCAATGTGCAGTTTTCCTCTTCAACTCGTTTAATCTTATTTTCAAGCTCGGTCAGACGATCTTCCAGATTTCTGTTCCGACTTGCATCCGCTTCAAAGCTCAGGGTCGGTTGGTCGGCGGTGGCTCGCGTCTTCTTTGGGGGGGCCGGGGTTGGCCTCCACATCTCCAGCCGCCAACAGTAGCCACCCCACGACGGGATATCTGGGGGTGACCCCCCTTGTATGATTCGCTGGACTGGCCACACACACCGTGGCTCGCCACGCCCCGCTGCACAAGGCACCAGAGCTTAAGCTTACCGGGCCACTGCCTGGAGGGGTCAGCGCGGCGCATACGAGGAGGAGCGTACACAGCCGTATCGCCAAAGACCATCACCGTATAGCAATGGCGGGCTGTTTGAACTGCCTTTTCGTCGCCGGCATTTGAAAACCGCCGATCCTGGGGCGCCAGGTCTCTACCGACACTCCCATGTTTCACAAGCTGGGGCTAGGAACAGGGATGTTTTCACCCCGGTTCAATATCTGCTCGGAAATTGCCTATATTGTCACGTTATTAGTGGAAATACTCTGCTCTGCTGCAACACGTCTGCCTTTGGCGAGGTCTCCATCAACTGCTCGTACGTTAGCCTCTTAACTTTTCAGGTGATTATTAGTGAATAAATTGTAAGAAAACGGACTGAAGCGTGTCATTTGAAGGGCTTCCTTCATTAGGGCTAGATCATTACTTTCCAGAACTGCTTAACTGAATTCGGTGCTTTCTGTTTTTCTCGATATTTTATCCGTCGAGTTACATTTCTATAGAATGGAAGATTGTCTTGTGGGGTTGTTTATAAGCTATGGGAGTGGCTGACATAGATGCGCTGCACTCAACGTGACTAGATTTGGTCGTAATACATCCCATCCTGTGGATTTTGTGTGCTTAAAGTTGCAAGTGCGTGCGCGACGAATGCGTTACAATACAAGTTGGCATTGCTTTTCGTACGAAATTATTTTATTTCTCGCATACTAGTGTGGACCATTTTCACGACCGGAACGTTTGAAATGAACATTGACAGTTGTCTTGCTATTTAAACCTTCACCTGCCCCTGACTGAAGGCATCCATGCCAGAGTTAACCTCGGCCAATTCACAGAAGAACACGTATGTTCAGATATGCTTACGAATTACCGAACTCGCCAAAGTCAGGTACCACGCACTTACTACGTGTACGGACTAAGATTACATTTGCCGAGCGTCTAATTTATTGATTACCGCTCACACAGTATCACACCTTGACGAGTTATTCATTTACGAGTTGTCGGCGATCCAGCTGAGGTAGGCACTGATCCTGGTGTAGACGGATGGATACAACACTATGCAGTATCCCAGACCATTGGTCACCACCCAGGAAGCCACTCCGGTCACCATGCCAGAGCAGGTCAGAGGGCCACCACTGTCTCCCTGGTATCGAAAACAAAGACGAAGATAGAAGTCATTAACAAAAGTTTCGTAGAATAATACATAAATAAATGAAAAAAAAACTAAGGAATAAAAATAAATAATCAAACGTAAATGCAACTTTAACAGCACCAGGAGTTCCTCGCATGGGAGACATATTTATAACGTCAGATTTCATGGATTGGTCGCGGAATGATAAAGAATTTTGGCGGCATAAAATAAATGCGGGATAAATAGATATTTCTCCTGCGGGTAAAACCCTGGTTTGTGGCACGTTCTTCCAACTATACCTTTTGGACAGACTTACGTTGCAAGCTCCGGCGGATCCGCTGTAGACACAGATGTGTCCGGAGTTGATGGTGACGTTCACGACATCGGCCATTGCGTTGATACACTCAGTGTTGTTGATGGCGGGGATGTTGGCCATCTGCAGGGTGTCGGGCAGCGAGTTGCTGTTATCTATCTCCGACAATGCGTGCAATGGGAGAAAGTCTTTAGCATGGAACACGAACTTTATTAGACCCACATACCGCTTACATTACATAGTACGCTCTAGCATATTATTTACATCTATTTATCTCAGATTGGTTGGCTGCAATCACTGATAAGTCTGAGTTCACAATTTACCAGGCAAAATTCCATGTTAGAACCCGCGTAATGGATGATCACAGCAGGTGGTTCGTGAGTCATACGTGAGCGACGTTGCAACAATGGTTCCCTCGGCCATGGAAGATTGATCAATTTCCTGGTTACATATCAGTCCAGGTTATCACAAGGCGCGGCAGAGTCGCAGGCCATATTTAATGCCGGAAGCGAGGCAATGCGCTAAGGGGCCACCTACCGGTCCTGCCCCATCCGGTGATGGTGCACATGTCCCCAGCGAACTGGTCGTTGTTGTCAGCTGGCAGCACGGCGGCAGCGATGTTGGGGTTACTGAGGTCCAGACTGCTGTGGAGGGTGATGGTGGCGATGTCATTGGGGATGCCAAAGGCGACACTGTCGTAGTCAGCGTTCTGAAAAGATGAATGAAATGAAACGAATTGGTGTCTTAGGCCGCTTTTGTGGACACAACGGTCCCCTCAGGCGACGATGAAGGATAATTGGATCAGGCAGTAATGTTTTTGACTGATAATATTTAACTGCACCGGCATGGTAGATGTAATATCATAGTATTAATTTGCTCCTCCCAATATTACTGATGTAGTGTTATATCACAATGACAACATTTTAGCCTCACATGTGGACCACAGTGCAACGCTTGGAGATTAATTCACCCATTAACTATATGCACTGTGATGCTATAAGATAAGATAAGATAAGTTTGATTTAACGTCGGTATATAAGGCAACTGTAAACATTAGCACAAGTGCTATTGACCGACAAATGATAAAATTACATGAGTTGATGTGATAAATGTACATATGATAATGAAGAGAAAATAACCTTCTACTGTTTATTTAAACCTTACCTGTTAGCTATGTTGCACAATGGGCACGAATTACGGTGGCACATGAACTCATCCGAGGTTGACAACATTTTTTAAACTTCCTTAGTGGATTTCATTAACTTTGTTTCTTTGTTGAGCATATTCCATAACTAGCGGCTTTGATGCTTAAACATAAATATTGGCCACAGGCAGTTGTCTTAACGCGTGGCATACATAGAGTTGGTCCATTTTTCAACATGTGATTGCTTTATTTTAAATGATGCCTGTCATGAAGGTAACTGGGCCCAATCTAGTTGATACTTTTGTAAACTTCTAAAGCTAAGCCGTGCAGCCCCTCAACATATAGCAAAGGTCTACCCGCTTTCTACCTCAACTCTGTGTTGCTATTCCAAAATCATTAAAAACCACTCTCAGTTAACGCTCCTGTCTAAGTTACGTATGTTTTTCATATCACAAAAATGCCACACAACGGGACAATAATTAAATTTGAAAGGATGTGGAAGGAAATAAGTAAGTTTGCTATCAACATCCATTGATTTAGACACCCTAGATAAGACATTGAGACTTTTACCAGCCTTTTTGCACAAACTTGATATATGGTTGGCGAAATTTAATCTGAAATCTAGTTGAATACCTAGAAATGTTACTTCCTGTTCCGCTGCCAGTTCTGTACCAGAAACAGAAAAACATCTGGCCTCGCCTATTTCGTTTCTCCTCTCAAATACGATTGCTTTGTACTTACTTGGCCTTCATGTAATTATCGGTGAACCACGTTGTTATTTCCGATAACGCCTTCTCTAGAGTTACCTTAACCTTGTTAAACTCCTTACCTTGGACCGCCACAGTGTTATCATCAGCAGAATTATACTTATCGGTTTCCGGTGAAGTGGATACTAGCAGGTCATTCGTAAATTCATTATACAGATATGGACCGAAAACAGAACCCTGTGGTGCTCCTTTGTTGAGAGAAGGCCACTGGCTAAGCTTATGTCCTAGTTTTACTCTCTGTTCGCGGTTCGGTTGCAACAGGAGAACAAGATTGTTTACTGATGCAATAAACATTCATCTTGGTAATTAATAACCTGTGTGCAAGACAATCGAATGCTTTGAAGAGGTCCATAAGGATAGCACCCCTAACTTGATTATTCTCTAATACATCTTTGGAATCTTAAACGAAGACATGGTTGCTGTTTCTCTCAAAGTATCAAATCTGGTTGTGAAATACTATGCTAGACCCGACAGATACCAGGATCACATTGATTTATTTAAGCACAATCGTTAAATATTGAGCCGCCGTGGAGGGGGCAAGGGGGGGGGGCGGGATAGGGGCGGGGCGTACCCCCCCCCCCCCCCCCCGAGTGCTCAATGCTTACCACGACAATGCTTCGAGCGCTGATGGCGGTCCCAGCCTGGCGGTTGGTCTGGCCAGCGAGCACGCTGAGCCCAGAGACGGCTCTGTAGACATAGACAAAACGGCGATTACTAACAGTGTCTCACAGCTTGGGCAGCAAATGACAAAGGAAACCCACCTGGATGTTGCTGGTTCAAAATAAACGGTTGGAGCGACAGGTGAAATCGTCTTGAAATCTATGCCTAGATAAATGCTGTCCTGATTCATGGGGCAACACATCAACCGACGTTTGACTCACAAAAATAATATATTACGTCCAAACAATGATATGATTGATTCTTATGCGTCTTGTGATTTATGGCAACCTATAGATGTTTAATTTACTGAAGGTTGCTATACCATTCTGTATATATAGCGGGTTACTGTGACATTATTCAGTAATCGACAATGCTACTTTACTTGACGACGATATTATTGAACATGTCCTATAATAAGTATACGATTAAAGGCGTTTAGATTTGGTTTCATTGGGGTACGGAGACTGCGATCAAACTGAGGGGGCTAGGGCCAAGACTTGCCTTCCATCGATACAGTGGGCAGCAGTTAACACGACGTTGGCGTTGAGGATGGAGCAGCCACAGATGTGGATGTCAGAGAACCGCACAGAGCACTGGTAGGGGTAGTCAGCGATGTTGGCGTCCGAACCACCAAAGATGCGGTAGTCAGAACCCTTGGTCCTCTCGACAAAGGTTGCCCGCGGCTTGGCCTCTGTTGCAGTACAGATTTAGGTTCATTTTACTGACTTTGTCTGTGAAATCTTTCATGAGATGAAAGGATGTATTATGATGGCTTGAGAAACTAGTATGTGCGTTACTGTACAAAAAGGCGGGTTGTTAAATAATTACAAAGATTGGTGTAGTACGTGCTGACGTCCATATTATTATATGATATTAGCATATGATAGCATATGATATAAGTTTGGTTACATTATTTCTCCAAGCTAACAGTAACGTGGAACTAAAGTTGTCCAACAATAGAAAACTCTGGGAATTGACACAGTATGTCAATTTAAGTAATTTTTATTTGTGTTCCAGGATGTGGATGTGCCACTCTTGGAGCACGCATAATATCACTGGGCTCTTTATATTTGAACTAACAAGGCGTACACAAGCTGTTACAAGTTATGATATAACTACCTGTGACTTTACTATGATGTAGGCCTAATGCTTGCACTATGCATAATTTAAATTGTTGTGGTACGTCTCATAATGTTTCTTACCAACACTACATCGTTCATGGTGACACTTGAAATCATAGCCACGTAGATATCTCTCTTGTTCTAATACGATGTGTCCTGTATCACATATGAACTTAAGTCCGCTTTAGATGGTAAAACTTACCGCAAACAACAACAGCTACCAAGATCAGAGCCCACTTCATGTCTGCAGGATGTAGTTGAGTGTTTTGTTTTGTCGCCTATACAGCTGGACAGTGTGACTAGCACGTATGTTCGGTCACACGGGTCGAGTTTGTACGGTGCACGGTTTAGGACGTTTCGCTAGAAGATTTCTGCTTTCAAGGTCAGTTTCGGTTCCAGAGTTATGTTTTTTTTCGATGCCCCCATTGTCGTAGCGTTATCGACTGCATAAAAATAGGTTGCAGGGGCAACCCCCATCTGTCTATGGGGTTGCCTGGCGCGGTTTGCCCCATGTTTGCACAAAGGTGGGCTAAAAGACCAAGCCATCCATCCCCAAAATTAACTAGTTCCAAACTTCTTCGCGAAACGGGCTTTACTGGGTGGAAATTGCGGTTGTAAAGCTCGAATATTTCCAAGAGAACGATGGGAGGCGAGAATGTGACCGGCGGGCAGATGGTACCGAGTGAGTGGCGCCAACAGTGGCAGTCAAACCATGGAAAGGTTGGTATTGGGGGCTACAGAGGCAAAATGTTATCAACGAATGCGAGTTAATAATTAGCGAATATCTGCGACATGAAAATGAAAAAAGAATGGCAGCTCCACGTTGCCGTACCAGTGTGAACTATTTGCCGAGCCTTCCCCCTGTACTTTTCCATCCTCGAGCCAGTTCATCCCCCAAACAAACCTCGTTCCGCTACGAAGTTTGGAATGCATACTTTTTCCGTTAAACAAAAAACTCGTTTTCCGATGAGGTGAGAAACGAGTTATTTTTTTGTGAATGTCCGAAACCGAGCACCGTAGATTTGTGATATATCTCTCACCTTCTGATATAAGCGTATCGGGCACCAGCTGGTTTTTTCTCAGCAGATAACCGGCCCGTCGCTCATTGTGCGCTCACCTGATAACGCCAGTCTTCATATATGAAAGACGTAGCCCTTTTTCTTTGGCCTAGCCACCACTGGTGTTTCTGGCACACCCATGTCTCAAACTGAGATCAAATTGTTTTGTTCTGAAAATAATTGCCACGGTGCACAATGTTATATTATGATATTGTACTAATCAAAATATAGCTAACGATAGCGCTAAATTCAATGCATATTTGGAATTTAAGAGCATTTGATCAATTTTGCTTATAATTAATAATATATATATGCGCACATTATCGCATTAGGTCTGATACATAAATACATGTGCAGTCCGCACCAAGACGTCTATTGACACCGTCTATACAGGTAGGAACAGGAGCTTATAAAAAAAAAAATTCTTCCCTCAAATAGAACTGTAAAGTACTGTTCTGTTGCCAACACGAGACGGTAGTTTCTTATCAAACCGTTACAAACTGGTTATCACATGGAGGGGAGGAAAGACTTTTTCCTATCTCCGCGATTGGCTTCCAGGAATTCTTGGAGATTGGCGATTGGCTGTTGGCAATGTTTGGGCATCGTTATCTGTACAATTTATGGTTTAACGTTAATACCCTTTGCCTATTTACCTCGATCCGTTATTATAGCAGTCTGTGAATTTATCGATATTCGCGATATCACCATAAGGGTGTATTTTTTTCTCGCCCGGTCATTCGATATTACTCTCCCTATAATTCTTGAGGATTCGCGATTAAGTGAGGGTATCCCCCCCATGAAGTGACGAAGTGACTCATCATAGAGAACCATTGAATTTGCAGGCGTTACCACATGTAAATTCTGTCAGATCTTGAAGACAACTCGTACGTCGCGATAGGGCTGTGTAGTTTTCGCGGGTTCTATTTCCGGTTTAGATCCTTTGGGAACCAGCAAAAAAACACGTGCTCTTAGAACGAGTGGCATCACGCCGGTTTCTGGCTACAGCTGCGTGACGCGCACGCATTGGAGTCAACGTTTTAGTGTTGGGAACCGACTAGCTGTCGAGTGGGTGTGAAACTATTTTTGGGCTTGATCTGGTCCAGGCATTCCAAACTATAAAATCCTAATATAATGAAAGACAAGACATCTGTCTCTTTGTAATATGTGTGGTCCGTTCGATGAGACTGGTGGAAGCGTTGCATTTTGAGGCAAATCATCGAAGTTTACATTTCTGCGACAAATGGAGCACCATTGTCCTCGCCTGCTCAGTCCATATAAGGAGCGTTGTTACGTAACCATAGAAACCGCGCGCAGACAGGCGAGTCGTGATGATTTTACGTCATATGACATGGGAAACCCCGCGCAGCACATTAGTTCGCCTGACATTGACAGTCACTTATGAAATCGAATTCGGGTTTCATCAACCGTCTAGCCGCTTATTCATTACATAAACCTACTCTGATGGTTATAATTCTGAAATGCGCAAAAAGACGGCGTATTTATGGTGGTAAAAATTCATAGGCACATCTTCATTGCCAAATTACATGCTGAAACTGTAAACAAATGAAACTATGCGATCGCCCGTAGGTGTGCAAACCGTTGAAATCGGTTTCAAAAGCGGTTTCGGTTTCCCGTCGGTTTCAGGTAACAGGTATCGCTGTCTCGTGAAGTCTCGACCAAATCCCGTAGATAGTGTACAGGCGTACAGCCAGCGACCAACTGTGTCTAGTTCATCTGTTGCCCCTTTAAGTGAAAGATATCTGACAACATCGTCCAGATATATGCGGCTTTATTAAAGCAATATATTCCGTAATTTTGTCCATGTCCATCCTCTTCTCCATGTCAAATAAGTATATTCTACCTTGATTTAAATCCTGAAAGCATTTGGGCTATCCGGAGAGAGGCAGATTTGGTCACCGGAGCAGAAGTTGGAGGCCTGCGCGCCTGTTCCCTGTTCGGTAGGGTCATCAATAAAACGCGGAAAACTTCGGAAAACTTCTTGGCGGCGGAAATTCCGAAGTTTTTCGCATGATTTCGCAGGTATTCCGCAGATATTCCGTGTTTTATTTCTTCTGTGTGATGTCGACCGCGGCTGGCTAGGATGTCCGCGCGCAATATAAATAAACCGCGTAATTTTATGATAAAATTGTTTTTTTACAGACTCAAAGAGATAAATAATAAATGCATCATCATTTTGAGATACTTTTAGTCTTGATTCTAAAATGTAAAAATATCCAAAATGGCGCATCTAAGTATATTGCTTTAATTAAAAGACAGAGCTAGTAATGGACTCGGCAACTGTCTTTCACCAAATGGACCCACGACAAGAAGTCTTACGACCGGCCGCCACACGATCCACCAGCCTGCGTGAAGTAGTCATGAAAACGCGCGCACGACTCAGAAGATAGGTGGCTGTCATATTGTTACATATATATATAAGTAGCTCGCGCCCTGCCAATTATTCACTGGGTATCCAAACCCCTGACTCCATCCAATCCACCCAGTTTATGGAGCCGTGATAGTTTTCACTATCCGTGGTAGATTTCAACGTAACCTGATGTACCACACGTGTGCCAAACAGCGGTTAAACATATGGTCACCAAATAATGATGGATGGGGATTTTAATTGATTCATGTAACAGATGGAAAGACTTAAAACAATGGATTTGCCCATTCGGCAGTCATTAAATCAGAAATTTAAAACCTAAATTGGTTTGCTGACAGTGTGACATTCAATATTCGATAAACGATGTATCTAAGTGGACGGTCCTATAATGTAAGTATTTGTGATAATAGATGATAAGGACACAATACAAATAGTATTAATATAAATAATATTAACTTCATTGGTAGGCGTGACAGCTCATGATGATGAGATATAATAGTTTCATCATCATCAACCTACCGTGCACCAGAACTGACGTGCGAACAGAACTCTTCTCAAGCTATATTTCGATCTGTTGTCGGACTCCATATTTATGAATTAATTTAAAGTGTGATATTTCAAAGTTACGTGTGCAGGAAGACTTATGTCCATATTTATGAATTAATTTAAAGTGTGATATTTCAAAGTTACGTGTGGAGGAAAGTTATGTGAAAGTTTTTTTCAAATAATAATTGTTAGAATATTAATACGCCACTTCAAGTCAACAGGTGCTGCCTGCTGCCCAGATAGTCCGGACTCGCATAAAGTGACGTCACAAGAAACGTCCTGGCATGTAATCCCGGAAATTATCGATTATGTATTTCACGTTCCTTGACGAAGGGGGAATTCACTTGCTCATTTTTACCGAACATCAGTCAGTTGTTACAGTAGCGTATTTTTTTACAATGACATTTTATTTGCCCTCTCAGGAATTCATGGCATTTACCGCTATAACTGTATTTCTTCCTGAAAGCTCCATATATCGGCTTAATGGATTTATCCGTACGAGACCATCTAGATATGCGTTGATATGGTAAAAAATCGACTACGATTCTAATGGCGTTCCCCTTGTGATTTTGACGGGTATTCAGTGTTGTTTATGGATTTGGGAAAGAAACAAATATGTTGCTTGTACTATTTTGACTACTTTCATTGTAACTATATTGGATGTCAACATGTGCATACGCCAATGCCAGCTCAATGCACGTGTTCTTTAGAGGCACACGCGCGCTCGTTGTACGCTCAAATACTTAACCTGCTGCCGTCTTTAGGTATTTGGCTGGCGCGTGAGCCACCCGCCACATTGACCGCTGATCTTATTTATATGCCGCGTAGATCCACAATGTAATAAACCACGGCGTGTGTTGAATGTCACGCGGAATAACACAAGCAGACAAATGCCATCGATTCAAGTTGATATTTACATTGCGAGGAGTGGTATGACGGCGAAGCGTAAACCACCAAGCAGTTTCCCAAGCGTGACCTTTTGGCTCGCACCTCAGTTTAGGAAGGGGTATTCGAGTGGATTGGCTGGTGGACGCGCGCCGTGGGAAGGGCGGGGAGGGGGGAGGTGGGGGGGGGGGGTGGCGAGAGAACAATTGCCTGCATGCGACTTGTAAGCGTCGCGGCGTCAATCAAAGGATTTCAATCGAAGGCGACGTGTAAATCCTCCATGTTTATAACGGCACACCGAAAGGTGTCCCTAACGCTAGATAGTGTTGGGCTCCCGGCTTGCGGCGTGTGTAGGGGCATCCACCTGCCGCCGGCCCACAGACAATAATTACCGGCATACCCCGCGATATAACCTCTTGCATTTAGGAGTGGCGCGTAATTGGTATACTGCACCATTATTATGGGAACATCATGAGACTCGTCCGCAATGCTCGCTGCTGCAGGCGGATGTCACTCAGCGTCGCAGGGAGACCGTGAGGCCATGAAGACAACTCGTCGTGTTTTTAAGCATTGTATATAAATGTACGTGCGCCCAGGGTGGGCATCCATTGCTGTATTAATCTTGCCAAGCAGCGGAAAAGCCCGCAGAGTGAAGTAAGTGATGTCGTATTGTAAATGTATCTTGATGATTATATCACTCTTTTGACTGATAAACCCAATCAGCAGTTCCTTAACGCAATAGATATAATATGTTTTCGGACGATATCATAGATTTTCGTCAAGTAACTTGAAGTAGCTTAAAGTACCTAAAAGTAACCGAATTGACGTCACAGCTGTTGCGTTCTGTAGATGTGTATGATCATTATATAATCCCATGGGACAACAAGATGCAATAATTAAGTGTTCGATTTTTATTTTGTCGGCCTCGAACTATAATTACTTTGCCTATATTCATATATGCATGTAGCTTTCGTTACTGAAGGAATAATAATTAAAAACTCGATAGTTATTCGATCTTTACAGACTTTACCTGGTCGGCCGAGTGACGTCAGCAAACCTCTCCCCCGTCAATCATGCTGAGCCGGAGAAGCGTCAAGCGACACGCTTTGCTCGTCCTGCTGGCCTTCTGTGCCTCCGTCATCATCCACAGCTGCATCTTCGTCGTCAGGAACCGTGTGGCCATCCTGGTAAGGGGCCGAAGCCACCCCTCCCTGGACTCCCTCAACACCATCACCGCCTCCCTAGGCGGCGACAGCCACCACCCGTACCTCACTGCCGAGGGTGTACGAGGATCGGAGACCTTACTGGCCCTGATGAAAGCCGCCTCCGCTGGAGGAGTTGCTGTGAACGGTGGAGAACTTGTGTCTAACGGTATAAATGAGATATCGACTGGGAAGGAGGAGGGTCAGGCACCGGCATCGGTCAGGGCTGATATGAGTGATGAGAGAATCGAAAGCACCACGGCAGCGACGACGCAATCAAACATGTACGGTGTATCCAATGGGAGCGATCCGCAGCAAATGGGCCCCGCCGTGGCGCAGCCAACCAAAATGGCCGCCAAAATGGCCGCCAACATGGCCGCCAACATGGACGCCAATATTGTCGCCGAGTCCGTTCTAGCAGCAGTCCCACGCTGTGCCAACTCAACAGACCTCGCATGCTGCCTGGACACCAACGGCACACCAGAAGTGACGTCAGGAGACTCGCCATGGCATGTCATCCAGGAAGGGATCGGTTATTTATTCTCTGCGTATGAGGACCCTCGGTTTCCCCGCGAGACCATCTTCATGGCCTTCACCTTGATGTCGCGCGTGTGGACGGATGAATCGCGACCTCTGTATTGCCAACTTTGGCAGCGAGCTGGCGCTCAAGTAGTTCCGATGGTGGTGAAGGCCTCCATCTACCAGGTCATCACCAGACAGACCGACCCCAAACCCGGCCGGTAAGGACCATACTAAGCGTCATGTGCCGCAAATCAATAAATGAAACAAAATCTGCTAAATGATGTTAAACCTTTTTTAGCGTGTGATGCTATGGGTGATGGGCCACAAAGCAATGAATGAAACAAAATCTGCTAAATGCTTTTAAACCTATTTTAGCGTGTTATGCTATGTGTAATAGGCCACAAAGCAATAAATGAAACAAAATCTGCTAAATGCTTTTAAACCAATTTTAGCGTGTCATGCTATGTGTGATGGGCCACAAAGCAATAAATGCAATAAAATCTGCTAAATGTTTTTAAACCTATTTTAGCGTGTTACACTATGTGTAATGGTCCACAAAGCAATAAATGAAACAAATTCTGCTAAATGCTTTTAGACCTATTTTAGCGTGTCATGCTATGTGTGATGGGCCACAAAGCAATAAATGCAATAAAATCTGCTAAATGCTTTTAAACCTATTTTAGCGTGTTATACTATGTGTAATGGGCCACAAAGCAATAAATGAAACAAAATCTGCTAAATGTTTTCAAACCTATTTTAGCGTGTGATATGCTATGTGTGATGGGCCACAAAGCTTTATTCTGTTGGAGTAAACGTGGCGCAGCTAATATATCCCTACTCATATCCGCACTTTGATTTAACGTCATTTCCATTATAAATGCATTGCGGCTGTATTATTTATGTACCGACTTAGGTGTGATTAAAGTAAAATATCAAAGTATGGGATTACAGTATATATTAAAGCATATATTAAAGTATGGGATTAAAGCATGTGATTAAAGTGTATATTAAAGTATGCGAGTAAAGTATATATTAAAGTACCTGATTAAAGTACATAGTAAAGTATGTGATTAAAGTATATATTAAAGTATGTAATTAAATTATATATTTAAGTACGTGGTTAAAGTATGGGATTAAAGTATATATTAGAGTATGGTACTAAAGTATGGGATTAAAGTATGTAATTAAAGTACATATCAAAGTATGTGATTAAAGTACATATTAAAGTATATATTAAAGTATGTGATTACAGTAAATATTATAGAATGTGATTAAAGTATATATTAAAGTATGTGATTAAAATCTATATTAAAGTATGTGATTAAAGTATATGTTAAATTATATATGTTATTGTTAAAGTATAAAGTATATTTGATACATCCAGTCATGGTCTCCTCCAAGGTATATCATCAATTGTACTTAAACCAATTGTTCCGGTTTGGATGCCAGCCAAAGTATGCAATAAGTGATACTAAGACATGCCAATGAAACAGTGAGTTTGCTGGACAAACATGAGGACCAAAATTACAAGACATGAGATAAGATTTAGCGTATCGCCGATTACTTCTGAGTTGTAGCGTGCTTTTCTCGGATTGGATCCGCCTGCGTAACTAAGCACATGTAGCCTATTTTTTTTATCATGTATTGGTTGTTTTTAGCACATATCAACGAAAACGTTTCGATATTGCTGATGCCCATATTATTAATATTTTGCATAGTGTGACAAATTAGTTAAATTAACGTTTTAACATTCGTTGAACGTTCCAGATTCGGTGGAATCGTCATAAAGTGCGCGTACCCAGAGGGCGCGGTGACGTTCACCAATACAACGGCGCTGTCCCTGGTGGTGGAATCTCCATGCAGGCGCCCCCCAGCGGCCGTCTCGGTGCAGAGGATGCCCGCCCGGCCGGTGGACCAGCCGGCGGCCTTCTCGGTGTGTCTGGGCGGGCCCATGCACGGCGAATACAACGACATCCGGCGCTTCGTGGAGTGGACCGAGAGCGCTCGGCTGTTCGGCGCCGAGCGGATCATCCTGTACAACCACACGGCCTCCCACGCCCTGGACGCCTACATAGCGTACTATCGCCAGGAGGGGCTCATGGAGGTCGTGCCCTGGCCATTCCCCGCCGGCATGGGGGCCGCCGACGTCACCTACATCGCCCAGCACCTCATGTACCCGGAGTGCCTCTACCGAGCCATGCACCGGACGCGATACCTGGCGTACTTCGACCTGGATGAGATGATCGTCCCCAGGCTCCAGGGCGCGCGAACCTGGACGGATATGATCCGCAACGCCGGATGTGAACAAAGTTCACTTATTATCGCCCGCAATGTATTCTTTCCGCAGTCGGCACCGATTAATCCCAAATATAACTCCAGCGAACTCATTATGACCAAACTCCATCTGGATAGCCTCCTTCACAATCGCCGGGAGCTGAACTTCTGGCCGGTGGAGCAGCGCGCCAAGTATATCCTGGTTCCGGAAAAGGCGCGTATTCCGTTCATACACCGCGCCGCGTTGTTGCTATCCAAGGACCCCTCGCCGACATGCGTCCTTGACCCCAGCCATGGAGCCTTGCACCACTTTCGGGATGTCCCGATCCAGTACAAATCAAACGCGACGATTCCCGACTACGTCATGGAACGCTTTAAGGATGAGCTCATCAGACGGACTCTTAAGGTTCACTTGCAGGTGAACATAAATTTTTAGAATAACATTATATTTATCGAGGTGGTGTGGGCTGATGAATTCCGACCTGTGTCTTTCTGACCATGCTGGGTGGCAATTTGCGTTTGTTCCGCCTGAATCAGGTGATCATCTTCGATGGCATGTGTTTGTTCTGCCTAAATCAGGTGATCATCTTCGATGGCATATGTTTGTTCTGCCTAAATCAGATGATCAGCTTCGATGGCATGTGTTTGTTCTGCCTGAATCAGGTGAGCGCATCCTCGAGGGCAATTTGCGTGTGTTCTTCCTGAATCAGGTGAGCATCCTCGAGGGCAATGTGTGTTTGTTCTGCCTGAATCAGGTGAGCATCCTCGAGGGCAATGTGTGTTTGTTCTGCCTGAATCAGGTGATCATTTTCGATGGCATGTGTTTGTTGTGCCTGAATCAGGTGATCATCTTCGATGGCATATGTTTTTTCTGCCTGAATCAGGTGTGCCAATTTAATATGTACGCATACATCTACATCTGACAAATCAATACACATAAGGTTGTACGTTGGCTGTATGTTCAGGACGCTTTATGCCACTTTTTGTCATATCACGTCGATGGGAAAACGAAAGGATAGTGGAGCCATGTCCTCGGGGGTAATTCCCTACTCTTTGCGAAGAAGAACATGGGATCTTTATCTTGCGACCACTGAGCTACCGGGCCAGGCTGGCCCCGATAGCTGCATAGCAGTCTGGCAGTTTCCTTTACATCGGCCCGGGCTTGGCGCCGCCAAGCGGTGAGCGCGTAGTGTTGCACGGAACCGCCGTCGACAGGCATCAACTTCAAGTTTGTTCTGCCATAAATTGCGCGAATTCACGAAAGAAATGTCCAGGAAACCCATTTTTGAGATTCCCCAAGGAAAAGGAAAGGTAAGACCGGCTTCTTGGGTTAATTTATCAGTCTTTGATATCGTGCATCGTTTATCATCACCACAATTTCTGATAATTCTCTATTATCGCCCACGTCGAAGCGGGCGGCTCATGTGAGCAAACCAAGTCAAAGATCTATTACTCAACAATTACCAGAAGACAACATGCTCTAAGTGCCGGCTAATGCCTAACGAATGTGTAATGAGGTGTCCTAATCGATGTTCTGGGGTTTGAATAAAAATTGGGTGAACTCATATAGTATGATCATGGACCTACTGCCTTGGCCTGGGTGTTCGGCTCCCGGGCTCAGGTTACATTTGACAGAGCTAGCCAGACCGGGAGAAAAGCAAAGTCTTTGTCTGCATTTCTACTAAACGCTTGTCGAGTACATTTTTTTTATGTTTATAAGCATTTGCATTTATAAAATGTTTTTTTAATATTATTATTACCTTTTAGATGCCAGAACAGAGGCGGATCTAGGAATTTGCCAAGAGGAGGGGATGCTCTCTGAAAAACTTGCCAAGGGAGGGGGGCTGCTCTCTGAAAACTTGCAACCGGGGGTGGGGGGGCTGCTCGTGCTCGGAGAAGCCAACTTTAACAGTGTATGTTCAGGTTCCCAAGGTCGGCACCTGACCCTACCCCCCCACTGGAATTGCCCCTGCAAGAAGGAAAGACTTGTTCAATAAGTCCAGTGGGCCAGGGGCGGATCCAGGGGGGGGGGGAGGGGCGACCCGGCCCGGGCCCCCCTTTTCGGAATGTCGACTTTAACATCCCTAAATCCTAAATAACCCCTCTCCCCTTGGATCCGCCTCTGGGTTTCATCTACAAAATGTCTCTTTCAAGTGTATTTCGTCGGAAAGCCCGAGTTTTACTTCTGAGACTGAACTTCGGGCGTCGTTGTGTTTGTTGTACACTTGTTGGGAAACTGTTTGCAGTGGCATTAAAGGGTAGACGAGTCTATTGTCCAACGAAATGTGTCAATCAAACAAAGACAGGAGACCGCTAAATGCTAAATAATTATGAAGTTGTTTTATAACTCATCAGTCAAGGGTACATCATAGTTTTCAACCAGCAAAGTTATCAGCGAATTAGGGAAGCCAAACTGTTGACTGCCAGTCAATGACGTTCTCGAAATATGACGTCTTGATGACACTAACAACTATTTATTGCCGCATAAAAAATTCAAAATAATATAGATTTAATGCAAAATATACCTGAGAGCATGAAAGAACACCACCAGGCTTTATATCACCCGAATTAATAGCGCTTATCACGCAGTCTGCGTTATCGTCAGCGCAGTGGCAGCCCAACGTTACGCGCTCGCCGCAGAGCGGCGCCACTACTCGCCGCATTACACATTTTACAATGGGCTTTTGCCGTATGACCTATCTTGGTGTACTAATATCGTTGATGGCATCGGTGCAGCCACAAGCGAACACGTATTTTCACTTGCGATTACGGATTAACGCACACGTGGGGTACCACTGGTGATCTTATTAGCTGTGCGAAAACAAAGACTAGGCCTGCCTTTTAATCAACGTTTAGTTTATTGTTTATCGCTCAGACGATATCACACCCTTGACGAGTGATTTACGAGTTGTTGTCGATCCAGCTGAGGAAGTAGCTGGTCCTGGTGTAGACGGAGGGGTAGGACACCAGACAGTTACCCAGAGCATTGGCCACCACCCAGGAAGTCACTCCGGTCACCATGCCCGAGCAGGCCAGAGGGCCACCGCTGTCACCCTGGTAACGAAGAGAAAGATGGAGATGGACATTATTAACAAAGGTCTCGAAAAATAAATGAATAAAATACCAAACCCTTCATGACATGTTAGAACAGACCATCGGTCAAAAGACAAGTTAAGTCACTTGGTTTCCGTAGATATCCCACTGACGACATAGTTATCCCGCCTGCCGAATAAAGACGTTGTCCATAAAACAACTTTTATCAACAAGCCACGAATTCTTCCCATGGGAAAAACATATATATATATACATATATATATATACGGCAAGACGGTACAATAAGTGCGGTAACTTGGACAAATTCTCTGGATTGGTCCCCAGACTCTTAAGAATTTCGGCAACATTAATAAATAGATATTTCTCGCGCGGGTGAAACCCTAGTTTGTAGCGCGCACATCCAACTATAACCGGGCGGACAGACTTACGTTGCAAGCTCCGTTGGATCCGCTGTAGATGCAGATATGTCCAGCGCTGATGGTGGCACCACCGACACCGGACATGCGGCTGGTGCACTCAGTGTTGCTGATGACGGGGATGTCGAGCATCTGCAGGGTGTCGGGCAACACGTTGCTGGTTCCTATCACCGCCAAAGCGTGCAATGAGAGTCTTTAGCATGAAACACGAACATTATTTGCCCCACATGCCGCTTACATTAAAGAGTACGTTCTTGGATACTATTTATATCTATTTATCTCAGATTGGCTACCTACAGTGACTGATACCTACAGTGGCCTGAGTTAACAATTTCCCGATCTATCCTCTATGTTAGAGCCCACGTCGTCAATTAATATATTAAGTAGTTGGTGAGTCATAAGTGAGCGACGTTGCAAAAATGGTTCTATGGAAGGCGACCAATTTACTGGTTACATATCAGTCCAGGTTATCACAAGGCGCGGCAGAGTCGCCGGCCATATTTAAGGCCGGAAGCAAGGCAATGTGCTAAGGGGCCACCTACCGGTCCTGCCCCATCCGGTGATGGTGCACATGTCCCCAGCGAACTGGTCATTGTTGTTAGGGGGCAGCACGGCGGCAGCGATGTTGGAGTTACCGAGGTCCAAGCCGGAGTTGAGGGTGACGGTGGCGATGTCATTGGGCATGCCGCTGGCGCCGCTGTCGTAGGCACTGTTCTGAAGGGACAAGTGAAATGAAACGACGATGGAGGATGAATGGATCAGACAGCAGCCTTTGCAGACTTCGTATTATTTCAATCCACCGATATTGTGAATGTAATAATTAACATCGTATTAATTCGCTCTTTCTGATATTACTGGTACAATGTTTTTTTTTATCACCGTAACAACATTTCTGCTGTTGTGGACCCCCTTGTAACGTTTGGAGTTTAACTATGTATATTGTAATATATAGACATGGTGGCTGTTTCTCTCAAAAGTATCACGGCTAGTTGCAAAATGCTAACAAACCCCACCAGATATTAGGATCATATTAACTTCTTTAACCCAAATAAATAAAAATGGGAAGCAGCCGTGAATCGGGAGTGGGGGGGGGGGGCGTACGCTCTGGTGTCCAATCCTTACCATGACATAGCTGGAAGCGCCGATGGCAGTTCCAACCAGACGGTTGGTCTGGCCAGCAAGCACGCTGAACCCAGAGGCGGTCCTGTATAGACAAAAAGGCGAATTACTAAACAGGGTCTCACGGCTTGGACATCATACAACAAGAGAAACATAGGTGAAAGCGTCCTAAAATTTACGCATAACTGCGGTCATGAGTCATAGAACAACACATCTATACGAAGCGATATTTTGCCTCACGAAAATAGCATAAAACGCCTACCCTACGATCAAATCATAAAACCTTGCAGTGCACCTTTAGTTTATGACAATCTGCAGATATTTAGTGTACTGAAGGTTGCTATTGCATTCTATACAAGGTTACTGAGATATGATTTGGTAGTGACAATATTACTACTTTACTTGACGATGATAATATTCAACATGCCCCATAAAACGTGTACGATTAAATGTGTTTGGATTTGGTTTCATTGGGGTGGGATCAGAGTGAGAGGGCTTGGGCCAGGACTTGCCTTCCATCGACACAGTGGGCAGCAGTCAGCATGACGTTGGCGTTGAGGACGGAGCAGCCACAGGTGTGGGAGCCGGAGAACCTCAGAGAGCACTGGTAGGGGTAGTTAGCGATGTTGGCGTCCGAACCACCGATGACGCGGTAGTCAGAACGCTCGGTCCTCTCGATGAAGGTCGCCCGCGGGCTGGCCTCTGCAGCAGTACAGGAGAATTTAGGTACAATTTACTCATACAGCCCTTTTGTCCTCTAAGACGTGAAATCGGATGAGCTGAAATGTTGTATTGCGATGATCCGTGAAAATGTGTAGGTATAGTGTGTGTACGACATGAAAAGACTTAAATATTTGTCTGAACTGATGCATCTTACGTAGAAAGACGTGGCCTTCTTGTGTTCGACGTCATCGGAATTCAGGCATCGCAATAGTTGTACTGGCATCGTATAGTGGGTCATTTAACATATGATGCTCGAAAAAAGTTTGGTTACAATGTTTCTTCAAGCTAATTGTAACGCAGAATTTAAGTTTTCAAAACTGAATTGAACAAGATACTATCGGCCATAGAATTACCGATATGATATTATGTGGTTTTATTTGTGTAATGTGGACATCCGTGTTCCATGTTGGAACTCAAATTACTACGAAACACTTCGCATAAATCTGACGATGTGCGGGGCAGTTCACTTACATATGGTGCAATTACGTAAGATTTTGTATAGGATTTAATACTTTCAACATGCATCATCAAGTTTCTTTTGCTAGATGCGTTTCATAGTTTTACTTACCCCCACTACATTGTTAATGATCATATTTCCAATTATAACCACGTAGATACCTCTCTTGTTTGAAATACGATATATCTGGTGTCACATATGATTTTAAAACCGGTTTATATGCTAGGACTTACCGCACACGACGACAGCTATCAAGATCACTGCCCACTTCATGTCTGCAGAATAGTGTTGAGTGTCGGTCTCGGATGTTTGGTCGCTTTTATAACAAGTCGGACTATTTGCTACACCTGTTCGATCACATGTAACTGATTTGTGACATCACCCGCCTTCTCTACATGAGGAAAAAATGACACGATGATAAATAGATAAGGTCTTTTCTTATGCGTCGATCCTTACTTTAGGGGTTGGTGGGGATTGAATTTTGCGATAACAATGGTCGATAATAATTACAAATATACTTTCGATCAGTCTTATTACGCATATCATGCGTTAATGCAGTCCATAGTTTCTATCAATTGCAGTAAAACATTGATGCCAGGCGTGTCTTTGGAACGAGGGATTATATAACCAGTGGCCTGTCCAATCCATTTTGTGAGCGAGGACGACATTTTTCATTGCAAACTGTGCGCCCCAATCTATCTTTGGAGTTTGGAGAATTCTACCTTGGAGACATCTATCCTCTCGCTCTCAACCCCCCCTCCCCCCATCCCTGTTATATGCGCAACTATTCTATATTGCCTATTCTATAATTGCCCTTAACCAGAAACACAAAGCATTTACTTCTACAATAGAACCTCCCCGAAAAGAATTGACAATGTGATCAAGGGTAGACGGTACCCAGTATCAGAACAATCTCATAGTTCGACTAGGGCTGCGGACGAAGACATGGATCCTGCGCTTTTGACCCTCCCCATTGTCGCGATATCATCTAATTGAAGCTTCCTACTTTGAGCCAGCCAACAAACTCAAGTACGTTGGGTTTTATGTCGTAGTTTATCCATAGTATAGTTTCCGCTCTCAGAAGATGCTACACTGCATGAGTTTTATAGTTTCAGTGTTTTTTAAAAATAGAACCAACCGGTAATCTAAGCTTGAAGCTTGAATTCTTAATAATCTAAGCTATGGACTCCTAGATTGTTACCTATGCTACGTTTTTTTTCAGGGCGATACAAAAACATACATATATATATATAACTTTCGGGAAAACACGTTCCTTATTACAGATGCTAATCGTACATCGACCTCATCATCAAAAAACTAGGACAGCTGCGAATGAAAGATTTGTACAACTCAGTGTTATCTGAATGAGTGATAGGGATGGATAACAGACAAAACTTAATTTGTGTTAATGGAATGGGAGATAGGAAGGGGTCCACAGCAAACCCTTCGTGATATATAGCGCAATGTTGCCTGGCTAGTACGTGATATCGCTGTTCCCCCGTGAATCTGGGTTCCGGTTTAATTCTCCTTCTGAAGCCATAATGTATTGCAATAACGCCTCCCTTCCCGCCTAGCCCTTCCCCGTTCGCCATACACGTCACGATCATGACATAAGAAGTGTCCATATCGCCGCCAAGTTATTTCCAGATCATAGCAAACCATGCCTTCACATCGGCAAAACACACATTTACACACCATCTGCCATGCCTTCTCATTGTGATGACAAACCAAACAATCACATCGAATTTCAAGACCTCCCTGCCTCATGATAATCCAAACATTCACACCATATTGCCAAGCCCTCTCACGTTCATGACAAGCCAAGCACTCGCATGGTCTGCCAAGCCAGTTTGCGCTCATGACAACGCAGGTATCACATCGTCTACCAAGCCCACTCAAGCTCATGACAAAGCATGCCATTTATATCGTCAATGAAACAATCTGAAATTCAAACCAAGCACTCACATCTTCTGCCATGCCCTTTCATACGCAGGATAAACTAATTATTATCGCCACACCTTCTGCCAAATCCTCTCACGTTTATGACAAACCAAGCATTCGCATCGTCTGACAAGTCCTCTCACGGTCATGACAAACCAAGCAATGGCACCACTTACCAACCTTCCCGTGATAAGGACAAACCAAGCATTCAAGCTGGGCCTTATTATTTCCGTAAACGTACATTTTGAAAGGGCTCTGAGAATGTGCGTTGATAGAGCGGCTTGCCTCGACAAAAATACCCCTTCCGAGATTACTGTCGCCGATAATGTCAGAGCGATGAACGTTACTCACATTGCAGGCATAAGACGTATCCAATAATGTGCAGATTCGGGTTTGATATTGAGGTGGACAGGGACAAGTGGGGATGCAGGGTGTCAAGGCCGGTGGCTTATTTGTTTTCTTAAATAGGACTAGCAAAGATATTAGTACACCAAGAAAGGTCATATGGCGGTGAGCGCGTAATGTTGCACCGTCCCGCCGTCATCAGGCATCAACTTCAAGTTTGTTCTGCCATGAATTGCGCGAATTCACGAAAGACGAACTACGAAAAATGTCTAGGAATGTAATTCTTCAGATTCCCAAAAGAAAAAGAAACGTAAAACCGGCTTCTTGCTTTAAGTCATTGATATCGTGCATCGATTATCAGCGCCACAATTGCTGATAATTCTCTATTATCGCCCAGGTCGCAGCGGGCTGACTCGAGTAAAACCAGCCAAAAATTTATCGTTGGCAATAGACCGTTCCAGATACCCCTGAGAAGAGACAAACAAAATGTCACTTTCCTGTAAGCATTACATTATAATATGTATAGGTGTCACCTAAATTGGGAGCGAAGTTAGATCATCAGATGTAAGAAAATATTTTTAATAATACATAATATATATATCAGGAAGGAATGCATTTATGCCTATGGCTATGCTATGGTATATGTTATATTGAGTTTAAAGTTACTATAAATCAACATATACCCAATTAAATTAATTAAATTAAACTGTTAGATCAACAGCTTATAAAAAACATAGATCCAAACATACCGTAACTCGTAAGTTAACATTGGTTTGAAAACAGTTGAAAAAAATAACCCTCCTCCGACTAAATGATAAATCTATATATGAAAATTGTGCAATATATGCTTTAACACAGCTCATTTCCGTGAGAAAGGAGCATTTGACTGATTTGAGGTGCTGTTAAATCATATCAAATTGATCTAGGCCTACTGCAAAAATGTGGTACGTTATTGGTTTTACATTGAATTATCAGATGTAGATCTATAAAATAAACTAGATCTATGCATGTATTTAAGTGATGAGTTTCTTTTTCTGGAACATACACTGCCCTTTATTTGAGGTAATCAAAGCATGTCTACTTTTGAAAGGTTGACAGTTATTCACAACAAATGCAGCTTAATCCTAGTTAAATCTAATGCTGAAATAAGTTCCTTTTTTCTTGACTGTTCTTCAGAAACTGTTATTTTTTGCTTTAATGCCTTTTTGGTCATATTTTAGCTTCAATAGCTTTTCTTCACAAAGTTATATTTCATTAATTCTTGTGAACTGCCTACCTTTTGCTTTTTAGCTTTCAGCTAAGCTTATTGGTTTCATTAGTCTTATCAGTTTTTTTGTTTCTGTAACTACAAAAAGTAACTGGTCAATGAAAAAATACACGAAAGCATGCATGCCCTCTGAATTGGTAAAAGCGTTGGTAAAGAATTCAATATTTTATCGACATGCATGTGTTTAGGCACATAAATTCTGCAAATGTAATTGGTTTTTTGTATTGATTTTTCCCTAATTAATGGGGGTTTTCTTGCTTCAATATCCTGTTTGTGTACTTTTTTGGTTTCAACTGTTCAATGGTTTGTTTCTTCACGCTTTTTTCCCATTCATTTTTAGAGAAATAAAATTGTTTAATTTTAGCTAGACGTACTCTGAGTTTTCTTAAACAAAGTTTTGGTTTTAAAACTGTGCAAATTGACCGCAATCGTGGAAATAAATTCCAGTCCAACAAAGCAGAAAATTCTGCAAATGCAATTATTTTTGCCTAGACTTTTCCTCAATTGATGGCACTTGTCTTGCTTCATTGCGCTTTTTTTTGTTGACCAGCTTTACCCAATGAATGGTCCTTTTCTGTTTTTTTAGCTTCATGAATTGGCTTGTTTTCTTCTCATTTAGTGATTTTATAACAAAAAAAGACTCTCTATATATTGGATAGGTTTTTGTGAATTACCTTTTCTTTAACTTCAGTTATATCTTTTCTTTAGTTTGTCAGTTAAAAAAAAACAGTGGAACGCTAACCAACCAAAGAAAAACAATTCTAGTCTATTCTAGCTGGGTTTTAAAATGAAGTAAACCGACCAAAGAAAAAAAATCCAACTGGTATTCTTGATTAAGAAATCAGAAAGATGTAAATTGAAGAACTTGTCATGTGCATATAAGTCATATATAACAGGCATGTGTGCTGCGATGTCAAAAGGTACCAGTGAAAAAAAATGTGTTATTAAATGTTAACCTACCTATTTCGCCTTTGGAGCTGAAGCCGTATCCATCATTCGTTAGGCCAATTTAAACACTCGAAGTGTCAGTGAAACTTAGCCTATTGACTGGCAATTCAATTGTTCAATCCGAAAAGGGCTACTCATGCTACCCAGACCAGACAATGTAAATATACAAAGCCTGGTAATCGAACCAGCAGTTAATTTGTCAAGGACAATTAAGTTCGGAAAACCTGGGAAAGTTTGGACAAAAAGCACGGAACTTTGTTTACAAAATTTCAAAACATAATACTGTCAGTGTCACTGCAAGGTGGGCGATACTACCCATCGATGCCAATCGAAAAGCGGACGGTACCTTTCGTTGAAGAAGGCTTTTGTGCTATTCGTATCTTAGGCAGTTTTCTGAAGATGATATGGTTTAATCACGTAGTCGTTGAAACATTCGCCCAATCGGTTGTTTCTCAGTCATCTAAATCGAATTAAAGTGTCATAATTGTGCGGACGAAGTGTTACGTCCCACCCGGCAGTTCGAATTGACGCGCCGCCTACCCGCGAGAGTGTTTAATTCAGGTTCAATTTAAGCCAATTGTAGAGTCCGACACAGTCCGAAAAATCGGCCTGAGGGACCGGTATTATCGCTCATCTGTGAGGGACCTGTGTTATCGCTCATGTGGTTACTGTTTTTTCAATCGCATGGACATATCAAACTTTTTTTTTTTTTTTTTTTTTTTCGTGTCCACCCCTTCCACGCATTGGCCCCTTGCGGGCAAATGTCCATCTTAGAAAATTTTGCAAACATAGACGTGATCTAACCCTGGCGGAAATGATACGTGTGCAATAACGTCTTTTATTGACGTTGAGCACTTGCTGGGGCGTTCACTGTGCTAAATAGAATTTATATTTCCATGATTTACCCCTCCCCGCCCCCCTTGGGGTATTTTTTCCAAAATGACTGACGCCCCGAACGGTCATTTGCATATACATGCCACTTCCGCTTCCGGTATATAAGCAAGGTCGCAAAGGATGGTTTGAAGTTGGTTTTGGTGGCAAAATTGCTTCAGTGAGCGCTGAAGGATTACTCCTAGTATACATAGGAAGGGTGGATACATGATGTAAATTAGCGATTTCCCAATAAACGGTTATTTAATATTACAATTCCCACTTCACGTCTAATGAAAAGCCTTGATCACAAACGAACGAATTACGAGACAGTCCCATTCCCAGTCCAGGAAGAATTATTTGCCTCAAGCCCAGTTTACGGTGACATGAAAACCCCATTCCCGCGGAACTGAAATACCCCTTGCCCCCCCGCCCCCCACCCCACCACTCCCTCTCACTAAAGTGGCGTCGAAGGGTAGACGAATCTATAGACCGCCTATGTAAGATAATTATGAAGTTGCGTTTAATAATCGAACAGTCAAGGGTACATCTTAGCTTTCAAACAGCAAACAGCGAGTGAAGGTAAACTGCCGAATCGTAAGCAGCTGACGTAGATCATAAGTATACCTGTTTTGTAGGGTCTCGATAAGATCCCTTAGTAACAGTACAACCCTATAGGGCTGTACTGTTACTAAAGGATCTTATCGAGACCCTACGAAACAGGGATACTTATGCTCAATGCTTAAAACGTCATCAACGGCCCGTGCTTGCTGCTTACTTTCCGCTTGTTTGCCTTCACTCGCTTCAGACACACAATCGACTAAGGCTGTCCTTGGATGCACAACGAACCACTAAAGTTCTGTTCATATCAGAGTTATAAACATCCGAGTAGATTTATACAATATACACTAACATACGAGCGGTTAGACTTGATAAAAGGATGCGGTTTTCTCATGAGTGACTGTCAATGTCAGGCGATCTAATGTTGTAGATCTACGCGGGGTTTTCCATGTCGTGCGACGTGATCATTATGACTAGGGTGTCTGCGCGCGGTATCTATGGTTAGTTGACAACACTCCTGACCAGGCAAATACAATGGTGCTCCGTTTGGCGAAGAAATGTAAACAAAAATACAACGCCTCCAACAGTCACATCGAATGGACGACATGCATGATGGAGAGATAAATGTCTTATCTTTTACTATATCATGAGTTTACAGTTAGGAATGCCTGGACCAAAGCAAATGAAAAGCAAACACGCTGGTGCCTTGTTACATCTGCATGAACGCCCTCATTGTAGTCAAGATTTTAACTATAGAATCATACTATAATTACAGATAAAACATTGAAGACTCCATAATTGATGCGGCCGGTTGAATATGACAGTTGGAAACGACGTATGAGCTGTTGCCTTGAGCTCATGTAGGATCTGACCGACCCTAAGCAAATATATATTATGGTTCGGCATTGTGTGTACCTCTATACAATATATTTTATGTTGGCAGTTCATTCAGCAGTGCAGTCGCTCTGATTTTCTGGCTGTGGCTGATTGTTTTGTCTTCAAGATATGCGTATAATGATTGTTGATAAACGTTCTATAGCGGGCTTTCATTCAAAAGGCTTTGAACGGCCGGTGGATTGCGCTTTCTTACGGTCAGTCCATATACGGAACGTTCTGACGTTACCATAGATACCACGCGCAGACATTCGATTCGCGCAACAAATTACGTCATACGACAGTAAAATACGCTTGAAGTCCATATACGGAACGGTCTTATGTAACCATAGATAGCATGCGCAGATTTTCGATTCACGGCAACAAATTACGTGAAAGGACAGTAAAATACGCGGCGAATTCATCCTTCAGCTGCATGTCCTAAATTTTTTGTCATAGCGTTATCGCGGTGGCGTGTGATGTTCGTAAGCTGACCAGTATTTGAATGGTGGCCTTGACAACAGAATTGTGTCACCTTTCATCGTCAAAACAATTCGAACGACATTACCATAGCAACCGATCATAACCCGTTGACGACCGCATGGCATCGGTGCAGCCACATGCGAATACGTATTTTCACGTGCGATTACGGATTAAGTAGGGGGGGGGGGGACGTCATGTTCCCAGAACACGAACAATAAAGTTTGCATTGATTCCCAGATCACGATGAATTAAAAGAAGCATTCCCTGCATACAATTGAAGCGCGGATACATGATACTAAATTGAAGATTTCCCACTTCACGGTTACTTAATATGTAAATTCCCAGTTCACGATAAACGAAAATCCTTGATCACGGCGGTCGGCTAATACCCAATTCCCAGTTCACGAAGAATTATTTTCCTCGTTGCCAGTTCACGGTGAATTGAAATCCCCTTTCCCAAGAAACGGAAATACAACTTGCCACGCTCATCCCCCGATTAACGCACACGTGAGGCGTCACTTGTGATCTTATTAGCCATATGAAGGAAGACTAGACCTACATTTTGATAAACGTCTAGTTTATTGGTTATCGCTCACACGGTATCACACCGTTGACGAGTGATTTACGAGTTGTCGGCGATCCAGCTGAGGAAGTAGCTGGTCCTGGTGTAGACGGAGGGGTAGGACACCAGACAGTTACCCAGAGCATTGGCCACCACCCAGGAAGTCACTCCGGTCACCATGCCCGAGCAGGCCAGAGGGCCACCGCTGTCACCCTGGTAACGAAGATGAAGATCGAGACGGACATTATTAACAAAGGTCTCGAAAAATAAATGAATAAAATACCAAACCCTTCATGACATGTAAGAACAGACCATCGGTCGAAAGACAAGTTAAGTCACTTGGTTTCCGTGGTTATCCCACTGACGAAATAGTTATCCCGCCTGCCGAATAAAGACGTTGTCCATAAAACAACTTTTATCAACAAGCCACGAATTCTTCCCCCGGGAAAAACATATATAAAAACATATATATATATATATATATACGGCAAGACAGAACAATAAGTGCGGTAACTTGGAGAAATTCTCTGGATTGGTCCCCAGACTCTTAAGAATTCGGGCAACATTTAATTGCGGGATAAATAGATATTTCTCGCGCGGGTGAAACCCTGGTTTGTGGCGCGTACATCCAACTATAACCGGGCGGACAGACTTACGTTGCAAGCTCCGTTGGATCCGCTGTAGATGCAGATATGCCCAGCGCTGATGGTGGCGCCACCGACACCGGACATGCGGCTGGTGCACTCAGTGTTGCTGATGACGGGGATGTTGAGCATCTGCAGGGTGTCGGGCAACACGTTGCTGGTTCCTATCACCGCCAAAGCGTGCAATGAGAGTCTTTAGCATGGAACACGAACATTATTTGCCCCACATGCCGCTTACATTAAAGCGTACGTTCTTGGATACTGTTTACATCTATTTATCTCAGATTGGCTACCTACAGTGACTGATACCTACAGTGGCCTGAGTTAACAATTTCCCGATCCATCCTGTATGTTAGAGCCCACGTCGTCAATTAATATATTAAGTAGTTGGTGAGTCATAAGTGAGCGACGTTGCAAAAATGGTTCTATGGAAGGCGACCAATTTACTGGTTACATATCAGTCCAGGTTATCACAAGGCGCGGCAGAGTCGCCGGCCATATTTAAGGCCGGAAGCGAGGCAATGTGCTAAGGGGCCACCTACCGGTCCTGCCCCATCCGGTGATGGTGCACATATCCCCAGCGAACTGGTCGTTGTTGTTAGCGGGCAGCGCGGCGGCAGCGATGTTGGAGTTACCGAGGTCCAAGCCGGAGTTGAGGGTGACGGTGGCGATGTCATTGGGCATGCCGCTGGCGCCGCTGTCGTAGGCACTGTTCTGAAGGGACAAGTGAAATGAAACGACGATGGAGGATGAATGGATCAGACAGCAGCCTTTGCAGACTTCGTATTATTTCAATCCACCGATATTGTGAATGTAATAATTAACATCGTATTAATTCGCTCTTTCTGATATTACTGGTACAATGTTTTTTTATCACAGTAACAACATTTCTGCTGTTGTGGACCCCCTTGTAACGTTTGGAGTTTAACTATGCATATTGTAATATGTAGACATGGTGGCTGTTTCTCTCAAAAGTATCACGGCTAGTTGCAAAATGCTAACAAACCCCACCAGATATTAGGACCACCTTAACTTCTTTAACCCAAATAAATAAATGGGGAGCAGCCGTGAATCGGGGGCGGGGGGGGGGGGGCGTACGCTCTGGTGCCTAATCCTTACCATGACATAGCTGGAAGCGCCGATGGCAGTTCCAACCAGACGGTTGGTCTGGCCAGCAAGCACGCTGAACCCAGAGGCGATCCTGTATAGATGGACAAAAAGGCGAATTACTAAACAGGGTCTCACGGCTTGGACATCATACAACAACAGAAACATAGGTGAAAGCGTCCTAAAATTTACGCATAACTGCGGTCATGAGTCATAGAACAACACATCTATCGAAGCGATATTTTGCCTCACGAAAATAGCATAAAACGCCTACTCTACGAACAAATCATAGAACCTTGCAGTGCATCTTTAGTTTATGACAATCTGCAGATATTTAGTGTGCTGAAGGTTGCTATTGCATTCTATACAAGGTTACTGAGATATGATTTGGTATTAACAATATTACTACTTTACTTGACGACGATAATATTCAACATGCCCCATAAAACGTGTACGATTAAATGTGCTTGGATTTGGTTTCATTGGGGTGGGATCTGAGTGAGAGGGCTTGGGCCAGAACTTGCCTTCCATCGACACAGTGGGCAGCAGTCAGCATGACGTTGGCGTTGAGGACGGAGCAGCCACAGGTGTGGGAGCCGGAGAACCTCAGAGAGCACTGGTAGGGGTAGTTAGCGATGTTGGCGTCCGAGCCACCGATGACGCGGTAGTCAGAACGCTCGGTCCTCTCGATGAAGGTCGCCCGCGGGCTGGCCTCTGTAGCAGTACAGGAGAATTTAGGTACAATTTACTCATACAGCCATTTTGTCCTCTAAGATGTGAAATCTGATGAGCTGAAATGTTGTATGGCGATGCTCCGTGGCCTTCTTGTGTTCGACGTCATCGGAATTTGAGCATCGCAATAGTGGTACTGGCATCGTATAGTGGGTCATTTAACATATTTTGTTTGGTTGCAATGTTTCTTTAAGCTAATTTTAACGCAGAATTAAAGTTTTCAAAACTGAATTGAACCAGATACTATCGACCATAGAATTGCCGATATGATTTTATATGGTTTTATTTGTGTAATGTGGACATCCGAGTTCAATGCTAGCACTCACAATACTACGAAACACTTCGCATGTCTTTTGTTAGATATGTTTCATAGTTTTACTTACCCCCACTACATTGTTCATGATTATATTTGAAATCGTAGCCACGTAGATATCTCCCTTGGTTAATATACGATATGTCTGGTATCCCATATGATTTTAAATCCGGTTTATATGCTATGACTTACCGCACACGACGACAGCTACCAATATCAGTGCCCACTTCATGTCTGCAGAATAGAGTTGAGTGTCGGTCTCGGATGTTTGGTCGCCTTTATAGCAAGTATTTGCTACACCTGTTTGATCACACGCAACTAATTTTGTGACATCACCTGCCTTTCGTACACGAGGAAAAACGCTATACAATGATAAATGGATAAGACCCTTTCTTATGCGTGGATCCTTACCTTAGGGGATGGTGCGGATTGAATTTTGAGATAACAATGGTCGAGTCAGTGCTAAAAAAATACCTATGACGTTAATAATTACAATGAGACTGATAATAACAAATGATAATGATAATTATAATTAAAAAGTATAATCACTAATTTTAATTACAAAATATAATAACTAATTATAATTACAAACTATAATAACTAATTATAATGACAAAGTGTAATAACTAATTACAGTGACAAATTATAATAACAAATGAATAACCAATATAGAATGATAGAATATAATGCTTGACTTTATTGTTGTCAATCGGTTATTTGGCTAAATGTTCATCAGATAGCAATAATATGTTTGTTAGACGAAGAGAATTTAACTCGTGATTTGCAAAAATCCTTCCCCCCTCGTGATTGACATAATTTGTCCGACAACGGGTGATCGAAAGGAAATCATCGTGAAAATACACGGTTTTTCGTCAGGTCCATTCAAAATTTGGTGTGCTTTTATTATGACAGAATAAAATCATCCATACTGTTGATCAGTCTTATTACGTATATATTGTGTTAATTCAGTCCATAGTGTCTATCAATCCCGTCGTAATACCTTTGGAGAATTCTACCTGGGAGAAGTCTATTCCCTCGCCTGCGCCCGCCCCCCAACCCCCCTATTATATACGGAACTATTCCACATTGCCTATTCCATAATTGCCCTAAACCAGAAACAAAAAGCATTTACTTCAACAGTAAAACCACCCTATATAAAATTGACGATGTGATTAAGGGTAGACGATTATACTAAGTATAAGAACAATCTCATGGTTCGACTAGGGCTACGGCCGAGGACATTGTGTCTTGCACCCATTACGTTAATCTATTTTATAGTCCCCGCTCCCATAAGATGTTGTACTTCATGAGTTATACTTTCTGTGTTTTTTTTAAAAATATACCCCATCAGCAATCTAAGCTTAACTAAAAAACTAAAAATATATAACTTTCGGGCAAACACGTTCCTTATTACGGATGCTCATCGGGGCCGGCGCGATAGCTCAGTGGGCTAGAGCGCTCGCTTTGAGTGCTCTAGCCATCTGAGAGCCTAACGGCACGTGGATCGGTGGTTCGAGCCCTGCTGTGGCCATGTCTGTGTGGTCGACCAAAAGTGGTTAAAGCGTCCTGAATAACCAGACCAAACCAAATGGATGCTCATCGTACATCGATCTCACCATCTAAAAACTAGGACAGCGGCGGATGAAAGGCTTGTACAACTCAGTGTTATCTGAATGGGCGATAGGATAACAGACAATACTTAGTGACACATAACTCTGTGTCAATCGAATGGGAGATAGGAAGGGGTCCACAGCAAACCCTCAGTGATATATAGCGCAATGTTGCCTGGCTAGAACGTGATATCGCTGTTTCCCCGTGAATCTGGGTTCCGGTTTAATTGTCCTTGCGAAACCATAATGAATTGCGATAACCCCTCCTCTCCCCCCTAGCCCTCCATCCTCTGCCATGTTCTTCACGATCATGACATATGAAGTGTCATATCGCCGCCATGTTATTTCAAGATCATAGCAAACCACTCCTTCATATCGGCAAAACATACATCTGCCATGCCTTCTCATTGTGATGACAAACCAAACAATCACATCGTATTTCAACACCTCCCTGGGTCTTGATAATCCAAGCATTCACACCATATTGCCAAGCCCTCTCCCGTTCATGATAAGCCGAGCATTCGCATGCTATGCCAAGCCAGTTTACGCTCATGAAAACTAAGAATCTACATCGTCTACCAAGCCCTCTGACGCTCATGACAAACCATGCCTTTATATCGTCAACCAAACCTTCTGACGTTCTTGACAAACCAAGCAATCACATCTTCTTCGATGCCCTCTCATATGCATGTTAAACCAATTACTTCCACCGATTTCCAACCCCTCTGGCAGTCATGAGAGGTCAAACATTCACACCATCTGCCAAGCCATTTCACTCTCATGAGAAAGCAAACATGCACACCTTCGGCCAAACCCTCTCACGTTTATGAAAAACCAAGTATTCGTATGGTCGGACAAGTCCTCTAAGTTAACGACAGATCCGAATTTTACGAGCAACGGAAGTAAGCGTTATACTGCGATGACTGGTGTGCAGCCATATTCATGAAATTTATTTTCTGCTGATATTATTCAAAAACGTGCTTTCCATGTATTGATGCTAAATATAACATTTTTTATTTATTTTCGGGTTAGCAATACAAGTTTGAAATTTTACGAGCAAACATTACGAGATCTTAGTGAAATGACACCCTGGCCTTGTTATTTTCACAAACGTACATTTGCGACTTGACCCCGATATAAAGGGACGAAAGGGTGATAAGGTACTATGAGAGCTATTAACCGATAATGATAAACGAACTAAACATTCGTGTTACAAACATGCTAAATAACTTATTACATATTGCAGACAACTACAATGAGCTGCCATATAACAATATAGAGCTATGGTTTCATACTGCATACGTGATAAGGAAGATATCGCGCACTGCCAACATTCAGCCAGTGGACCTTGCTATAAATAAATAAATTAAATATATATTATTATATTAATAATATTACATATTATTAATTCATATTTATATGCACATGTTTGATCTTGTTGCTTGAATGATTCCAGCATATAACGTCATTGTTCCTCATACTATTCTGAAATATTTGACTATTAGAGCACGTGTCTATTTCCAATAGAATACATCGATGCAAAGGGCAAACCAGTTTTGTCGCTCTTGGATTTTTTTCTATTATCTTCATTTATGTGTCGCGCAACGAAAAAGTGATAGACAGCTGGCTCGCCCGCAGCTCCTTCCCTCTATCGCAATAGGATAACATAAAGAGCTAAGAAAACCATGGGGCGGAAAACACATCGCCAATGAAAACCATGGGGCGGAAAACATATCGCCAGGCCACATCGTGAGGCGAAAACACATCGTCAATGACAAATGTGGTGACAAACATATCGCCACTGCAAATTAAGTGTAATAGGCGTCTGTGGTAATAAAACGTTAGACAGGCGAATATTAATGGATACTTATCGATATATATATAGATATACCACACTATGCAGTCCACTAGAGATATTGATGAAAGGCTATGCCAATATAGATGTTGCCTTCATACGGCAGAGAAGGAGAGGGACATGAGCCAATTACAAACATAGATGTCATGGATCTACGGATCATCATAGTTCACCACGTATGATTTCTTTAAACATTTTAACTTAATTCAGCAGATATTCTGAATTTTTCCAAATGCATATGCTGAAAAAACAATTCTGAAATTCAGAATTAAGTTTATGTGTTCGCGAAGATTTTATTTAGCCCGTAAGGAAACACCCCCCCCCCCCCCTCCAGTACAGAAACAAGAATGGACTCTTCCACGTTGACGCTTCTAGCAACCCGCTGTTTATTGTTTAAGTCAACCAATGAGAGACCGGCTGCTGGCTGGCGGCAAGAAGTTCTACCCAGTCGGTCATTCGGACAACATATGCTGACGAGGTTAGAGGCAAATACACTTATATTCAGTTAGAAATTGTATTAATGGTTCACTGTTTTAAGAATATAATAAGGAGCCATTGTGGTACAAGAGACAGTGAACCCAAGTATTCACAATTCTACTTCACAAGTCTCATTTTTATCAAAGCCTGGGGCAAGACTTGCCAATATAGTAGATTTCTTGACAATGAGTCGAGGTCCTGCAACACCCATGGGCCTATGAGCCATCATATTTTAACTCACACTTGTGCCTAACATTTGTTGACACAACTTTCGTGTCTTGATCTTCGGTTTAACGGATTATAAGGTGCAATTTATTCCGACGAGTATCATGTATTTTAATTTGAAGAAACCTAAGGAAGCGGGTTAGAACTAAATTTGGGTTTGGAAATCGGTAGGGCTAACGCATAGTCATACTTTTGAAAAAATATATTTCTTGTCTGGCAAATGATTTATAGTTTCGCTCGCTTCAATGAGCAGTTCAGAATGCCAAAAGAAAGGTAGGCTAGGGCCTACTCAAACTTACCATTCTAGTTCAATTCTGTTAAAGAAAAACGATAGCATTTTTCATTTTTCAGTATGCCACCACGAGAAATAAGCACTCAACACTCTACCTGCACCGAGGCCAAATCACAGTCTTGGAGAAAGAAGTCTAAATGCGTGATGCATCTGATAGAACGACCCTAGCACATGGACTGCGACGGCATGACTGGTGACATCATGGCAGCTGTGGTCAATAACCACAGGCTGTCCAGTGATTGTATCTTTCCCTAAAAAAAAATGTCTCAACCATAATTTCCAACTTTTTGTTCAAAATACCTACTTTTAATTTTCAATTGTTTAACATTTTTTTTTTTTTTGCCGTTCGAGGCCCCTTTTTAAATTGCAGTGAATTGCTTGTGTTATTGCGAAAGTCAATAGTTAGAGGCGTTTCGTTTTGGCCTCATATGTTTAAAATCAAGACAAAAATAATTTCTCAATATGTACCGGTAATGTCAATTTTTTGTCATTCGTTTATCCAGAATGAGCATGAATAATGTTGCTACTTATGCTGCCTGGAGTGCTATCTTTGGTTTACTTTTGGCTACTATTTTCCTACTTATAGTCTACAGTAATCTATATTATTGCTACCGTAGTCATATACTTTGTCATTAGGGTGAACTGTACATACTACAGCCAAGACGAATCACCCAGAGATGCCTAGATTCAATCCTCTATATATTTAATTTTAATGCTCCAGGAGGGTGAGTGATGTAAGAATAGCCATCAGAGAGCGATCGGACATTCTAATGTATCACATTCTTTCGGAGGCAAAAAATCTCGGGGGATATTAAAATAAAATTTGGCCCGGGACTCAAATTGACGAAATTAATTAATCTCTTTTACTCTGGCGCCGTCCAAAAAGAGATAAAATCGTGTCATTCATCATGATGGGATCGGTGTTAAGTTATATTTACCAGAAAAACTTTCATTGGCCAGCACATCTAGCGCAAGGTCAGATGGGATTGTTCATGCAACTCGTGTACGGTCCCATTCATTATTGAACTTTTCCTAAGTGGCAGTGACACCGTGACGTCCATTTCTATAATACGTTTAATCACATTAGTGCCACGCTACTAATTTGTTCAGTAAACTTTGTCTACAGAAGTTAAACAAATCTGCATGTAATTTGCCAATGGATTGAGCAATTATTCCATGAGCAAAGTAAGCAATTATCCGACCTGTTAATTTTAGTGAGCATTGCATGCGAGCGCTTTAGGAAAATAACTCATTCGTGCGACAGGATTGACATGCAAGCTTCAACGTTGTTCATGTGCCTGTGTTGACGAGGGTGTGTATTGAATTTATGGGTTTGTGTTTTCGTTAAAACCCTATGAGCAAGGACGAGGATAATCGTGGCATAAAGCACATCAGTTTGAGTTTCTGTTACGAACATTACGCCCCTCGCCTACCTTATATAGGAAGTATTGACATTAACTCTTGTATTCTAAATTCCTAGTACTTGGGCAATACATATATAGAAGCTAACCTGGTTTGAATCAGTCAGTCTGCACATGACAATGGATTCGCAGCTGTGCTGTAGTTTAGAATGTTAACGCGGCATTTGTAATTGGGAACAAATAAACTTATGTGACCGTTACAGCTTACGGCCGTGGTCCCATCAATGGCCAGTCGTAATGTAATATAAGCGGGTAAAGATTATAAAGCGAATCATGAGTTACAGTAATGGGGGGGGGGGGGTCACCAATTGTAAACCTGATATGTCCACGACACAAAACTTGTTGCGTAAGCAGAGAAGCCTGGCTGCTAAATAATTGACCCTTTTCTGGATAAATTTCTGCATCCTTGTATCATATATATATTTTATGGAGTAGTCTTTGAACGTATCAAACTATTCAGAATCTTGGATATAGGATTCGGAGTAGTCTTTGTTATATATATTACATATATAGCCTATGACTGGTTCCTGAAGAATTGCGAATATTACGCTTACATCTATATAATATAGTACACGACTTGTACTCTATTTGTTTGGCTGTTAACTAAGAATCCATTTCCCATGTTGAAAAACGATGAAGGGCAGAGCATGATCATGCGTCAACTTACCCTTCATGCATTTGTTACAATATAGGAAATACGACATGACTATGCTGACACAACAAGCCAGCAACGGCGACAGTTGAGTATGCTAGTTTCTTGATTGCACTGTTTCCATTTATAACTTGCAGACAAAACGGCCTAGTCATTTGACACTTTTAAGTGGTGTAGTTGTAAGATGGTAATCTGAAAATAGTTAATAGGCAATAGGTCTCCTCAGACAGGACTGAGGACAAAGAGTTGCCAAAACGCCTACATATCCATTATGAGATAATGTAACGATGATTACAATATCTTGTTTAGTTTTAGTTCCTACTTCGATTATGATAGCTGTCAGGACAACAATAGATGAGGTGGCCTGTAAGTAACATACAGGCATGGTGAAAAGTGTTTTGGTGAAGGGCAATAGGTCTGCTCAGCCGGGGCTGAGGACCAAAAGTTGCCCAACGCCTCCATATCCATGATGCGATGATGTCTCAATGAATTACAATATGTTGTATAGTTTCAGATTCCAGTAAGCTTATGACAACTGTGCGGACAAAAATGGATGAGGTGGCCGGTAGGTGACATGCAGGCATGGTGAGAAGTGTGATTTGGTGAAGGGCAATAAGTCTGCTCAGCCGGAGCTCAGGACCAAAAGTTGCCCGACGCATCCATATCGATTAAGCAATTATGAGGCTATTATAACAATATATTGTATAGTTTCAGACCCTTAACAATAGTAAGTTTTACTATAATAAGTTTTAAAATTATGCGCCGGGGTCCAGGTATTAATTAAATAGGCTTTGCTCCGCCGCAGTGATCATTTCCTATATAACAAGCCCTATGTAGACGTAGGTGTATTTAGCTCAGCTGGGGCTGGAAAACCACACTTTGCTTATTTGTTGCAACCATGATAGGATAAATTTAGTTTATTGTTTGAACACCGATGTCAAGGTCTGAAGTAGATTTGCCTAACCTAGATAATCATGTATCATATAATCAGCCACATGTCATCTGAAAACATGTGTGTTCAATACAGCTGGGGCTAAGAAACTACACAACTTATTTCTTACAAACAAAATGTGAATAATTTAATTTACTATTTGAACACCGCAGTAATGGTTAAAAGCAAAGTTTCCTCAGCCGGCAAAGACTGGTGAGATCCCGTGTATGTAAGTTATATGACGATTTACGCTGGCTACTCCCTTGGGTGGTGGTGCTGATCAGCAATCTGGTTATGTCTAATCAGTTGTGGCGGATGCCCCCTCACCTTTCCTCGCTAAACGATCAGCGTAACCAGCTCAATTGAGAATTTAGTACGTGGTAACTCAAGCTGACTGAAAATGATATATCAATTTTAGGCCAACACATTAATTCTGAGTGTTCTTAATTCATTTTTAATTTCGCTTTTATTTAAACGTGCCAAATTTACCACGTATTGTCAGACTATCCACTTTTACCAATTATAAGGTGATCAGTCAATATATATTTGGATAATGTATTTGGCAAACGTCCATGCCGATGTGTGCCACCTACGTACATGGCGATGTGTTCCGCCTTCGTACAGGGAGATGTGTTCCGCCTTCATACAATACATGGAAATTGGTTACGCCAACCCATATTAGGGTCACGTGGTCTATTCACGTTTATTGGCGATGCGTTCCGCCAATTCCTGGCGAAATGTTCCGCCAGTTAGTGGCGAAGTGTTCCGCCACTTTTATTTAATTAATTTGACAATTTGCTTGCCATGTAGTTCCTTTCTCGCTCGGCAAATAAATTTGCCCTTTCCAATTCCATACATTGTGTTTTGTTTTCTTGCTAGGAAACAAGCTGCGGGCGAGCCAGCTCATCATTACGAATTCGTAGAGAGTAACATTGTAATTAAGTCTTGATATAGTCCGTGAGCTGATTATGGCAAAAACACCAATTGATACCATCCAAGGGCACCAGACGTTTGTAGGATTTTCCTACGTTTGTAGGAGTTATATGTATCTGGAACTCAATACGGCACGATGGACATTTCTGAGGGGGAGTATAATATCTGCCCCTCAGAAAGATTTTTCATCTGAATTTCTTTTTGTTCTTTTTTCGTTCTCTGTGACTGTCATCTGGACTCCGAGTACGAATACAGATATCTATAAATCGGTAGACAACTTTATTGCATTTGGGTCATTTCTCATTGAAAATCGGCCATTGTCATACCGACCAAAAACGTTTAATTTTGTATGCGACTTCAAAAAATATAAAGCTACTTATGCAACAACTCAGGGCACACACGCAAGGCTTGAATTACATCTGAGAAACTCATTTATTGTCTTATAATAATAAAATATCCATATATTCTTCCATATAACCTATTTGAAGATCAAGTCAGCGAATACAAATCAAAGTTTTATTCATATCAGAACCGAATTGCATAAAGTTACCTCAAATTCCAAACAATGTATTTTAATTTGTCAATTATTCCTATTGAGCATAACAAAATTCTTTCAACTATTAAGCATTATTTGTAATTTTTAAAATTAATATACAAACTTACTATGCATTACATATTCGATTGTATGGTCATTCAATGTAAACTTATTATTTCCCAGATAATGTGGAATGCAACACCGCCACAATTAATATTATGCAATAGTTCACTATCAATGATCTCTGTAAAGTATTTACTTAAGTACTGATGTATTGATTATCCTTTTCAGAAGTTGGATGTACGTACAACATTAATACAATATTTCAATAGTCATCACCGTCATTATCATCATCAACCGTCGCTTGTTGTTCCTGTTCATCTTCCTTCATGTTGTCAAATGTCTTATTGTCCCACTCCTTTCATGACCTTTTGCAAGCGTTATATCAAGTTTTGAACTAATGTTATTGCTCAAGCGATTTCATAACGTTTACAAAACGTTATATTTATGTTGCTAGTATAACATTTGCAAACAAAGAACAATGAGTCACATAGATACAGTATGAGAAGACCTAGCTGAATGCAAGCCGCACTTATAACTACATGGGTACATCGCCCTGATTACCAGATATGTGTCAAATTTGAGTCGGGCTAAAATAGTCACTTTAACAGAATGTAAACAGTGTTTTTGTGTGAAACAAATATCAAACAATTGGTAATTAAAAAAATTGAATATATTATATAGACAATGATTGTCAATATTGATGCAAAGTCAGATCAAACTATGTATATGAAGCATTGAAATTATAAAAGAATGATCTAAATTATGCAATTTAAGGTTTGAAGAAACTAGTTTATATGCAGAACAATGTCATGCTGGTGTGCTAGTCCATAAAGCTATGGACAATATAACCATATTTCCACATTGCTGGATAAATCAAAATCACTTTTAAGATATGTAGTTAGCTGTAGCTTGACTAAATAATGTTATACCCTGAATGTAATTAGCACCTTAGCAACTTAAATGATATGCTGGAAGCCAATTTGATCGAGTAATACAAATAAAACCATGGTAATTGGCTGAGCTGAATGTGACAGCTGCTCTAACCATGCAAACTGTCTGTGAAAATCATTAAAGGGAAATGTAGGGTCCATATCATTTGCATTGCCAGTTAAACTATTGGAAATTAACTAAAGATTACACAATTATTTTTATTAATCATGCATTAGTGAAGTTACAAGTACTTTTACACGGCCACCCAACTTGCCATGGGCCCTCAGTCTCAGGACACTGATGATAATGTCACCGACGATGAAGCCACCAGTAGGTTTAGATGACTACTATTACCAGAAGCCATAATAGCGAAGCCATTTAATTACCTAATTACATCGCATTAGAGTTTCAACGCAGATGTTTACAACATGACAGAGCAACAAGCTTCTGGCGAGTCGGATAAAGAATTTGAAGTAAACACCGGATTACACTGGTGGTGTAATCGGGTACCAGTTTGAGCCTGAAAGGGATGACGATGATGGATTAGGCATTGTTTATACAGGTCGTTGACGCATCGCGTGGTCTGTGAAGCCGTGTTGCATTATCATTTTATAAGGGGAAGGGGGAGGTGGGGGTGGAGTCAGGGGTCCATCGTTATCGGTGGCAGAGTGCCCAATTTTAACTTGACTCGTAGAGTGGCGGGCATTGTTCGGGAAGCGGCAGTCGATCGATGGTGTAAATTGATACAGCTGCTGTCTTAGAAACTCATTGCCACTGAACGGTGTATGGACAGAACGGCCGTAGGCCTACAACCAAAACGGCCGTATGGGTTAGGGTGGGTGGGGTGGCGGTCTATAGGAGGACATGCGACATAAGACTTAGCGACACGCGACATAGAGCTTTTCTTAAAATCGACTCGCGACATGGACCTTTTCTTAAAATCAACACACAACATGGACCTTTTCTTAAAATCGACACGCGACATGGCTACCCCCCCCCCCCCCCTCCCCTCAGGGGCCCTTATAGGGGGAGGGGTGCCTGATGCTAGCAGCCGGGTCGATTGGCGGGCCATGTGCATGCTGTGCAGTAGGGGCTGGAAGCAGCAGGGGATGGCGATGGGAAAATATGGCTGCAACAGCTTCAGGCTTCAGCCTCAGCTTTATAGGTTCGTTTGGTCCTCTGCCTACGTAATTATAGCATACAGATCTTTCTCAAAGCAATTTTTCTTAAAGTGTTCAGAACATACTCTTGAATGTTTGGTGGGTTTATAATTCACAAGGGGGCAATCTTGTGTAGCCATTGCCGCAAAAGCTGCTGGTCGCCTAGTGGATAGCGGTAGGAAAATATCCTATGTTTGCTGTCCTTTTTTTGCAGTTGAATTGTTACAGCCAACAGCTGAGCAGCATACAATTTTGTTCTAAATGCATCGATGTTTCAAATTTATAAGTCAAACTCGCTTGTCACTATTTATGAAGGGTGTCATACAAAATTTTGTATGACACAATTATAGATGTCACAGCCCAGTATCCTGAGGTATCTATTATTATCGCTGGTGATCTAAATTCAAGGACTGGTAATCTCCCAGATTTTAGCCTAAATGATGATATATACCTGGGGGAGAGTATTACCAGTCCTCAAACTTTCAGTTACCAAGAACATCAGTTGATACGGAAGTAAATTCCTTTGGTGACTGTCTATTTGAACTTTGTAAAATATTTGATATTCATATTGTAAATGGCCGCACCATTGGTGACCCAGATGGCAATTTGACATTCCTGTGCAGTACAGGCGGTAGTCTGATTGGTTACTTTATTGTATCTAGTGATATTTTTAACTCTGTTAAAGATTTATCAGTACTTTCCAATGATGTGTCGCATCACTGTCCAGTTGTGATGTCGATTAGATGCGAGCATGCTGCAAGCAGTACAGCTAAAGTAGTATCCCGCCATAAATTTCGATGGAAACCACATTTAGCACAGAATATGTACAAAAAAGTGGATGATTCACAAACGGCAGAATTGGTACATAGGTTTGAGGATACTGTTAGTCAAAATAATATAAATGGTGCTGTAGATGTTTTAGTTAACATGTATGAGTATATGGCAGCAGAAATGAAACAAAGTGGTACTCGATCTGGTAAAAATCAGCCGTGGTGGACGCCTGAATGCACATCGTTGAAACATATTAAGGAAAATGCGTTATATGTTTATAGAAAGAGAAGAGATAAGTTCTCACTTACTGTGTATATCAATGCAAGGGATACATACTATAATACTTGTAAGAGTCTGAAATATGGATATTTGAACAACAAACGAGATGAAATGAAATTACAGTTATCAGACGCAAATGCGTGTTGGAAAGTTTTAAAAAGCTTTCGTCCGCTAGCAACTGTATCAGCCGTCTCCCTGAGTGACTGGAAAGAATACTTTGAAAACCTGCCAAGCAATGTAACAGCACTGCATGGTGGCTTAGATGATGCAGCCACAAAGTTTCTAAATTCTCATCATTTGGATTGTGACTTATGCAGTATGAATGACCCACAAGAGTTAAATAGAAGAGTTACTGAGGAAGAAATAAGGAGTGCCATCCTAGGGATGCCCAATGGTAAAGCACCAGGGGTCGATGGACTTGTGATAGAACTGTTGAAAAATACTATTAACTTTATTACATCCGTATTTACAAGTCTGTTTAATCAGATATTGGTATCTGGCACTTTTCCAGACAGCTGGTCCAAAGCACTTATCGTGCCAGTATATAAGAAAGGTCCCAAAAATGACCCAAACAGTTATCGTGGCATCTCGCTCTGTTCAGTGTTAAATAAAGTCTTTATGAAAATGTTATGCACCAGATTAACAGAATGGGTGGAGAACCTCAATATCCTTGGGGAAGAGCAAGCTGGTTTTAGAAAGGGTAGATCAACCATTGATAATATATTTGTACTCCAAAGTCTGGCACAAAAGTACCTGAGCAAGAAGGGAGGGAGATTTTATTGCATTTTTGTTGACTTTAGTAAAGCCTTTGATTCCGTCCCTCATACGCTACTGTGGTACAAGCTGGTAAGCTCAGGAATGCATGGCAAATTTCTACATGTATTGCGCTCCATGTACTCCAAACTGTTATCTGCGGTAGCGACAAGTGAAGGGATTTCAGAGTACTTTGCAATGTTGGTTGGTACGCGTCAGGGCTGTCTCATCAGTCCGTTACTATTATTATTTATGTTAATACAGTTCTTGAAAATTGTGCCAAATCCGGACAAAATTGTATTTTTGTGGATGAGTATTTTGATAATGTCTCTGCACTATTCTATGCTGATGATATGAACGAAATGAGCGATACCATTGGCCACCTGCAAAAGCTTATTGATTGTTTGTCAGAATTTTGTCAACTATGAGGTCTATCGGTTAACCTATCTAAAACCAAAGTAATGGTCTTTCGAAATGGGGGAGTCTTAAAATCGAAAGAAAAGTGGTATTTCCATGGAAAGGAAATTGAGGTCATATCTTATTACAAATACCTGGGCATTATTTTCTCTAGTCGGCTATGTTGGACTAAAGCTCAGCAGAATGTTGCTACTCAGGCAAAAAAAGCAGTATCGGTTATTTTACAAGTGTCAAAATGTACCAAATTTTTCGATATTGGTATGCTCTGGAGGTTTTTTGACAAAATGGTTGTGCCAATCCTAACTTATGGTAGCGAAGTATGGGGATACAGTACTCATTGGTGTATAGAAAATGTTCAGAATAATTTTTGTAGGAGAGTTCTGCAGCTCCCGAGTTACACCTCTAGCGTGGCTGTAAGGGGCGAGTGTGGAAGACATCCAATTAGAGTAGTATGTGTAGAAAGATTATTGAAATACTGGTGCAAACTTATATACATGGATGACTCTAGACTACCCAGAGCCTGTTATATCATGATTTACAACCTTGATAGAGTCGGCAGATCGACTTGGGCTACACATGTTAGAGATATATTGTTTAAGTTAGGATTTGGTATTTGTTGGATATCTCAAGATGTTGGAAATGTAAAAGTCTTCATGAATGAAGTAAAACAGAGGTTAAGAGACACTTCCCAACAAGAATGGCAATCTGATATGGATAGCTCCAGCAAACTTAGAACACTAGCTCAATTTAAGTCTTTACTAGAGCCAGAATTATATTTGAGGTGTGTTAACGTTATCAGTCACAGAAGGGCACTAGCCAGGTTGAGGTGCTCGGCTCATAGCTTAGAAATTGAAAAGGGTAGGCATTGTAATATAGAGCCACAAGATAGGTATTGCAAATTCTGTTTTAAACATGGAAAATATCTTGTGGAAGACGAATATCATTTTACTGGTTATATGCCTCAAGTCGGGATAATAGACTGCCAAAACTATATACACGGTACCCCTCTTTAGAAAATTTTAACACACTCTTTAGCAGTAAAAACGACAATGTTGTTATGACTTTAGCCAGTTTTGTTTACGAAGCATTTAACATAAGAGTCATTTTTATCATCGCTGTAGTCGATATAGATTTGTATATATTTGTATTTGCACGCTATCTATATTAATTTTGCACCGAAAACTGTACATATGTACCATGGGCGTTGTGCCTAAAGTACTTGATAAACATTATTATTATTATTATATTATTATTTATGAGGGGTGTTAGGCCGACAATTTGTTCCGAAGACGCAGTTTCTTCCATGTAAACACACTTTTGGTTGAGCGGAAGGTCATTGCCGGTGACGTCAAGGCTTTGGCGTGTGATTGGCTAACTCTGGTCGCGTGTTCAGAACATGTCGACACCCGCCTGATTGGCAAAAATCACTGTTTTGTACTGTTGATGTGCGATTTGCTCGATCGTGATGGTTTCTTCATAAACAAAACGATTAACGGCAAATAGATTTTATACCAACAGAGTGTTACTATTATATCTCATTGCAGCCGCCCGGTATTTTCTTTTAAGCCAACTGTAAGTGGTCACTATCCTTTAGCCGCCATTATATATATGTATATCAATGCAATGTTTATTAGTATATCACAATGGGAACGGAAATAAAGAAACAGTTACAAACTAAACAACTTTAGCCTAACAATAACACATGAGCGGTTTTATACTCTGCGAATGCTTCTTTTGGCAGACACTTTTACTTTATCTCATAGAAATAGGCCAACTTAACAGACAAGTGGATACATCACATGCATTTATTGGCAAAGTAAAAGAACGCTTATTAAAGAACGATTATTTTATGTAAGTATATCCAATTACACACCATATGGTGAATTTTTATGATACTTTACCCTGCCGTTAAAATAATATTCTTCATTTATATTTTTACTTCCATTTCACAAAGTGACCAAAACCTACTACGAATATGTAATTTTGCTACAATTCAGCACAATCTTAAGTCATCATCACCAGTAATAGCTCTTTGAACAGCCTAAACCTAGTTCAATGCAGGAATGATATTAAAAAGTGTAAAGCCATAAAAAAATTACAGAATGGTAATAATAAAGTGCAATTTTGCAACATCAGGACAGTTTTTTGCCAAAATTCGTAGTCACTACCTTCACAAAATGGGCTATAATTTCATTAAAAATAAAAATCTTGACCAAACCACTTTGAAAAACGTGCAAATTTCCATAGAAATAGGTCATGAAGCTTGAAAATGTTATGTCACAAATATGCCTCGGCACAGCTTATTTCACACCCATTATCAGTAATTTACGCCTCGTATTCGCATTTGAATTAATCTGGTCATATATAATCTCCAATATAATTATGATCTACACTAATGTTTTCTGAAGTATTTACACCTTTTCTAGACTTTACAGATGCTTTGTTTCTTTAATTTTCCGAATTTATCACGAAGAGTCATTCTCGGGGAAATACCCTTTGAATGACTTCACGAATTGGGGATTCTAATACTTAATATATTTGATATAATTTATCAATACATATGCTTGGCCTAATAAAATATATTAAAATAAACTCCCTCTAACTTAAGGTACAGATTGATACTAATGGCACGCCAAAACGGCTGATTTTCAGTCAAAGACAATTTATTGGGAAAGCATATTGTGATAGTTTTAGTTTGCTTGTAAATGATCTTTCATTGAACTTTTGTTAATGTTTGTGATTGTGCAGGTACCGGTGATGGTGGCCTAAATTAAATTTGTATTGAAAGGTTGTAAATTGGATAACGTCTTTTTTTGCAAGATTCTAAACAAACTACTAAATATTTTAACCAGCCTTCTACCGATTGTGTAATCAGTCTATTTATAATTGAGTTCATGGAAATGATTTTTGGCATATCAATTGCCAATAGCATTATTTTTGTGTTACTCTTAGACTATGCATAATTATAATCCCAATGTTATTCATTTATCTTTAGCAGCGCTGAACAAATTAGGAAAAAACCTAGATTGTTTATCCTTTTTAGCCTTGAATTTTGCAAACACAATTATTGTTAATATTTTCACAATTTTCTTACTAAAAATGTTGTTATGGTGAGTATTACCGGTAGTCCTGGAAGACCCACTTTGTAACCTCTGTAACCTCCGGAGTTCAACACTAGATTGGGGCTCCTGGGACTATAAAGGAGAGTAGTGGCTGATCCAGAGAGAAGAGGCCTCGGATTGTGGGGTCCGCCTTCCTCCAGCACCCCTCCCCCTTCCCTGTTTTGCCCTTTTTCATCTGCAAATTATATGCCATCTGAGATATGAACATGATAAACCAACCAATTTTTGTGTGCACCTCCTTTTCACACTTAAATTGCTGCCAGGGCATAACATTCGAAGTGAACCATCCCCCACCCCTTTTCAAATGTATCCAAAAGTGGATGATTCCCCCCCCCCCCCCCGCCCCCCCCCCGCCTCCCCCCCCCCATGCATCCCTCGATCCAAGCCTGGTTAGCCTGAAAATTGCAGCTAGGCCAGCCTAAAATTAGGTGACAGTCACAAACGCGTGCATGCAAACTCGTACTCAGACTCTCACTATAGTTGGCGTCTTTATTATCTACCGCCTCGCTTTCGTAAATTATTTTGTCTGTGCACCATTTGCAGCCACAATTTATGCATTTATGTCCTCCATTACACGCGACCCTTGTGATTTGCACTGAACTTGAAAGTGTATAACAGACGAAAGCGTGTTGATATTTTTATATGTCGTCGTAAGGTGAGGGTCATATTACTGCGTTTTCATTGGGTAAAAGAAGTAGGCCCTTGGAAGAGTCTAATATCAGAAAACGGGGCAAAGGGGACAGAGCATTATTTGTTCATACAAATTCCATATGCTAACAATTACGTTAGCATCCAAAAGCAAACGTTTTACGAAATTGTCTGCTGCGTTTGCGTGAAATAATTTTGGGATCATGTGAATTGTTTTAAGTACATCAAATTCGGCTGGGTCTTTAGTTGTAGCTGACAAATATAAACTTTAAGCTTGTCAATGAAATATTCCCATGTCAAATTAGAAAACGAGGCGGCAAATATTTTCCGTGACGACTATAGTGTCAGTGTCACTGTGACGGTGTCTGTCACAGTAACAACTAAAAGCCAAACTTGTCAGGGTCACTGGCAACTGTCACAGACACTGACGCAGTGACTGTGTGTGTCACGGCGTGTGTCTGATACACTGACAACCCGAGACAGTGAAAATGAGTCACACTGACCACACTCACACGGGTGGCAGTGCAGCCACTTCAACAGCTCTCAGACGAACATACAGACAGTTGCCAGAGTGCGAAAGCAGGTCAACAAACTCGCGAATGGCGTAGAATTACACACAGTTTTGCACAATGAACACTTATCTGTGATCGTTGTTTCATCTTATCATCTGGTTTCTGGTTTGGTAATTTTCTTTGCGAAACGGGTATCTCAAGCAGTTTAAGTGAGCAGGTGAGCAAAACTAGCAGACGACCAGCCATTTTATTAAGCGGAGACGCTCATAGTTTACCAATCGTCAGGGGATAATAGTTTAGTGCTGCTAAAATTTGCTCCAAATTTTGCATGCATGTTATCCTAAGAGTGCGCTTGCGCTCGCTATGACGTTTCCAAAGTGAACATGGCATTACGCTTATTGGGTTATGTAGTTCATTTTATCCATCGAGTTACCTTCCTAGAGAATGGGAGATTGTGCTGTGGGGTTGTTTATAAGCCTTGGGAGTGGCTGACATAGAGGCTCTGCACGTGATCAGATTTTTTTGTAATACATCCCATCCATTTTGTGTGCCTAAAGTTGCAGGTTCGTGCGCGACAATGCGTTACAATACAAGTTGGGATTGTTTTTGGTTCGAAATAATTTTATCTCATATACTATTGTGGACAATTTTTACGACCGGAGCGTTTGAAATAAACATTGAAAGTTGTTTTGCAATTTAAAACCTTCACCTGCCCTGACTGAAGGCTTCGATGTCAGAGCTAACCTCGGCCAATTCACAGAACACCTATATTCAGATATGTTTACGAATTACGCAATTGCAAAAGTCAGGTACCACATATTACGCCTAAGGACAAAGATGGCATTTTACTGAACGTCTAGTTTATTGGTTATGGCTCACATGGTGTCACACAGTGACGAGTCATTTACGAGTTGTCGGCGATCCAGCTCAGGTAGACGCTCGTTCTGGTGTAGACGGAGGGGTAGGTCACCAGGCAGTTACCCAGACCATTGGCCACCACCCAGGAAGTCACTCCCGTCACCAAGCCAGAGCAGGCCAGAGGGCCACCGCTGTCACCCTGGTAACGAAAACAAAGATGGAGATGGAAGTCATTAACAAAAGTCTCGTTGAATAATAGGTAATACAAATAAAAAGTCAATTATAAAAATCCATGACAACAAAAATAATAAAAAAAAAACATCGGTCAATACGATACAATTATCCATTAGTAGCAAGAACGCCTTTGTCGACAAAATAACTCTATCAGTCCCACAAGTTCCTCACACAGAGGAAATATGTATAACGTCAACTTCCATGGATTGGTCAGGGGATTATTCAGAATTTCTAGATAAATAAATATTACTGCAGCGCGTAAAACCCTGGTTTGTGGCACGTTCATCCAACTATAGCCTGGCCGACCGACTTACGTTGCAAGCTCCGTTGGATCCGCTGTAGACACATATGTGTCCGGCGTTGATGGTGGCGCCACCGACACCGGCCATGCGGCTGGTGCACTCAGCGTTGCTGATGACGGGGATGTCGAGCATCTGCAGGGTGTCGGGCAACACGTTGCTGGTTCCTATCACCGCCCAAGCGTGCAATGAGAGTCTTTAGCATGGAACACGAACGTTATTTGCCCCACATGCCGCTTACATTAAATCGTACGTTCCAGGATACTATTTACATCTATATATCTCATATTGGCTAATCGCTATAACACATCAGCCTAAGTTGAAAAAGTACCGGTCAATCTTCTATATCAGAACCCGTGTAATGGATTATAACAGTAAATCCTTCGTGAGGCATACGTGAGCGACGTTGCAACAATGGTGAGCTCTGCCATGGAGGAACGATCGATTTACGGGTAACGTATCAGTCCATGACAAGGTTATCGCGGGCCATATTTACTGCCGGAAGCGAGGCAATGCGCTAAGGGGCCACCCACCGGTCCTGCCCCATCCGGTGATGGTGCACATGTCCCCAGCGAACTGGTCGTTGTTGTCAGCGGGCAGCACGGCGGCAGCGATGTTGGAGTTGCTGAGGTCCAAACCGGAGTTGAGGGTGACGGTGGCGATGTCATTGGGGGTGCCGCTGGCGCCGCTGTCATAGCCAGAGTTCTGAGGGGACAAATGAAATGAAACGACTTAGTGTTCTAGGCCGCTTTTGTGCACACAACGGGCCCCTCCTACGAAGGTCAAGGATGAATGGATCAGGCAGTAATGTTTTTGCCTGATAATATTTAACTGCACTGGCATGGTACATGTAATAATTACCATCGTATTAATTTGCTCCTCCCAATATTACTGATATAGTGTTTTATATCACAATAACAACATTTTAGCCACACATTTTGACCTCTTTTTGAGTGTAACGCTTGTAGATTAATTCATCCATTACCTATATATACGGTGATTATATAAATATGGTTGTTGTTTCTCTCAATGTATCTCATCTGGTTGTAAAATACTATGCTGGACCAGACAGATACCAGGATCACATTCATTTTTTAAGCGTAATCAATTAACGTCGTAAGGGCGGGGCGTATCCCCGAGTGCCCAATGCTTACCACGACAAAGCTGGAAGCGCTGATGGCGGTTCCAACCTGGCGGTTGGTCTGGCCAGCGAGTACGCTGAACCCGGAGGCGACCCTGTAGACATAGACAAAACGGCGATTACTAAACGGGTCTCACGGCATGGACAGGAAATAACAAAGGAACTGTATGGAACGACAGGTGAAATCGTCTTGAAATATGCGGCTAACTACTGTCATGATTCATAGGGCAACACATCAACCGACAGCGAACAATAATATAGAACGTCCACCCAACAAACAAATCATATAAGATGTGCGTCTTGTGATTTATGATAACCTACAGATGTTTAATTTACTGAAGGTTGCTATACCATTCTGTATATATAGCAGGTTACTGTCAAATTATTTAGTAACTGACAATACTACTTTACTTGACGACGATATTATAGAACATGTCCTATAATAAGCATACGATTAAAGGTGTTTAGATTTGGTTTCATTGTGGTATGGAGACTGCGATCAGACTGAGGGGGTTAGGGCCAGGACTTGCCTTCCATCGACACAGTGGGCAGCAGTCAACACGACGTTGGCATTGAGGTTAGAGCAGCCACAGGTGTGGGAGCCGGAGAACCTCAGAGAGCACTGATAGGGGTAGTTAGCGATGTCGGCGTCCGAACCACCGATGATGCGTTGGTCAGAACCCTTGGTCCTCTCGACAAAGGACGCCCGTGGGCTGGCCTCTGTAGGAGTACAGGAACATTTAGGTTCAATTTATTCATACAGACCATTTTGTGTTCTAAGACGTGAAATCCTAGGCGCTCAAATGATGTATTTAGATGCTTTGTAAAAATAGTATGTGAGCTACTGTAAATCTGGAGGTTGGTAAATAATTCCCCATAGTGGTGTAGTACTGACGTCCATTTAGCATATGATACGTGAAAGAAATTTGGTCACATTATTTCTCCAAGCTAACAGTAACGGTGAGTTTAAGTAAAGAAGTAAAGTACAGTTAAAACTACGGGAATTGACACAGTATGTTTATTTATGTAAGTTTGATTTGTATTCCAGGATGTGGATGTGCCACTTTAGCAGCACGCATATTACCACTGGGCACATTACATTAAACTAACAAGGTGTACTAAAGTTCATACGAACATATGAACTTAAGTCCGCTTTAGATGCTAAAACTTACCGCAAAAAACAACAGCTACCAAGATCAGTGCCCACTTCATGTCTGCAGAGTTGAAGTTTAGCTTTTTGCTTTGTCGCCTATATAGCCGGACAGTGTGACTAGCACGTATGTTCGTTAATTTTGTTGCCAAAAAAAATAAGTCGTGCCAAATTTCCTTAGAAAATTTCTTTTTCAGATTTCCCCTCCAAAAACAGGTCATTCCAAATGTTGCGGAAGGAGTTCATTTTTTTTAAGTCGTTCCAAACCCAGAGTTGCATCCGGACTTTTCGGTTGTAAATAGTGAGGGAAGAAAGGGAGGCGGGAATATGACAGGCGGGTAGGTGATACCTAGACAGTGGCGCCAACTGTGGCAGTCAAACCATGGAAAAGTTGGTATTGGGGGCTACATAGGCAAAATGTTATTCACATATGCGAGTTCCGCATTGGCGAATATCTGCGGCATGAAAAGGAAAAACAGAATGGCAGCCCCACGCTGCCGTACCAGTGTGACTTAATTACCGATCCTTTCTCTTGTACCTTTCCATCCTTGCGCCAGTTCAGCCCCCCAAAAAATCTCGTTCAGCTACAAAGTTCTGAATGCCTTCTTTTTATGTTGAAAAAAAAGTGTGGAACGAGTTTTTGTGCATGTCCTAAACCGAACACCGTAGATCTGTGATATATCTCTCCTTATCATATAAGCGTACCGTTGCACCATCTGGGTTTTCTCAACAGATACGGGGCCGGCGGTCATTGTACGCGCACCTGATAACGCCAGTCTTGATATATGAAACACGTGGCGTTCTTTCATTGCGTAGCCATTTTTCTTTTCTGCCTGTAGCCTATTTCACGTACATAGTTTAGCCGGTTTGTGGCTTAGTCGGCGAACCCACGACAAGAGGTCTTACGACCGGCCGCCACACGATCCACCAACTTACATGATGTAATCACTACAACGCGCGGACGACTCAGAAGATAGGTGGCTGTCATATGATTACATATATGTATATATAAATAGCTCGCGCCCTGCCAATTATTCACTGGGTATCCAAACCCCTGACTCCAATCCATCCAGGTCATGGAGCCGTGATGGTTTTCACGTAAACCTGATGTACCACACGTGTGCGAAACAGCGGTGAAAAATATGGTGACCAAATAATGATGGATGGGGATTTGAATTGATTAATGCAACAGATAGAAATAATAAAAAAAATGGATTCGCCCATTCGGCACTCAATAAATCGGAAAAAAAACTGAATTGGTTTGCTGACAGTGTGACATTCGATAAGCGATGTATCTCAGTGGACGGTCCTCCAATGTAAGTATTTGTGATCATAGATGATAAAGACACAATACAAATAATATAAAATTGAGATGTGAGTAAAAATGAGTAATGAGATATAATATTTTGATCATCATCAACCTCCCTTTCACCAGAATAAGCTATATTTTGTGTTGTTTTCCTACTCATCCATATTGATGAATTAGTTTGAAGTGTGATATTTCAAAGTTACGTGCGCCCGAAAGTTTTATTTTTTTAAATGATCTTAATCCGGACTCGCCTGAAATGACGTCACAAGAAACGCCCTGGCAAGTAATCCCGGGAATGATCGGTTATTTATTCTGCTAGAATAAACTGGAAGTTACTCGACAAAGTGATAATTCACTTTCTCATTGTTACCGAACATCAGTCAATCTTTCTAATCTTTCTACCAGTCTAGTCCTTCTTATTTAAATTTGATTTGCTCTCTCAGGAATTCATGACATTTACCACTATAACTGTGTTTCTTTCTGAAAGCTCCATATATCGGCGTAATGGATTTAGCTGTACGAGACCACCTAGACATGCATTTGCATCGGTACAAATTCGACTGCGATTCTAATGATTCAAATTCAGTGTTGTTTATTGTTTGTGCTATTTTGTCTCTTTTAATTGTAAATATATTGGACGTCAACATGTGCGCACGCCAATGCTCAATGGTTGCGGCAGCCGGAATGCACTTGTTCTCTAGAGGCATACGCGCGCTATTGTACGCTCAAATACTTAACCTGCTGCCGTGTGCAGTGACCGGCGATCTTATTACTGAGAAAGTCTAAAGTCTTCGGTTTGTAAATTTGTGCGTTAATGTGTTTCTGTGTTTGTTCTCATTATGTCACTTGTTCTTGTTAATATGTTTGTGACCATGTTTGTTATTTGCCACTTGGTCTCCTGAATATGTTTGTTTGTGTACTTGTCAATGAGAAAAATCTGCGATCCACAACTGCAAGCATGGAGTGATGGCTTAAGTAGGACGCCCGGAGGTGCCCGTGCAAGCCCCAAAAATACAAACAAATTTGATATTTGACGAGATTTTGTATGTACCGAAAGTGACGTCATCGTGATGTCACGTGACGCATCAGAAAGACCCAAGCTTTTGTTGAAAATATTGATAACCATCGACCAATATCTTTATTACCAGCAATTTATAAAATCTTCGAGGAAATTATATTTAACTTCTTGCATGATCATTTTCAGAAGCAAAATCTCTTTAACTCTAACCTGTATGGTTTCAAGATAAACAATTGGCTAAAGGTAAATTATCTGTGCCTTAATATAACAAAAACTAAATACATGGTACTCTACAAGCTACAGAAAAAGTAAAAATTCCAGAACTATACATTACCAGGAACCATCTGGAATGCGTCGATACCTTTTGACCTGCTAGGATTACCCATAGATGAACATTTAACATGGCACAGCCATACAAACAAAATAGCTGTGAAATTAAGCAATTTTGTTGCTATCCTAAACAGGCTAGGAAACTTCTTTCCACGAGCCATACTGTATACCATACATTTCCCCATGTAAATGACTTAATCATAACACAAGACAAATCCAAACATTTCATATCCCGAATACCAAACACAAATTCTGTCAACTTACGTTGAAGGGAACATACAATTTCCGGTAACTAAGGAAAGACAAACATTCTTGCCGTCTTACTTCCGAACGCAGCGTCCTTTGGATGTCTGCTCGTTTTCTATGTATCCGTAATGATGAGGTATAGCATTTTTAGGTAATTTCGTCAAGCCATATTTAAAGAGCTAATGCTTCTACCGCTGTGCTGGTCAACGTTTTTGGGTTGTTAGGTAACACGTTTGTTTCTTATTTTTGGACGCTGCCGTGCTTCATGTCATGACGTCACACATCTTACGTATTTACCTGTCAAGTTATCTTATTTTTAGTAAATCTATCTGAAAAGAGTAGGTATACTTTCAGGGGTAAGAGGCCTATTATTCCGCTTCGGTTTGGATATGCACGGCAGGCACAAGGAGTTGGGGAGGCAAGGATCTTTATCTCGATGTTTAAACAGCCTCTGACCGCGTATGCCTGGCAAGACAGGCGTGGTAAAATCGAGGACAGCCTGAGCTTGGCCTATTACCGGGAATTTAAAACCGACATTTGCTTTGAATTGTACATAAACGCTGGAATGATTTTTAAATTAAGAAGCATCGTTGCTAAATTTAGATGTGGCGTGGGAATTTGCGTTAATGCTCGCGATAACAGGGAAGACGTAGAGGATGTTAGATTCACTGAATGCCATGTACAACTAATGTGCAGAATTGATGCGACTAGAGCAATAAAAAAATCAAAGTTTACATATTCCAGGTCGTGATGGGGACAAAAGATACAAAAGAGTTATGCAAATTAGCAAAATTATAGTGACAGCACTAAGACGTTATGACGGGTAATTGTTGTTTCTTAGTTGGGCATCCCCTAGTACATTATGGGCCAACGACCTTTCAGTATTCAATAAAGCATTTGCATGACACTACATGTTACGTAGGCCCTATACCAGTTATTCTACGGCATGGCGATTTATTTTTAACAATCGATTGATTTGACGTTACACATCTTCTTCAGGGACAACTTGTGCCAGGCCTGCCTTAGGGGGATCAGTGTGCGTCAAAAATGACGTCATGGCTAATGTGCTCCTACGATATGTTAGGCTTGCTTTTTCAGCTACATGAGCAATATAGCTATCTGGAACATTTTTGTGATCGTCAATTGACGTCATGTGACTTCACGATGACGTCATATTAAATAACAGCTGAAATGCATGGCAACGTTACTATTGAATCAAGATATTCGCTCTTGACTTCAAAATGCATGTTAGTTTTACCTATGGTATGGCATTAAAAGGCTGTGTTGAAGACGTGTTGACGTCATCGTGACGTTGCGGGCCAAACCCACGTGTAGACATATAATTCCGATCATATCGTTTAATACAGTGCGCAAATTACTCATAATAGCGCATGGAGCGTGCATTTTCCCCTGCGTAACGCCTACAATACGTGCATTACCCTACATAGCGCATACAAGGAACACTTTGCCCTACATATCGTCTATAGTGCGCAGGTTAGTCTACATATAACGCCTATAATACGCACTTTGACCTACACCGCGTCAACAGTGCGCAGATTGCCAAAAATATTGCTTACAATGCTCTCTTTGAAGTCGCGGAAATGTCGACTTGAGTAGAAATTTCCAAACGGAAGTAAAGGGTATTTAGACTCACACAGATTTTTCTCATTTTCAGTGTCCCACTGACTTCTTGTTTGTTTGTAAGCATTTTTTTCTCCACTCGATACAACACGCAATTAGACAGCTATAATCGTCAATCCCGACTTTGTTCTTTGTTCGTGGAACATTTTGGTCAAAGGTCAATGTCATAGCGATTTTCTGCAAAAAAGCACATAAAACGCGATCATTTCGATTAATGTTGAACATGGAGGTCATGGGTAATTTCGGTAACGTGCTACACTTTGAGACGTATCTTTCGTGCATGCACACTTTTTGATACGTCATACTCATTTTCGAGTAAAACGAGATAATAAGGCTGTGAGAAAATGCACAAAATGACCTCTCAGTTTTTTTGCTTTTTGACATATTTCACACCAACCTATCGCTATGACGTTCAAACAGGTCATAGAAATATGAATAAAGACTTTTAGTACAAACAAACAATCATCAAAAATCGAAAATAAATGCTAGAAATACGTAATTTGCGACATAGTGTAGGCAAAGTGGTCCTACGTATTGCTGCATAATAATAATAATTATACGTTCCTATCTTACTTCCGGTTCCACAGGTGACGGTAGTTCCCTATGGGACTTCCCATGTTAAAGCCGTCTAGCTCTCACGCTGGGAACAATGTTTTGTCGCGTATTTTGCAAGTGCTTTTGTCAAACTGCACCATTTCCTTTCGTTGGCTATGGTACCGAGTAGCTAGAGCCCTGACCATGTAAAATTAGAGTAACAAATGACGTCACAGAGATTTGTCCAATGGTGTTAGATAGGGATTTTTGGTAGTATCCAGGGTTCCCATAGGGGTCCTATTCAAGCCATCGCTCTAGGCTTGCCGTTGTCCATGGGTAATACTGAGCTTAGCCATCTACAGTAAACATATTGACATAACCTGAGAACTTTTCGGTGTATAGTCGAACACGTTTAACAGGGGAACCTATGGAGATAATCGAACTTCGTTCAAAATGACGTACTTCCATTTGAAGGATTTCACTTTCGTTTACCATGGTGGGAGAAGTTGACAACGGAGTACAACGGAACGTACGCAGCACACGCGTGTCGCTTTTTTTTTTGCAATTCCGTTTCCATGGCAACGGAACAGTTTCCCAATAATAACGTATCGAGATTTTGCCTAAACTAGAAAATTCGTAAAAAATCGGACAAATAAACTAGAGCTGAGATCTTTGGGGGTAATGTATGTTAACATACACCTCCACTAGATAACTAGGGAAAGAAAAACATTCTTGCCGTCTTACTTCCGACCGCAGTGTCATTGAGCTACCATTTACGGTGTATCCAGTGGGAGTGACCCGCAGCAAATGGGCCCCGCCATGGTGCTGCCCGCCATGGCGCTGCCCGCCAACATGGCAGCCAACATGGCCGCCGACATGGCCGCCAATATGGCCGCCATTATGGCCGCCAACATGGCCGCCAACATGGCCGCCAACATGGCCGCCAACATGGCCGCCGAGTCCGTCCTGGCAGCAATCCCACGCTGCGTCAAATCATTATGCGGTCCACTATAGATATTTATGAAAGGCTCTATTACAAACATAGATGTCATGGATCTACGGGTCATCATAGTTCACCATGTATTATTTATTTAAACATAATAACTTAATTCAGCAGATATTTCTGGAATTATCCAAATACACATGCTGAAATGCTAATTAAAATATTACTTGATAGAATTAGCATTATTTACGGTATTATTGTTGCATTAAACCTAAGGACCTATTTCAGCATACATTTTGTGACATGATGATTAAACCCTGTTGATTCGCCTCGATGTCCAGTGGAGGCGGCGTGGAGGAGGTGACTTCCCAGATAGCATAAAAACGTTGATGCAACATTGATTAAACGTTTCTTTCGGACATTGATTAAATGTCGATAAGCAACATTGATTAGATGTTCATTTTGCTCATCGAAAAAATGTCGATTCAATGTTATTAAATAACCTAATTTCAACGCTATTGTAACATTATTTCAACGGTTAGGTTACTGGCAATCGAGGATATGGCGCAGAGGACTCCACTTTTTATCGAAAATCATTAAACTGTACCCGTGCCTCAACATCGGTAAACAATCCGCGTTGTCAGAAGTGTTTCACTTGGACGAGTCCATTCGTTCGAGTCACCACCGACCAAAAGTGGTTAAAGCGTCCTGAATAACTAAGTCTGCCAGCTTGTTTTACATACATCTACAATATGACACATGAAGTTACGCTCAATAGGTTCCCCGATTAGCATGACAGTTGTGGGGCTAGTGCCAAACAATATATTGATATAGCAATTTTATTCTAGGGAACTTATTATACTGAAAGGCCATCCGCCCATGGCACATATAGTAAACAAAAAATAACAAAAACACCTGTATACTATTAATATACATATTACTCGCAGAAGTTGTCGAGCAGTATGAAGGCGTGGTAAACAAATGCAGCTAGATTAACATGATGAATCTTATTTAAGGTGGACAATAATGAATTAAACCCATGCTGGGACTTTACATGATACGGTATTATACTGTTCTCTGAGTTCTTCGTACAGCGGACATTGAATGTACATGTCCATTATTTTGGAGGAGAACGTTTCAAACGGTTAATGACGCCCTGAATATTTTAGCGAGCGTAGCGAGCTCTTTAGATAACACACACGTAAAAAACTGCCAAAATCTGTATCCCAATCCCATACTGTAAAGAGCGAAAAAAGTCAACCGCAAGTCGACCCCCAGTGGGGAAAGCGGAAGCGGAAGATGTGACACATTGTTTACGCATGCGTTAACTGCCTTCTGGGAAACGTCATGTTCATTTTTTTTGTTAAAACTTACGCGCAGCGCACCACCGGATAAAAAGGAGCGAATTACCAACATCGGTACATAATCCACAAGTTACTGGAAAACATAACCAAGGAGATGAAGGGCTTATCATAGAGACAAAATGTTTTCACTCTCCCGACAGAGCGCTCGCTGTATTCGCCAGGTGGCAGCACAAGTCGAACGCGCAGACGACGGTTCACGGCAGACTGGTCAACAGTTCACAGCTTCGTTGACGTTATGACCTTTTTACATTATTATTTAGTCTAGATTTTGTAAATTTAGATCAAGGTTGATGATACATTAGGTGCTTAGGTCTCATTAGAAACATTTCACCTTACCACATAAGTTTAGTTTGTGCCACATTCAACTGGGTTTATTTGACAGTTGTCACTGATATCACGTCATCAGGCGTCCGTGTAGGATGCGTCGAACACGGTTGACCGATTCCTGGATTTGGACTAAGCTAGGATGACTTTCTTTTCGCCAATGTTAAAAACAGATACTTACCTACTGAATCTCAATGACTGAAGCAGCAGAACTTAATGTACGAAATGGGATTTAAGCTTAAACAAAATTCAGACAAGAATAGGAAGTTATTAAAAGTAAAAACTGTCTTAAAACCTGGAGCTATTATTGTAATAGTTGTCTCAATCCCTGGAGCTATTAATGTAATAGTTGTCTCAATACATGGAACTATTATGTAATAGTTATCTCAATACCTAAATACACACCTGCAGCTAAACTTGAGAAAATTAAAAGAGAGGTGTTTGCTATAGTACATGCATATAGCTTCCCTACTTGTGAACATCAGTTTGTATAGTTATAGCTGCAGGTATTTATGACCTCAAAACTACAAAAAAAGAAGATTGTATGAGCCAAGAGTTGATATGATTTCTTTTATTACAGAACAAGAGTTGATATTATTTCTTTTATCGCAGAATTAGAAAAGCAAGACATGAAATTTGATAGTCCTACATGTTTTAATTGACCGGCCATTAATGCTGGGGTTCTGTCAGCAGATCTGAGCGCCTGTGGATTAATGAGTAATGTATAAGTTATCAGGGGTTCAGTAAATGGTTCTCACCAAGCAGTGGGGGTTAAACAAATGGTACCAAACAAATTGTATCGCTATGGTATGGAGCATTGGAGGCTACGCTCGCCTTTAGGTTTTACCTATGACATATTAATCGAAGCAGGAAACGGTATTATCATCAACTTAATGCAGCACTTTGTATGTTTATTCCGCACTTTGGCTGGCCTCCAGCCCTGGTACAAATTACAAAAGCATTCAACACAAAAAAAAAAAACACAACGGTCCAATTCAATAATCAACTCATCCACATTAATACCCCTGTTGTTCCCTTCTGCTAAATGCGGCAATAATAAACTTACAGATTCCGTATAGAGTTTTCTTGTCTGTTGCCCACATGAGTCGGATAAAATTTTCTTTTGATGGGTGTTTGTAAAAGCTATTATTGATATCTTTCTCCCTGATATCTATATAAAGCTGACACTTAAACATGAAGTGGAATTGGGTTTCAATTTGGTCGATACAAAATCTCTGACAACATGGACACAATCTTTCTTTTCTGGGTATATTAAGTTGTCTGCCTCTCTCAATCATAAGTTTACCGCTACTACATCTGAACCAGCTATACACCTTTCTTCACCTTGCACTCGTTATCACCGATAGGCTCTCTGTGTTTAAAAGGGTTTGATACAGACAATATTTACCAGCTAGTTTAATACTTTCACACGCATTTACATACCAATTTTGCGATAAAACATCTGTTAATCTCTGCTTAACTTCCCTCCTGAAGTACAGATGGTCCCCAACCTCTTGACTTAACCGGACAAAACCAAATGCGTATTTAAAAAGCCAATTCTTCACTTGCGATGCCCAGTTCTTTTTTGTTCTGCCCACACTATCATGGCTACATAACATTGTATAGGTGGCCTTGGTCAGTCTATCTTGTGGCATGTGCAGTAATTTGACCCAATATTTGATGACTTTAATTTCACAGTGAAAGCGTACCGGCAATCGCCCTAGCTCACCAATAACTGCAGCATTTGACGTGGACCTGCTAACTCCAAGTATATATTTACAAGAATTAACATGTACATGTTCTATATAGCCGATACATTCCAGTCCCCAGATTTCCGCTCCGTACGTAATAATAGGTAGGGCCATGGTATCAAAGAGAATTTACATTAAACTCCGCTCCAAGCCACCACATTGATAATCTAAGCTTTTAATCAATGCCGCCACCTTCACTGCTTGATCTGCTCTGCGCTTCTGTGTGGCAGTCCAAACCATTTTCGGCGTCATTATAATTCCCAGGTAATTATAAAACGTGTATAGGTTGTCCAGATAAAGTCCACCTTTCATTATTTCGCAGTGGGCCTCCATTCCTAAACACCATTACTTGGGTTTTGTTCATATTTACCGCCATGCCCCAACTTTCACAGTATTCCTCTAAGGTATGTATAGTGAATTGCAGCCTACCGACGGTGTCCGCAAGGTTAGAGAGATCGTCAACATACATCAATGCAACCAAGTTCGGGAACGTTTTATCTACAAATATACCATTACACTTATTGCGGATCAGCATGTCAAAATACTCCTTCACATACAGGATAAAGAGGAGCGGGCTGAGGAGACAGCCCTGTCGAGTACCTAGCGTACAGGTAAAAAAATCAGTCAGGCGATTGTGGCACTGAACACACGATCTAAGTTTGCCATATAAAGACATAAGCACCCTAAGGGTTCTTCCATGTAGGCCTTCTGATATTAATCTGTGCCATAGATGACTATGTGGGACCTAGTCGAAAGTTTTGCTGAAATCTACATATAGGCAATAGAAACGACCCCCTGGTTTACTTAAATATTTATAAATGACTGCCTGCAAGACATACACTTGATCAATAGTGCATCTCCCCTGCCTGAACCCAGATTGGACTCTGATAGCTTATCGTTAGCTTCGGCCCAGTCAATTAGTCTAGAGCTTAGGATCTTCATAAAGACTTTGCTTGTGGCCGCTAGTAGAGATATACCTCTGTAATTACCCGGTGTTTCACACGGCCCGGTCTTCAGTACTGGGAATATAATAGCATCAGCCCACTGCTGCGGGTCGTCACCGTTACTCATGATATGGTCAAAAATATCTGCTAAGATCGGGCTTACGAATTCACTACTGTGCTTAAGTACCTCAATGGGAAGCCCATCCGGGCCAGGGGCTTTATTACAGGGTAAACTAGCAATGGCGGTTTCCACCTCGTCAACCGATATATCGTTGTCAAAAAAGTTTTCATAGCAAGCCGTCGGCCCTCCGACCTTGCACTGCAGACAGGAGTTGATATGGTCCGTCACTTCAGAATCAACCCTCTCCTGGAAGGTTGCTTCTGGCTGTTGTCCAGTATTGAGTAGAGTCTTAAAATATTCCTCCCAGTTTTTAGAGCTTATCAGGTCGCGGGATTGAGATATCCCTCCCTTAAACCTTCTCACCGTTTTCCAGCTTAGTCGACTATCGTGCATACTATTTCGTAGCTTCTGCCTATTTGCCTCATTAAAGGCTCTTTTTTTCTCCCTGCGTACATTAACAAATCTAAGTTTGGCAGACGTCTCGTCGTGTAAGGGCAGACTTACTCTTCATATGCCCGCCTGCATAGTCGTATAGTCGGTTTAAGTCGTTATCTGCGGCGTCCATGTCCCGTCTGTCAATTTCATCATATAAGTTTTCTACAAAGGTCTGTGCAACAGAGTCTGTAAGTTTGTGTAGAAAGAAAGCTTTACAGTCATCCCGCCACTTATATCGCTTTCGTTCCTTCAAAAATGCGGCGTCTTCCCCTTGCATCATAGCTTTGCATTTAATACCAAAACTCAGAGGAAAATGATCAGCGAGGTCATCGGTAAGGACAGTAAACTGGCGAGAAAGGTTCTAAAGACAGATGTCGAGCATAGAACATAATCCACCAGGCTTCTCCCGTAACACAGGTGAATACCTCTTCCTTGTCGTTAGGCGACCTGCCGTTCAACATATGGATATCATGGTCTTACATAGACTGATGAGATCTCGACCAAAGGGATTTTCATCGGTATCTTGCGAATTCCGTTGGATATCAAATGCATCTGCTGGGTAGCAATCCCCTACATCTAACACGAAATTAGGATTATCTTCAGTTACATAGTCCTTCATCAGACCCGTTCGCGCATTAAAATCACCTAATATACACCAAGTGTCATTTGGGTGGCGTACTGCAAGTTGTAGCATAACATGTTCAAGTATCAGAATACCGTCACCTTGCTCTTCATCATAGAAAGTCGAGCCATCAGGTAGAAGGTAAGTACACACCATGATAACATCTCCATTATCCACCTTAATTCTTTCCGGAGTAATAAACATATAACATATTTACAGTCTACCTCAATAACTGATACCAAGCGTGACAACGACCGTAATACAAAAACAGCAATGCCGCCAGGTGTACGGCCCCTCACAGCTCGGCGGGTCCACTCTTTAGAGTAAGTGTCATACCCGTCCAAGAAGTCGGTAAGGTCACTTTTACTAGCCCCCCAGGTCTCATAAAGAGCGACTATGTCTTAATGGTAGCACCTTTGTTTAAGCAGCGACCTGTCAGTATCGTGTAGTCTGGATATAAGTCCCTGGATATTCCAGGTCAATACCTTTGTTTCGCGATGTACCCCGGGAGCCTCGGTCAGCCCCCTATGGGGTTCGCTCCTCGAGCTCGCCCTCTGACCTCAGGACGAACTCCTTGCGCTTATCTGGCGTTTCCCTCCTCTTTTCCATCATGATTGGCACCACCAGCCTCTTACGCGCCGCCCGCGCCGTGGCACTGTAATCTTCGGAGGCGGAGATGCCTCCGGTGCCCTTCAGTTGTCTCCACGCGGCCCGAAGCACCTCTTCCTTTTCCTTCCAGGACCCGAACTATACAATGAGAGGGCGCGGGCGCTGCTGGGATTGTGGCCCCCCTCCTCCGGTCTTCCTTCCCAAGCGGTGGGCACGTTCTATACCCAGGTTGGGTGTCATCTGAAGCTTGTTTGCGGCGAAGTCTTGCACCTTGGTCTCACAGACACCCCAGTTTTCGTCATGCTGCTCCTGGATACCGTAGATAATCAGATTATTTCTCCTGCTTTGGTTCTCCATGGCGTCAAGTTGCTTTTTCAATGTGCAGTTTTCCTCTTCAACTCGTTTAATCCTATTTTCCAAGCTCGGTCAGACGATCTTCCAGATTTCTGTTCCGACTTGCATCCGCTTCAAAGTTCAGGGTCGGTTGGTCGGCGGTGGCTCGCGTCTTCTTTGGGGGCCGGGGTTGGCCTCCACATCTCCAGCCGCCAACAGTAGCCGCCCCACGGCGGGATATCTGGGAGTGACCCCGCTTGTATGATTCGCTGGACTGGCCGCACACACCGTGGCTCGCCACGCCCCGCCGCACAAGGCACCAGAGCTTAAGCTTGCCGGGCCACTGCCTGGAGGGGTCAGCGCGGTGCATACGAGGAAGAGCGTACACAGCCGTATCGCCACCGACCATCACCGTATAGCAATGGCGGGCTGTTTGAACTGCCTTTTCGTCGCCGGCATTTGAAAACCGCCGATCCTGGCGCGCCAGGTCTCTACCGACACTCCCATGTTTCACAAGCTGGGGCTAGGAACGGGGATGTTTTCACCCCAGTTCAATATCTGCTCGGAAATTGCCTATATTGTCACGTTATTAGTGGAAATACTCTGCTCTGCTGCACCACGTCTGCCTTTGGCGAGGTCTCCATCAACTGAGTTGCACATGTCACTCGTTCGATATTTACTCGTACGTTAGCCTCCTAACTTTTCAGGTGATTATTAGTGAATAAATTGTCAGAAAACGGACTGAAGCGTGTCATTTAAAGGGCTTCCTTCATTAGGGCTAGATCACTACTTTCCAGAACTGCATAACTGAATTCGGTGCTTTCTGTTTTTCTCGATATTTTATCCGTCGAGTTACATTTCTATAGAATGGAAGATTGTCTTGTGGAGTTGTTTATAAGCTATAGGAGTGGCTGACATAGATGCGCTGCACTTAACGTGACTAGATTTGGTCGTAATACATCCCATCCTGTGGATTTTGTGTGCCTAAAGTTGCAAGTGCGTGCGCGACAAATGCGTTACAATACAAGTTGGCATTGCTTTTCGTACGAAATTATTTTATTTCTCGCATACTAGTGTGGACAATTTTCACGACCGGAACGTTTGAAATGAACATTGACAGTTGTCTTGCTATTTAAACCTTCACCTGCCCCTGACTGAAGGCATCCATGCCAGAGTTAACCTCGGCCAATTCACAGAAGAACACGTATGTTCAGATATGCTTACGAATTACCGAACTCGCAAAAGTCAGGTACCACGCACCTACTACGTGTACGGACTAAGATTACATTTGCCGAGCGTCTAATTTATGAATTACCGCTCACACAGTATCACACCTTGACGAGTTATTTATTTACGAGTTGTCGGCGATCCAGCTGAGGTAGGCACTGATCCTGGTGTAGACGGATGGATACAACACTATGCAGTATCCCAGACCATTGGTCACCACCCAGGAAGCCACTCCGGTCACCATGCCAGAGCAGGTCAGAGGGCCACCACTGTCTCCCTGGTAACGAAAACAAAGACGAAGATAGAAGTCATTAACAAAAGTTTCGTAGAATAATAAATAAACAAATGAAAAAAACTAAGGAATAAAAATAAATAATCAAACGTAAATACAACTTTAACAGCACCAGGAGTTCCTCGCATGGGAGAAATATTTATAACGTCAGGTTTCATGGATTGGTCGCGGAATGATGAAGAATTTTGGCGGCATAAAATAAATGCGGGATAAATAGATATTTCTCCTGCGGATAAAACCCTGGTTTGTGGCACGTTCTTCCAACTATACCTTTTGGACAGACTTACGTTGCAAGCTCCGGCGGATCCGCTGTAGACACAGATGTGTCCGGAGTTGATGGTGACGTTCACGACATCGGCCATTGCGTTGATACACTCAGTGTTGTTGATGGCGGGGATGTTGGCCATCTGCAGGGTGTCGGGCAGCGAGTTGCTGTTATCTATCTCCGACAATGCGTGTAATGAGAGAGAGTCTTTAGCATGGAACACGAACTGTATTAGACCCACATACCGCTTACATTACATAGTACGCTCTAGCATATTATTTACATCTATTTATCTCAGATTGGTTGGCTGCAATCACTGATAAGTCTGAGTTCACAATTTACCAGGCAAAATTTCATGTTAGAACCCGCGTAATGGATTATAACAGCAGGTGGTTTGTGAGTCATACGTGAGCGACGTTGCAACAATGGCTCCCTCGGCCATGGAAGATTGATCAATTTCCTGGTTACATATCAGTCCAGGTTATCACAAGGCGCGGCAGAGTCGCAGGCCATATTTAATGCCGGAAGCGAGGCAATGCGCTAAGGGGCCACATACCGGTCCTGCCCCATCCGGTGATGGTGCACATGTCCCCAGCGAACTGGTCGTTGTTGTCAGCTGGCAGCACGGCGGCAGCGATGTTGGGGTTACTGAGGTCCAGACTGCTGTGGAGGGTGATGGTGGCGATGTCATTGGGGATGCCAAAGGCGACACTGTCGTAGTCAGCGTTCTGAAGAGATGAAGGAAATGAAACGAATTGGTGTCTTAGGCCGCTTTTGTGGACACAACGGTCCCCTCAGGCGACGATGAAGGATAATTGGATCAGGCAGTAATGTTTTTGACTGATAATATTTAACTGCACCGGCATGGTAGATGTAATATCATTAATTTGCTCCTCCCAATATTACTCATGTAGTGTTTTATATCACAATGACAACATTTTAGCCTCACATGTGGACCACAGTGCAACGCTTGGAGATTAATTCACCCATTAACTATATGCACTGTGATGCTATAAGATAAGATAAGATAAGTTTGATTTAACGTCGGTATATAAAGCAACTGTAAACATTAGCACAAGTGCTATTGACCGACAAATGATAAAATTACATGAGTTGATGTGATAAATGTACATATGATAATGAAGAAAAAATAACCATTCTATTGTCTATTTAAACCTTACCTGTTAGCTATGTTGCACAATGGGCACGAATTACGGTGGCACATGAACTCATCCGAGGTTGACAACATTTTTTAAACTTCCTTAGTGGATTTCATTAACTTTGTTTCTTTGTTGAGCATATTCCATAACTAGCGGCTTTGATGCTTAAAAATAAATATTGGCCACAGGCAGTTGTCTTAACGCGTGGCATACATAGAGTTGGTCCATTTTTCAACATGTGATTGCTTTATTTTAAATGATGCATGTCATGAAGGTAACTGGGCCCAATCTAGTTGATACTTTTGTAAACTTCTAAAGCTAAGCCGTGCAGCCCCTCAACATATAGCAAAGGTCTACACGCTTTCTACCTCAACTCTGTGTTGCTATTCCAAAATCATTAAAAACCACTCTCAGTTAACGCTCCTGTCTAAGTTACGTATGTTTTTCATATCACAAAAATGCCACACAACGGGACAATAATTAAATTTGAAAGGATGTGGAAGGAAATAAGTAAGTTTGCTATCAACATCCATTGTCTTAGACACCCTAGATAACACATTGAGACTTTTACCAGCCTTTTTGCACAAACTTGATATATGGTTGGCGAAATTTAATCTGAAATCCAGTTGAATACCTAGAAATGTTACTTCCTGTTCCGCTGCCAGTTCTGTACCAGAAACAGAAAAACATCTGGCCTCGCCTATTTCGTTTCTCCTCTCAAATACGATTGCTTTGTACTTACTTGCCCTTCATGTAATTATCGGTGAACCACGTTGTTATTTCCGATAACGCCTTCCCTAGAGTTACCTTAACCTTGTTAAACTCCTTACCTTGGATCGCCACAGTGTTATCATAAGCAGAATTACTTATCGGTTTCCGGTGAAGTGGATACTAGCAGGTCATTCGTAAATTCATTATACAGATATGGACCGAAAACAGAACCCTGTGGTGCTCCTTTGTTGAGAGAAGGCCACTGGCTAAGCTTATGTCCTAGTTTTACCCTCTGTTCGCGGTTCGGTTGCAACAGGAGAACAATATTGTTTACTGATGCAATAAACATTCATCTTGGTAATTAATAACCTGTGTGCAAGACAATCGAATGCTTTGAAGAGGTCCATAAGGATAGCACCCCTAACTTGATTATTCACTAATACATCTTTGGAATCTTAAACGAAGACATGGTTGCTGTTTCTCTCAAAGTATCAAATCTGGTTGTGAAATACTATGCTAGACCCGACAGATACCAGGATCACATTGATTTATTTAAGCACAATCGTTAAATATTGAGCCGCCGTGGAGGGGGCAGGGGGGGCGGGGGGGATAGGGGCGGGGCGTACCTCCCCCCCCCCCCCGAGTGCTCAATGCTTACCACGACAATGCTTCGAGCGCTGATGGCGGTCCCAGCCTGGCGGTTGGTCTGGCCAGCGAGCACGCTGAGCCCAGAGACGGCTCTGTAGACATAGACAAAACGGCGATTTCTAACAGTGTCTCACAGCTTGGGCAGCAAATGACAAAGGAAACCCACCTGGATGTTGCTGGTTCAAAATAAACGGTTGGAGCGACAGGTGAAATCGTCTTGAAATATATGCCTAGATAAATGCTGTCCTGATTCATGGGGCAACACATCAACCGACGTTTGACTCACAAAAATAATATATTACGTCCAAACAATGATATGATTGATTCTTATGCGTCTTGTGATTTATGGCAATCTATAGATGTTTAATTTACTGAAGGTTGCTATACCATTCTGTATATATAGCGGGTTACTGTGACATTATTCAGTAATCGACAATGCTACGTTACTTGACGACGATATTATAGAACATGTCCTATAATAAGTATACGATTAAAGGCGTTTAGATTTGGTTTCATTGGGGTACGGACACTGCGATCAAACTGAGGGTCTAGGGCCAAGACTTGCCTTCCATCGATACAGTGGGCAGCAGTCAACACGACGTTGGCGTTGAGGATGGAGCAGCCACAGATGTGGATGTCAGAGAACCGCACAGAGCACTGGTAGGGGTAGTCAGCGATGTTGGCGTCCGAACCACCAAAGATGCGGTAGTCAGAACCCTTGGTCCTCTCGACAAAGGTCGCCCGCGGCTTGGCCTCTGTAGCAGTACAGATTTAGGTTCATTTTACTGACTTTGTCCGTGAAATCTTATGAGGTGAAAGGATGTATTATGATGGTTTGAGAAACTAGTATGTGCGTTACTGTACAAAAAGGCGGGTTGTTAAATAATTACAAAGATTGGTGTAGTACGTGCTGACGTTCATTTAGCATATGATAGCATATGATATAAGTTTGGTTACATTATTTCTCCAAGCTAACAGTAACGTGGAAGTAAAGTTGTCCAACAATAGAAAACTCTGGGAATTGACACAGTATGTCCATTTAAGTAATTTTTATTTGTGCTCCAGGATGTGGATGTGCCACTCTTGGAGCACGCATAATATCACTGGGCTCTTTATATTTGAACTAACAAGGCGTACACAAGTTGTTACAAGTCATGATATAACTACCTGTGACTTTACTATGATGTAAGCCTAATGCTTGCACTATGCATAATTGAAATTGTTGTGTTACGTCTCATAATGTTTCTTACCAACACTACATCGTTCATGGTGACACTTGAAATCATAGCCACGTAGATATCTCTCTTGTTCTAATACGATGTGTCCTGTATCACATATGAACTTAAGTCCGCTTTAGATGCTAAAACTTACCGCAAACAACAACAGCTACCAAGATCAGAGCCCACTTCATGTCTGCAGGATGTAGTTGAGTGTTTTGTTTTGTCGCCTATACAGCTAGACAGTGTGACTAGCACATATGTTCGGTCACACCTGTCGAGTTTGTACGGTGCACGGTTTAGGACGTTTTGCTGGAAGATTTCTGGTTTCAAGGTCAGTTTCGGTTCCAGAGTTATGTTTTTTTTCGATGCCCCCATTGTCGTAGCGTTATCGACTGCATAAAAATAGGTTGCAGGGCAACCCCCATCTGCCTATGGGGTTGCCTGGCGCGGTTTGCCCCATGTTTGCACAAAGGTGGGCTAAAAGACCAAGCCATCCATCCCCAAAATTAACTAGTTCCAAACTTCTTCGTGAAACGGGCTTTACTGGGTGGAAATGGCGGTTGTAAAGCGTGAATATTTCCAAGAGAACGATGGGAGGCGAGAATGTGACCGGCGGGCAGGTGGTACCGAGAGAGTGGCGCCAACAGTGGCAGTCAAACCATGGAAAGGTTGGTATTGGGGGCTACAGAGGCAAAATGTTAACAAGATATGCGAGTTAATAATTAGCGAATATCTGCGACATGAAAATGAAAAAAGAATGGCAGCTCCACGTTGCCGTACCAGTGTGAACTATTTGCCGAGCCTTCCCCCTGTACCTTTCCATCCTCGAGCCAGTTCATCACCCAAACAAATCTCGTTCCGCTACGAAGTTTGGAATGCATACTTTTTCCGTTAAACAAAAAACTCGTTTTCCGATGAGGTGAGAAACGAGTTATTTTTTTGTGAATGTCCGAAACCGAGCACCGTAGATTTGTGATATATCTCTCACCTTCTGATATAAGCGTATCGGGCACCAGCTGGTTTTTTCTCAGCAGATAACCGGCCCGTCGCTCATTGTGCGCTCACCTGATAACGCCAGTCTTCATATATGAAAGACGTAGCCCTTTTTCTGTGGCCTAGCCACTACTGGTGTTTCTGGCACACCCATGTTTCAAACTGAGATCAAATTGTTTTGTTCTGAAAATAATTGCCACGGTTAGATTGCACAATTTTATATTATGATATTGTACTAATCAAAACATAGCTAACAATAGCGCTAAATTCAATGCATATTTGGAATTTATGAGCATTTGATCAATTTTGCTTATAATTAATAATATATATATGCACATATTATCGCATTAGGTCTGATACATAAATACATGTGCAGTCCGCACCAAGACGTCTATTGACACCGTCTATACAGGTAGGAACAAGAGCTGATAAAAAATCATTTTTCTTCCCTCAAATAGAACTGTAAAGTACTGTTCTGTTGCCAACACGAGACGGTAGTTTCTTATCAAACCGTTACAATCTGGTTATCACATGGAGGGGAGGAAACACCTTTTCCTATCTCCGCGATTGGCTTCCAGGAATTCTTGGAGATTGGCGATTGGCTGTTGGCAATGTTTGGGCATCGTTATCTGTACAATTTATGGTTTAACGCAAATACCCTTTGCCTATTTACCTCGATCCGTTATTATAGCAGTCTGTGAATTTATCGATATTCGCGATATCACCATAAGGGTGTATTTTTTTCTCGCCCGGTCATTCGATATTGCTCTCCCTATAATTCTTGAGGATTCGCGATTAAGTGAGGGTATCCCCCCAATGAAGTGACGAAGTGACTCATCATAGGGAACCATTGAATTTGCAGGCGTTACCACATGTAAATTCTGTCAGATCTTGAAGACAACTCGTACGTCGCGATAGGGCTGTGTAGTTTTCGCGGGTTCTATTTCCGGTTTAGGTCCTTTGGGAACCAGCAAAAAAACACGTGCTCTTAGAACGAGTGGCATCACGCCGGTTTCTGGCTACAGCTGCGTGATGCGCACGCATTGGAGTCAACGTTTTAGTGTTGGGAACCGACTAGCTGTCGAGTGGGTGTGAAACTATTTGTGGGCTTGACCTGGTCCAGGCATTCCAAACTATAAAATCCTTATATAATGAAAGACAAGACATCTATCTCTTTGTAATACATGTGGTCCGTTCGATGAGACTGGTGGAAGCGTTGCATTTTGAGGCAAATCATCGAAGTTTACATTTCTGCGACAAATGGAGCACCATTGTCCTCGCCTGCTCAGTCCATATAAGGAGCGTTGTTACGTAACCATAGAAACCGCGCTCAGACATGCGAGTCGTGATGATTTTACGTCATATGACATGGGAAACCCCGCGCAGCACATTAGTTCGCCTGACATTGACAGTCACTTATGAAATCGAATTCTGGTTTCATCAACCATCTAGCCGCTGATTCATTACATAAACCTACTCTGATGGTTATAATTCTGAAATGCGCAAAAAATAAAGACGGCGTATTTATGGTGGTAAAAATTCATAGGCACATCTTCATTGCCACATTACATGCTGAAACTATAAACAAATGAAACTATGCGATCGCCCGTAGGTGGGCAAACCGTTGAAACCGGTTTCAAAAGCGGTTTCGGTTTCCCGTCGGTTTCAGGTAACAGGTATCGCTGTCTCGTGAAGTCTCGACCAAATCCCGTAGATAGTGTACAGGCGTACAGCCAGCGACCAACTGTGTCTAGTTCATCTGTTGCCCCTTTAAGTGAAAGATATCTGACAACATCGTCCAGATATATGCGGCTTTATTAAAGCAATATATTCTGTAATTTTGTCCATGTCCATCCTCTTCTCCATGTCAAATAAGTATATTCTACCTTGAGTTAAATCCTGAAAGCATTTGGGCTATCCGGAGAGAGGCAGATTTGGTCACCGGAGCAGAAGTTGGAGGCCTGCGCGCCTGTTCCCTGTTCGGTAGGGTCATCAATAAAACGCGGAAAACTTCGGAAAACTTCTTGGCGGCGGAAATTCCGAAGTTTTTCGCATGATTTCGCAGGTATTCCGCAGATATTCCGTGTTTTATTTATTCTGTGTGATGTCGACCGCGGCTGGCTAGGATGTCCGCGCGCAATATAAATAAACCGCGTAATTTTATGATAAAATTGTTTTTTTACAGACTCAAAGAGATAAATAATAAATGCATCATCATTTTGAGATACTTTTAGTCTTGATTCTAAAATGTAAAAATATCCAAAATGGCGCATCTAAGTATATTGCTTTAATTAAAAGACAGAGCTAGTAATGGACTCGGCAACTGTCTTTCACCAAATGGACCCACGACAAGAAGTCTTACGACCGGCCGCCACACGATCCACCAGCCTGCGTGAAGTAGTCATGAAAACGCGCGCACGACTCAGAAGATAGGTGGCTGTCATATTGTTACATATATATATAAGTAGCTCGCGCCCTGCCAATTATTCACTGGGTATCCAAACCCCTGACTCCATCCAATCCACCCAGTTTATGGAGCCGTGATAGTTTTCACTATCCGTGGTAGATTTCAACGTAACCTGATGTACCACACGTGTGCAAAACAGCGGTTAAACATATGGTCACCAAATAATGATGGATGGGGATTTTAATTGATTCATGTAACAGATGGAAAGACATAAAACAATGGATTTGCCCATTCGGCAGTCATTAAATCAGAAATTTAAAACATAAATTGGTTTGCTGACAGTGTGACATTCAATATTCGATAAACGATGTATCTAAGTGGACGGTCCTATAATGTAAGTATTTGTGATAATAGATGATAAGGACACAATACAAATAGTATTAATATAAATAATATTAACTTCATTGGTAGGCGTGACAGCTCATGATGATGAGATATAATAGTTTCATCATCATCAACCTACCGTGCACCAGAACTGACGTGCGAACAGAACTCTTCTCAAGCTATATTTCGATCTGTTGTCGGACTCCATATTTATGAATTAATTTAAAGTGTGATATTTCAAAGTTACGTGTGCAGGAAGACTTATGTCCATATTTATGAATTAATTTTTAGTGTGATATTTCAAAGTTACGTGTGGAGGAAAGTTATGTGAAAGTTTTTTTCAAATAATAATTGTTAGAATATTAATACGCCACTTCAAGTCAACAGGTGCTGCCTGCTGCCCAGATAGTCCGGACTCGCATAAAGTGACGTCACAAGAAACGTCCTGGCATGTAATCCCGGAAATTATCGATAATGTATTTCACGTTCCTTGACGAAGGGGGAATTCACTTGCTCATTTTTACCGAACATCAGTCAGTTGTTACAGTAGCGTATTTTTTTACAATGACATTTTATTTGCCCTCTCAGGAATTCATGACATTTACCGCTATAACTGTATTTCTTCCTGAAAGCTCCATATATCGGCTTAATGGATTTATCCGTACGAGACCATCTAGATATGCGTTGATATGGTAAAAAATCGACTACGATTCTAATGGCGTTCCCCTTGTGATTTTGACGGGTATTCAGTGTTGTTTATGGATTTGGGAAAGAAACAAATATGTTGCTTGTACTATTTTGACTACTTTCATTGTAACTATATTGGATGTCAACATGTGCATACGCCAATGCCAGCTCAATGCACGTGTTCTTTAGAGGCACACGCGCGCTCGTTGTACGCTCAAATACTTAACCTGCTGCCGTCTTTAGCTATTTGGCTGGCGCGTGAGCCACCCGCCACATTGACCGCTGATCTTATTTATATGCCGCGTAGATCCACAATGTAATAGACCACGGCGTGTGTTGAATGTCACGCGGAATAACACAAGCAGACAAATGCCATCGATTCAAGTTGATATTTACATTGCGAGGAGTGGTATGACGGCGAAGCGTAAACCACCAAGCAGTTTCCCAAGCGGGACCTTTTGGCTCGCACCTCAGTCTAGGAAGGGGTATTCGAGTGGATTGGCTGGTGGACGCGCGCCGTGGGAAGGGCGGGGGGGGGGGGGGTGGCGAGAGAACAATTGCCTGCATGCGACCTGTAAGCGTCGCGGCGTCAATCAAAGAATTTCAATCGAAGGCGACGTGTAAATCCTCCATGTTTATAACGGCACACCGAGAGGTGTCCCTAACGCTAGATAGTGTTGGGCTCCCGGCTTGCGGCGTGTGTGGGGGCATCCACCAGCCGCCGGCCCACAGACAATAATTACCGGCATACCCCGCGATATAACCTCTTGCATTTAGGAGTGGCGCGTAATTGGTATACTGCACCATTATTATGGGAACATCATGAGACTCGTCCGCAATGCTCGCTGCTGCAGGCGGATGTCACTCAGCGTCGCAGGGAGACCGTGAGACCATGAAAATAATTCGTCGTGTTTTTCAGCATTGTATATAAATGTACGTGCGCCCAGGGTGGGCATCCATTGCTGTATTAATCTTGCCAAGCAGCGGAAAAGCCCGCAGAGTGAAGTAAGTGATGTCGTATTGTAAATGTATCTTGATGATTATATCACTCTTTTGACTGATAAACCCAATCAGCAGTTCCTTAACGCAATAGATATAATATGTTTTCGGACGATATCATAGATTTTCGTCAAGTAATTTGAGGTAGCTAAAAGTACCTAAAAGTAACCGAATTGACGTCACAGCTGTTGCTTTCTGTAGATGTGTATGATCATTATATAATCCCATGGGATAACAAGATGCAATAATTAAGTGCTCGATTTTTATTTTGTCGGCCTCGAACTATAATCCCTTTGCCTATATTCATATATGCATGTAGCTTTCGTTACTGAAGGAATAATAATTAAAAACTCGATAGTTATTCGATCTTTACAGACTTTACCTGGTCGGCCGAGTGACGTCAGCAAACCTCTCCCCCGTCAATCATGCTGAGCCGGAGAAGCGTCAAGCGACACGCTTTGCTCGTCCTGCTGGCCTTCAGTGCCTCCGTCATCATCCACAGCTGCATCTTCGTCGTCAGGAACCGTGTGGCCATCCTGGTAAGGGGCCGAAGCCACCCCTCCCTGGACTCCCTCAACACCATCACCGCCTCCCTAGGCGGCGACAGCCACCACCCGTACCTCACTGCCGAGGGTGTACCAGGATCGGAGACCTTGCTGGCCCTGATGAAAGCCGCCTCCGGTGGAGGAGTTGCTGTGAACGGTGGAGAACTTGTGTCTAACGGTATAAATGAGATATCGACTGGGAAGGAGGAGGCTCAGGCATCGGCATCGGTCGGGGCTGATATGAGTGATGAGAGAATCGAAAGCACCACGGCAGCGACGACGCAATCAAATATGTACGGTGTATCCAATGGGAGCGATCCGCAGCAAATGGGCCCCGCCGTGGCGCAACCAACCAAAATGGCCGCCAAAATGGCCGCCAAAATGGCCGCCAACATGGCCGCCAACATGGACGCCAATATGGCCGAGTCCGTTCTAGCAGCAATCCCACGCTGTGCCAACTCAACAGACCTCGCGTGCTGTCTGGACACCAACGGCACACCAGAAGTGACGTCAGGAGACTCGCCATGGCATGTCATCCAGGAAGGGATCGGTTATTTATTCTCTGTGTATGAGGACCCTCGGTTTCCCCGCGAGACCATCTTCATGGCCTTCACCTTGATGTCGCGCGTGTGGACGGATGAATCGCGACCTCTGTATTGCCAACTTTGGCAGCGAGCTGGCGCTCAAGTAGTTCCGATGGTGGTGAAGGCCTCCATCTACCAGGTCATCACCAGACAGACCGACCCCAAACCCGGCCGGTAAGGACCATGCTAAGCGTCATGTGCCGCAAATCAATAAATGAAACAAAATCTGCTAAATGATTTTAAACCCTTTTTAGCGTGTGATGCTATGGGTGATGGGCCACAAAGCAATGAATGAAACAAAATCTGCTAAATGCTTTTAAACCTATTTTAGCGTGTTATGCTATGTGTAATAGGCCACAAAGCAATAAATGAAACAAAATCTGCTAAATGCTTTTAAACCAATTTTAGCGTGTCATGCTATGTGTGATGGGCTACAAAGCAATAAATGCAATAAAATCTGCTAAATGCTTTTAAACCTATTTTAGCGTGTTATACTATGTGTAATGGGCCACAAAGCAATAAATGAAACAAATTCTGCTAAATGCTTTTAGACCTATTTTAGCGTGTCATGCTATGTGTGATGGGCCACAAAGCAATAAATGCAATAAAATCTGCTAAATGCTTTTAAACCTATTTTAGCGTGTTATACTATGTGTAATGGGCCACAAAGCAATAAATGAAACAAAATCTGCTAAATGTTTTCAAACCTATTTTAGCGTGTGATATGCTATGTGTGATGGGCCACAAAGCTTTATTCTGTTGGAGTAAACGTGGCGCAGCTAATATATCCCTACTCATATCCGCACTTTGACTGTTGCGGCTGTATTATTATGTACCGACTTAGGTGTGATTAAAGTATATATCAAAGTATGGGATTAAAGTATATATTAAAGCATATATTAAAGTATGAGATTAAAGCATGTGATTAAAGTTTATATTAAAGTATGCGAGTAAAGTATATATTAAAGTACCTGATTAAAGTACATAGTAAAGTATGTGATTAAAGTATATATTAAAGTATGTAATTAAATTATATATTTAAGTACGTGGTTAAAGTATGGGATTAAAGTATATATTAGAGTATGGTACTAAAGTATGGGATTAAAGTATTAATTAAAGTACATATTAAAGTATGTGATTAAAGTACATATTAAAGTATGTGATTAAAGTATATATTAAAGTATGTGGTTAAAGTATATATTAAAGTATGTGATTACAGTAAATATTATAGAATGTGATTAAAGTATATATTAAAGTATGTGATTAAAATATATATTAAAGTATGTGATTAAAGTATATGTTAAATTATATATGTGATTGTTAAAGTATCAAGTATATTTGATACATCCAGTCATGGTCTCCTCCAAGGTATATCATCAATTGTACTTAAACCAATTGTTCCGGTTTGGATGCCAGCCAAAGTATGCAATAAGTGATACTAAGGCATGCCAATGAAACAGTGAGTTTGCTGGACAAACATGAGGACCAAAATTACAAGACATGAGATAAGATTTATCGTATCGCCGATTACTTCTGAGTTGTAGCGTGCTTTTCTCGGATTGGATCCGCCTGCGTAATTAAGCACATGTAGCCTATTTTTTTTATCATGTATTGGTTGTTTTTAGCACATATCAACGAAAACGTTTCGATATTGCTGATGCCCATATTATTAATATTTTGCATAGTGTGACAAATTAGTTAAATTAACGTTTTAACATTCGTTGAACGTTCCAGATTCGGTGGAATCGTCATAAAGTGCGCGTACCCAGAAGGCGCGGTGACGTTCACCAATACAACGGCGCTGTCCCTGGTGGTGGAATCTCCATGCAGGCGCCCCCCAGCGGCCGTCTCGGTGCAGAGGATGCCCGCCCGGCCGGTGGACCAGCCGGCGACCTTCTCGGTGTGTCTGGGCGGGCCCATGCACGGCGAATACAACGACATCCGGCGCTTCGTGGAGTGGACCGAGAGCGCTCGGCTGTTCGGCGCCGACGTCACCTACATCGCCCAGCACCTCATGTACCCGGAGTGCCTCTACCGAGCCATGCACCGGACGCGATACCTGGCGTACTTCGACCTGGATGAGATGATCGTCCCCAGGCTCCAGGGCGCGCGAACCTGGACGGATATGATCCGCAACGCCGGATGTGAACAAAGTTCACTTATTATCGCCCGCAATGTATTCTTTCCGCAGTCGGCACCGATTAATCCCAAATATAACTCCAGCGAACTCATTATGACCAAACTCCATCTGGATAGCCTCCTTCACAATCGCCGGGAGCTGAACTTCTGGCCGGTGGAGCAGCGCGCCAAGTATATCCTGGTTCCGGAAAAGGCGCGTATTCCGTTCATACACCGCGCCGCGTTGTTGCTATCCAAGGACCCCTCGCCGACATGCGTCCTTGACCCCAGCCATGGAGCCTTGCACCACTTTCGGGATGTCCCGATCCAGTACAAATCAAACGCGACGATTCCCGACTACGTCATGGAACGCTTTAAGGATGAGCTCATCAGACGGACTCTTAAGGTTCACTTGCAGGTGAACATAATTTTTTAGAATAACATTATATTTATCGAGGTGGTGTGGGCTGATGAATTCCGACCTGTGTCTTTCTGACCATGCTGGGTGGCAATTTGCGTTTGTAACGCCTGAATCAGGTGATCATCTTCGATGGCATGTGTTTGTTCTGCCTAAATCAGGTGATCATCTTCGATGGCATATGTTTGTTCTGCCTAAATCAGATGATCAGCTTCGATGGCATGTGTTTGTTCTGCCTGAATCAGGTGAGCGCATCCTCGAGGGCAATTTGCGTGTGTTCTTCCTGAATCAGGTGAGCATCCTCGAGGGCAATGTGTGTTTGTTCTGCCTGAATCAGGTGAGGATCCTCGAGGGCAATGTGTGTTTGTTCTGCCTGAATCAGGTGATCATTTTCGATGGCATGTGTTTGTTGTGCCTGAATCAGGTGATCATCTTCGATGGCATATGTTTTTTCTGCCTGAATCAGGTGTGCCAATTTAATATGTACGTATACATCTACATCTACATCTACATCTACATACTGCCGAACAGGCCTAAATGTGCATGGAAAATATGGGATCCCTATAATAATACAAGACTTCAAAGTATTGACTCTTCAAACTACTGCTGTGAACAAATGTGTTCTTCAAGCGTTCCTTCGTCGAGGTCGACTGGGAGACAATTTGGCTGGTGTATGGAAGATAATCGTTCTCGTTATAGTAGCACTGTTAGTTTTTTTGTTCTCTATTTATAGTGGATATTAGAAAGTCGGGTGATGCATAGATAGAACCAGGTGATGGTTGGCTTGTTTCATAATTGCGTTAGGTTCCATACTATATGCATTGGGAATCGGCGCTTCATTTAAATAACGTTGTTGTTTTTCGTGACAAATCAATACACATAAGGTTGTACGTTGGCTGTATGTTCAGGACGCTTTATGCCACTTTTTGTCATATCACGTCGATGGGAAAACGAAAGGATAGTGGAGCCATGTCCTCGGGGGTAATTCCCTACTCTTTGCGAAGAAGAACATGGGATCTTTATCTTGCGACCACTGAGCTACCGGGCCAGGCTGGCCCCGATAGCTGCATAGCAGTCTGGCAGTTTCCTTTACATCGGCCCGGGCTTGGCGCCGCCAAGCGGTGAGCGCGTAGTGTTGCACGGAACCGCCGTCGACAGGCATCAACTTCAAGTTTGTTCTGCCATAAATTGCGCGAATTCACGAAAGAAATGTCCAGGAAACCCATTTTTGAGATTCCCCAAGGAAAAGGAAAGGTAAGACCGGCTTCTTGGGTTAATTTATCAGTCTTTGATATCGTGCATCGTTTATCATCACCACAATTTCTGATAATTCTCTATTATCGCCCACGTCGAAGCGGGCGGCTCATGTGAGCAAACCAAGTCAAAGATCTATTACTCAACAATTACCAGAAGACAACATGCTCTAAGTGCCGGCTAATGCCTAACGAATGTGTAATGAGGTGTCCTAATCGATGTTCTGGGGTTTGAATAAAAATTGGGTGAACTCATATAGTATGATCATGGACCTACTGCCTTGGCCTGGGTGTTCGGCTCCCGGGCTCAGGTTACATTTGACAGAGCTAGCCAGACCGGGAGAAAAGCAAAGTCTTTGTCTGCATTTCTACTAAACGCTTGTCGAGTACATTTTTTTTATGTTTATAAGCATTTGCATTTATAAAATGTTTTTTTAATATTATTATTACCTTTTAGATGCCAGAACAGAGGCGGATCTAGGAATTTGCCAAGAGGAGGGGATGCTCTCTGAAAAACTTGCCAAGGGAGGGGGGCTGCTCTCTGAAAACTTGCAACCGGGGGTGGGGGGGGCTGCTCGTGCTCGGAGAAGCCAACTTTAACAGTGTATGTTCAGGTTCCCAAGGTCGGCACCTGACCCTACCCCCCCACTGGAATTGCCCCTGCAAGAAGGAAAGACTTGTTCAATAAGTCCAGTGGGCCAGGGGCGGATCCAGGGGGGGGGGGGAGGGGCGACCCGGCCCGGGCCCCCCTTTTCGGAATGTCGACTTTAACATCCCTAAATCCTAAATAACCCCTCTCCCCTTGGATCCGCCTCTGGGTTTCATCAACAAAATGTCTCTTTCAAGTGTATTTCGTCGGAAAGCCCGAGTTTTACTTCTGAGACTGAACTTCGGGCGTCGTTGTGTTTGTTGTACACTTGTTGGGAAACTGTTTGCAGTGGCATTAAAGGGTAGACGAGTCTATTGTCCAACGAAATGTGTCAATCAAACAAAGACAGGAGACCGCTAAATGCTAAATAATTATGAAGTTGTTGTGTTTTATAACTCATCAGTCAAGGGTACATCATAGTTTTCAACCAGCAAAGTTATCAGCGAATTAGGGAAGCCAAACTGTTGACTGCCAGTCAATGACGTTCTCGAAATATGACGTCTTGATGACACTAACAACTATTTATTGCCGCATAAAAAATTCAAAATAATATAGATTTAATGCAAAATATACCTGAGAGCATGAAAGAACACCACCAGGCTTTATATCACCCGAATTAATAGCGCTTATCACGCAGTCTGCGTTATCGTCAGCGCAGTGGCAGCCCAACGTTACGCGCTCGCCGCAGAGCGGCGCCACTACTCGCCGCATTACACATTTTACAATGGGCTTTTGCCGTATGACCTATCTTGGTGTACTAATATCGTTGATGGCATCGGTGCAGCCACAAGCGAACACGTATTTTCACTTACGATTACGGATTAACGCACACGTGGGGTATCACTGGTGGTCTTATTAGCTGTGCGAAAACAAAGACTAGGCCTGCCTTTTAATCAACGTTTAGTTTATTGTTTATCGCTCAGACGATATCACACCCTTGACGAGTGATTTACGAGTTGTTGTCGATCCAGCTGAGGAAGTAGCTGGTCCTGGTGTAGACGGAGGGGTAGGACACCAGACAGTTACCCAGAGCATTGGCCACCACCCAGGAAGTCACTCCGGTCACCATGCCCGAGCAGGCCAGAGGGCCACCGCTGTCACCCTGGTAACGAAGAGAAAGATGGAGATGGACATTATTAACAAAGGTCTCGAAAAATAAATGAATAAAATACCAAACGCTTCATGACATGTTAGAACAGACCATCGGTCGAAAGACAAGTTAAGTCACTTGGTTTCCGTAGATATCCCACTGACGAAATAGTTATCCCGCCTGCCGAATAAAGACGTTGTCCATAAAACAACATTTATCAACAAGCCACGAATTCTTCCCATAGGAAAAACATATATATATATATACATATATATATATACGGCAAGACGGTACAATACGTGCGGTAACTTGGACAAATTCTCTGGATTGGTCTCCAGACTCTTAAGAATTTCGGCAACATTTAATTGCGGGATAAATAGATATTTCTCGCGCGGGTGAAACCCTAGTTTGTAGCGCGCACATCCAACTATAACCGGGCGGACAGACTTACGTTGCAAGCTCCGTTGGATCCGCTGTAGATGCAGATATGTCCAGCGCTGATGGTGGCACCACCGACACCGGACATGCGGCTGGTGCACTCAGTGTTGCTGATGACGGGGATGTTGAGCATCTGCAGGGTGTCGGGCAACACGTTGCTGGTTCCTATCACCGCCAAAGCGTGCAATGAGAGTCTTTAGCATGAAACACGAATATTATTTGCCCCACATGCCGCTTACATTAAAGAGTACGTTCTTGGATACTATTTACATCTATTTATCTCAGATTGGCTACCTACAGTGACTGATACCTACAGTGGCCTGAGTTAACAATTTCCCGACCTATCCTCTATGTTAGAGCCCACGTCGTCAATTAATATATTAAGTAGTTGGTGAGTCATAAGTGAGCGACGTTGCAAAAATGGTTCTATGGAAGGCGACCAATTTACTGGTTACATATCAATCCAGGTTATCACAAGGCGCGGCAGAGTCGCCGGCCATATTTAAGGCCGGAAGCAAGGCAATGTGCTAAGGGGCCACCTACCGGTCCTGCCCCATCCGGTGATGGTGCACATGTCCCCAGCGAACTGGTCATTGTTGTTAGGGGGAAGCGCGGCGGCAGCGATGTTGGAGTTACCGAGGTCCAAGCCGGAGTTGAGGGTGACGGTGGCGATGTCATTGGGCATGCCGCTGGCGCCGCTGTCGTAGGCACTGTTCTGAAGGGACAAGTGAAATGAAACGACGATGGAGGATGAATGGATCAGACAGCAGCCTTTGCAGACTTCGTATTATTTCAATCCACCGATATTGTGAATGTAATAATTAACATCGTATTAATTCGCTCTTTCTGATATTACTGGTACAATGTTTTTTTTTATCACCGTAACAACATTTCTGCTGTTGTGGACCCCCTTGTAACGTTTGGAGTTTAACTATGTATATTGTGATATATAGACATGGTGGCTGCTTCTCTCAAAAGTATCACGGCTAGTTGCAAAATGCTAACAAACCCCACCAGATATTAGGATCATATTAACTTCTTTAACCCAAATAAATAAAAATGGGAAGCAGCCGTGAATCGGGAGTGGGGGGGGGGGGCGTACGCCCTGGTGCCCAATCCTTACCATGACATAGCCGGAAGCGCCGATGGCAGTTCCAACCAGACGGTTGGTCTGGCCAGCAAGCACGCTGAACCCAGAGGCGGTCCTGTATAGACAAAAAGGCGAATTACTAAACAGGGTCTCACGGCTTGGGCATCATACAACAACAGAAACATAGGTAAAAGCGTCCTAAAATTTACGCATAACTGCGGTCATGAGTCATAGAACAACACATCTATCGAAGCGATATTTTGCCACACGAAAATAGCATAAAACGCCTACCCTACGATCAAATCATAAGACCTTGCAGTGCATCTTTAGTTTATGACAATCTACAGATATTTAGTGTGCTGAAGGTTGCTATTGCATTCTATACAAGGTTACTGAGATATGATTTGGTAGTGACAATATTACTACTTTACTTGACGATGATAATATTCAACATGCCCCATAAAACGTGTACGATTAAATGTGTTTGGATTTGGTTTCATTGGGGTGGGATCAGAGTGAGAGGGCTTGGGCCAGGACTTGCCTTCCATCGACACAGTGGGCAGCAGTCAGCATGACGTTGGCGTTGAGGACGGAGCAGCCACAGGTGTGGGAGCCGGAGAACCTCAGAGAGCACTGGTAGGGGTAGTTAGCGATGTTGGCGTCCGAACCACCGATGACGCGGTAGTCAGAACGCTCGGTCCTCTCGATGAAGGTCGCCCGCGGGCTGGCCTCTGCAGCAGTACAGGAGAATTTAGGTACAATTTACTCATACAGCCCTTTTGTCCTCTAAGACGTGAAATCGGATGAGCTGAAATGTTGTATTGCGATGATCCGTGAAAATGTGTAGGTATAGTGTGTGTACGACATGAAAAGACTTAAATATTTGTCTGAACTGATGCATCTTACGTAGAAAGACGTGGCCTTCTTGTGTTCGACGTCATCGGAATTCAGGCATCGCAATAGTTGTACTGGCATCGTATAGTGGGTCATTTAACATATGATGCTCGAAAAAAGTTTGGTTACAATGTTTCTTCAAGCTAATTGTAACGCAGAATTTAAGTTTTCAAAACTGAATTGAACCAGATACTATCGGCCATAGAATTACCAATATGATATTATGTGGTTTTATTTGTGTAATGTGGACATCCGTGTTCCATGTTGGAACTCAAATTACTACGAAACACTTCGCATAAATCTGACGATGTGCGGGGCAGTTCACTTACATATGGTGCAATTACGTAAGATTTTGTATAGGATTTAATACTTTCAACATGCATCATCAAGTTTCTTTTGCTAGATGCGTTTCATAGTTTTACTTACCCCCACTACATTGTTAATGATTATATTTCCAATTATAACCACGTAGATACCTCTCTTGTTTGAAATACGATATATCTGGTGTCACATATGATTTTAAAACCGGTTTATATGCTAGGACTTACCGCACACGACGACAGCTATCAAGATCACTGCCCACTTCATGTCTGCAGAATAGTGTTGAGTGTCGGTCTCGGATGTTTGGTCGCCTTTATAGCAAGTCGGACTATTTGCTACACCTGTTTGATCACATGTAACTGATTTGTGACATCACCCGCCTTCTCTACATGAGGAAAAAATGACACGATGATAAATAGATAAGGTCTTTTCTTATGCGTCGATCCTTACTTTAGGGGATGGTGGGGATTGAATTTTGCGATAACAATGGTCGATAATAATTACAAATATACTTTCGATCAGTCTTATTACGCATATCATGCGTTAATGCAGTCCATAGTTTCTATCAATTGCAGTAAAACATTGATGCCAGGCGTGTCTTTGGAACGAGGGATTATATAACCAGTGGCCTGTCCAATCCATTTTGTGAGCAAGGACGACATTTTTCATTGCAAACTGTGCGCCCCAATCTATCTTTGGAGTTTGGAGAATTCTACCTTGGAGACGTCTATCCTCTCGCTCTCAGCCCCCCCTCCCCCCATCCCTGTTATGTGCGCAACTATTCTATATTGCCTATTCTATAATTGCCCTTAACCAGAAACACAAAGCATTTACTTCTACAATAGAACCTCCCCGAAAAGAATTGACAATGTGATAAAGGGTAGACGGTACCCAGTATCAGAACAATCTCATAGTTCGACTAGGGCTGCGGACGAAGACATGGGTCCTGCGCTTTTGACCCTCCCCATTGTCGCGATATCATCTAATTGAAGCTTCCTACTTTGAGCCAGCCAACAAACTCAAGTACGTTGGGTTTTATGTCGTATTTTATCCATAGTATAGTTTCCGCTCTCAGAAGATGCTACAATGCATGAGTTTTATAGTTTCAGTGTTTTTTAAAAATAAAACCAACCGGTAATCTAAGCTTGGAGCTTGAATTCTTAATAATCTAAGCTATGGACTCCTATATTGTTACCTATGCTACGTTTTTTTTCAGGGCGATACAAAAACATACATATATATATATAACTTTCGGGCAAACACGTTCCTTATTACAGATGCTAATCGTACATTGACCTCATCATCAAAAAACTAGGACAGCTGCGAATGAAAGATTTGTACAACTCAGTGTTGTCTGAATGAGTGATAGGGATGGATAACAGACAAAACTTAATTTGTGTTAATGGAATGGGAGATAGGAAGGGGTCCACAGCAAACCCTTCGTGATATATAGCGCAATGTTGCCTGGCTAGTACGTGATATCGCTGTTCCCCCGTGAATCTGGGTTTCGGTTTAATTCTCCTTCTGAAGCCATCATGTATTGCAATAACGCCTCCCTTCCCGCCTAGCCCTTCCCCGTTCGCCATACACGTCACGATCATGACATATGAAGTGTTCATATCGCCGCCAAGTTATTTCCAGATCATAGCAAACCATGCCTTCACATCGGCAAAACACACATTTACACACCATCTGCCATGCCTTCTCATTGTGATGACAAACCAAACAATCACATCGTATTTCAAGACCTCCCTGCCTCATGATAATCCAAACATTCACACCATATTGCCAAGCCCTCTCACGTTCATGACAAGCCAAGCACTCGCATGGTCTGCCAAGCCAGTTTGCGCTCATGACAACGAAGATATCACATCGTCTACCAAGCCCACTCAAGCTCATGACAAAGCATGCCATTTATATCGTCAATGAAACAATCTGAAATTCAAACCAAGCACTCACATCTTCTGCCATGCCCTTTCATACGCAGGATAAACTAATTATTATCGCCACACCTTCTGCCAAATCCTCTCACGTTTATGACAAACCAAGCATTCGCATCGTCTGACAAGTCCTCTCACGGTCATGACAAACCAAGCAATGGCACCACTTACCAACCTTCCCATGATAAGGACAAACCAAGCATTCAAGCTGGGCCTTATTATTTCCGTAAACGTACATTGAAAGGGCTCTGAGAATGTGCGTTGATAGAGCGGCTTGCCTCGACAAAAATACCCCTTCCGAGATTACTGTCGCCGATAATGTCAGAGCGATGAACGTTACTCACATTGCAGGCATAAGACGTATCCAATAATGTGCAGATTCGGGTTTGATATTGAGGTGGACAGGGACAAGTGGGGATGCAGGGTGTCAAGGTCGGTGGCTTATTTGTTTTCTTAAATAGGACTAGCAAAGATATTAGTACACCAAGAAAGGTCATATGGCGGTGAGCGCGTAATGTTGCACCGTCCCGCCGTCATCAGGCATCAACTTCAAGTTTGTTCTGCCATGAATTGCGCGAACTCACGAAAGACGAACTACGAAAATGTCTAGGAATGTAATTCTTCAGATTCCCAAAAGAAAAAGAAACGTAAAACCGGCTTCTTGCTTTAAGTCATTGATATCGTGCATCGATTATCACCGCCACAATTGCTGATAATTCTCTATTATCGCCCAGGTCGCAGCGGGCTGACGCGAGTAAAACCAGCCAAAAATTTATCGTTGGCAATAGACCGTTCCAGATACCCCTGAGAACAGACAAACAAAATGGCACTTTCCTGTAAGCATTACATTATAATATGTATAGGTGTCACCTAAATTGCGAGCGAAGTTAGATCATCAGATGTAAGAAAATATTTTTAATAATACATAATATATATATCAGGAAGGAATGCATTTATGCCTATGGCTATGCTATGGTATATGTTATATTGAGTTTAAAGTTACTATAAATCAACATATACCCAATTAAAAAAATTAAATTAAACTGTTAGATCAACAGCTTATAAAAAACATAGATCCAAACATACCGTAACTCGTAAGTTAACATTGGTTTGAAAACAGTTGAAAAAAATAACCCTCCTCCGACTAAATGATAAATCTATATATGAAAATTGTGCAATATATGCTTTAACACAGCTCATTTCCGTGAGAAAGGAGCATTTGACTGATTTGAGGTGCTGTTAAATCATAAAAGCCAGATCATCCATTGAAAATCACTCAAACTTTAAATTTCTTAAATATAGAGGTGTCTGAATACAGTTAATTGATCTAGGCCTACTGCAAAAATGTGGTACGTTATTGGTTTTACATTGAATTATCAGATGTAGATCTATAAAATAAACTAGATCTATGCATGTATTTAAGTGATGAGTTTCTTTTTCTGGAACATACACTGCCCTTTATTTGAGGAAATCAAAGCATGTCTACTTTTGAAAGGTTGACAGTTATTCACAACAAATGCAGCTTAATCCTAGTTAAATCTAATGCTGAAATAAATTCCTTTTTTCTTGACTGTTCTTCAGAAACTGTTATTTTTTGCTTCAATGCCCTTTTTTGGTCATATTTTAGCTTCAATAGCTTTTCTTCACAAAGTTATATTTCATTAATTCTTGTGAACTGCCTACCTTTTGCTTTTTAGCTTGCAGCTAAGCTTATTGGTTTCATTAGTCTATCAGTTTTTTTGTTTCTGTAACTACAAAAAGTAACTGGTCAATGAAAAAATACACGAAAGCATGCATGCCCTCTGACTTGGTAAAAGCGTTGGTAAAGAATTCAATATTTTATCGACATGCATGTGTTTAGGCACATAAATTCTGCAAATGTAATTGGTTTTTTGTATTGATTTTTCCCTAATTAATGGGGTTTTTCTTGCTTCAATATCCTGTTTGTGTACTTTTTTGGTTTCAACTGTTCAATGGTTTGTTTCTTCACACTTTTTTCCCATTCATTTTTAGAGAAATAAAATTGTTTAATTTTAGCTAGACGTACTCTGAGTTTTCTTAAACAAAGTTTTGGTTTTAAAACTGTGCAAATTGACCGCAATCGTGGAAATAAATTCCAGTCCAACAAAGCAGAAAATTCTGCAAATGCAATTATTTTTGTCTAGACTTTTCCTCAATTGATGGCACTTGTCTTGCTTCATTGCGCTTTTTGTTGTTGACCAGCTTTACCCAATGAATGGCCCTTTTCTGCTTTTTTAGCTTCATGAATTGGCTTGTTTTCTTCTCATTTAGTGATTTTATAACAAAAAAAGACTCTATATATTGGATAGGTTTTTGTGAATTACCTTTTCTTTAACTTCAGTTATATCTTTTCTTTAGTTTGTCAGTTAAAAAAAAACAGTGGAACGCTAACCAACCAAAGAAAACAATTCTATTCTATTCTAGCTGGGTTTTAAAATGAAGTAAACCGACCAAAGAAAAAAAATCCAACTGGTATTCTTGATTAAGAAATCCGAAAGATGTAAATTGAAGAACTTGTCATGTGCATATAAGTCATATAATTTTTTTTCAAATAACTATTTTTACATAGTCATAGACACAAGCTTTCCATACTTGAAGCTTAAAACATTGACAGTGAGTTGTACCTTGGCAGATCTATCATCTGGTGCTTGTGTAACAGGCATGTGTGCCGCGATGACTGTCAAAAGGTACCAGTGAAAAAAAATGTGTTATTAAATGTTAACCTACCTATTTCGCCTTTGGAGCTGAAGCCGTATCCATCATTCGTTAGGCCAATTTAAACACTCGAAGCGTCAGTGAAACTTAGCCTATTGACTGGCAATTCAATTGTTCAATCCGAACAAGGCTACTCATGCTACCCGGACCAGACAATGTAAATATACAAAGCCTGGTAATCGAACCAGCAGTTAATTTGTCAAGGACAATTAAGTTCGGAAAACCTGGGAAAGTTTGGACAAAAAGCACGGAACTTTGTTTACAAAATTTCAAAACATCATACTGTCAGTGTCACTGCAAGGTGGGCGATAATACCCATCGATGCCAATCGAAAAGCGGACGGTACCTTTCGTTGAAGAAGGCTTTTGTGCTATTCGTATCTTAGGCAGTTTTCTGAAGATGATATGGTTTAATCACGTAGTCGTTGAAACATTCGCCCAATCGGTTGTTTCTCAGTCATCTAAATCGGATTAAAGTGTCATAATTGTGCGGACGAAGTGCTACGTCCCACCCGGCATTTCGAATTGACGCGCCGCCTACCCGCGAGAGTGTTTAATTCAGGTTCAATTTAAGCCAATTGTAGAGTCCGACACAGTCCGAAAAATCGGCCTGAGGGACCGGTATTATCGCTCATCTGTGAGGGACCTGTGTTATCGCTCATGTGGTTAGTTTTTTCAATCGCATGGACATATCAAACTTTTTTTTTTTTTTTTTTTTTTTTTTTCGTGTCCACCCCTTCCACGCATTGGCCCCTTGCGGGCAAATGTCCATCTTAGAAAATTTTGCAAACATAGACGTGATCTAACCCTGGCGGAAATGATACGTGTGCAATAACGTCTTTTATTGACGTTGAGCACTTGCTGGGGCGTTCACTGTGCTAAATAGAATTTATATTTCCATGATTTACCCCTCCCCGCCCCCCTTGGGGTATTTTTTCCAAAATGACTGACGCCCCGAACGGTCATTTGCATATACATGCCACTTCCGCTTCCGGTATATAAGCAAGGTCGCAAAGGATGGTTTGAAGTTGGTTTTGGTGGCAAAATTGCTTCAGTGAGCGCTGAAGGATTACTCCTAGTATACATAGGAAGGGTGGATACATGATGTAAATTAGCGATTTCCCAATAAACGGTTATTTAATATTACAATTCCCACTTCACGTCTAATGAAAAGCCTTGATCACAAACGAACGAGTTACGAGACAGTCCCATTCCCAGTCCAGGAAGAATTATTTGCCTCAAGCCCAGTTTACGGTGACATGAAAACCCCATTCCCGCGGAACTGAAATACCCCTTGCCCCCCCGCCCCCCACCCCACCACTCCCTCTCACTAAAGTGGCGTCGAAGGGTAGACGAATCTATAGACCGCCTATGTAAGATAATTATGAAGTTGCGTTTAATAATCGAACAGTCAAGGGTACATCTTAGCTTTCAAACAGCAAACAGCGAGTGAAGGTAAACTGCCGAATCGTAAGCAGCTGACGTAGATCATAAGTATACCTGTTTTGTAGGGTCTCGATAAGATCCCTTAGTAACAGTACAACCCTATAGGGCTGTACTGTTACTAAAGGATCTTATCGAGACCCTACGAAACAGGGATACTTATGCTCAATGCTTAAAACGTCATCAACGGCCCGTGCATGCTGCTTACTTTCCGCTTGTTTGCCTTCACTCGCTTCAGACACACAATCGACTAAAGCTGTCCTTGGATGCACAACGAACCACTAAAGTTCTGTTCATATCAGAGTTATAAACATCCGAGTAGATTTATACAATATACACTAACATACGAGCGGTTAGACTTGATAAAAGGATGCGGTTTTCTCATGAGTGACTGTCAATGTCAGGCGATCTAATGTTGTAGATCTACGCGGGGTTTTCCATGTCGTGCGACGTGATCATTATGACTAGGGTGTCTGCGCGCGGTATCTATGGTTAGTTGACAACACTCCTGACCAGGCAAATACAATGGTGCTCCGTTTGGCGAAGAAATGTAAACAAAAATACAACGCCTCCAACAGTCACATCGAATGGACGACATGCATGATGGAGAGATAAATGTCTTATCTTTTACTATATCATGAGTTTACAGTTAGGAATGCCTGGACCAAAGCAAATGAAAAGCAAACACGCTGGTGCCTTGTTACATCTGCCTGAACGCCCTCATTGTAGTCAAGATTTTAACTATAGAATCATACTATAATTACAGATAAAACATTGAAGACTCCATAATTGATGCGGCCGGTTGAATATGACAGTTGGAAACGACGTATGAGCTGTTGCCTTGGGCTCATGTAGGATCTGACCGACCCTAAGCAAATATATATTATGGTTCGGCATTGTGTGTACCTCTATACAATATATTTTATGTTGGCAGTTCATTCAGCAGTGCAGTCGCTCTGATTTTCTGGCTGTGGCTGATTGTTTTGTCTTCAAGATATGCGTATAATGATTGTTGATAAACGTTCTATAGCGGGCTTTCATTCAAAAGGCTTTGAACGGCCGGTGGATTGCGCTTTCTTACGGTCAGTCCATATACGGAACGTTCTGACGTTACCATAGATACCACGCGCAGACATTCGATTCGCGCAACAAATTACGTCATACGACAGTAAAATACGCTTGAAGTCCATATACGGAACGGTCTTATGTAACCATAGATAGCATGCGCAGATTTTCGATTCACGGCAACAAATTACGTGAAAGGACAGTAAAATACGCGGCGAATTCATCCTTCAGCTGCATGTCCTAAATTTTTTGTCATAGCGTTATCGCGGTGGCGTGTGATGTTCGTAAGCTGACCAGTATTTGAATGGTGGCCTTGACAACAGAATTGTGTCACCTTTCATCGTCAAAACAATTCGAACGACATTACCATAGCAACCGATCATAACCCGTTGACGACCGCATGGCATCGGTGCAGCCACATGCGAATACGTATTTTCACGTGCGATTACGGATTAAGTAGGGGGGGGGGGACGTCATGTTCCCAGAACACGAACAATAAAGTTTGCATTGATTCCCAGATCACGATGAATTAAAAGAAGCACTCCCTGCATACAATTGAAGCGCGGATACATGATACTAAATTGACGATTTCCCACTTCACGGTTACTTAATATGTAAATTCCCAGTTCACGATAAACAAAAATCCTTGATCACGGCGGTCGGCTAATACCCAATTCCCAGTTCACGAAGAATTATTTTCCTCGTTGCCAGTTCACGGTGAATTGAAATCCCCTTTCCCAAGGAACGGAAATACAACTTGCCACGCTCATCCCCCGATTAACGCACACGTGAGGCGTCACTTGTGATCTTATTAGCCATGTGAAGGAAGACTAGACCTACATTTTGATAAACGTCTAGTTTATTGGTTATCGCTCACACGGTATCACACCGTTGACGAGTGATTTACGAGTTGTCGGCGATCCAGCTGAGGAAGTAGCTGGTCCTGGTGTAGACGGAGGGGTAGGACACCAGACAGTTACCCAGAGCATTGGCCACCACCCAGGAAGTCACTCCGGTCACCATGCCCGAGCAGGCCAGAGGGCCACCGCTGTCACCCTGGTAACGAAGATGAAGATCGAGACGGACATTATTAACAAAGGTCTCGAAAAATAAATGAATAAAATACCAAACCCTTCATGACATGTAAGAACAGACCATCGGTCGAAAGACAAGTTAAGTCACTTGGTTTCCGTGGTTATCCCACTGACGAAATAGTTATCCCGCCTGCCGAATAAAGACGTTGTCCATAAAACAACTTTTATCAACAAGCCACGAATTCTTCCCCCGGGAAAAACATATATAAAAACATATATATATATATATATATACGGCAAGACAGAACAATAAGTGCGGTAACTTGGAGAAATTCTCTGGATTGGTCCCCAGACTCTTAAGAATTTCGGCAACATTTAATTGCGGGATAAATAGATATTTCTCGCGCGGATGAAACCCTGGTTTGTGGCGCGTACATCCAACTATAACCGGGCGGACAGACTTACGTTGCAAGCTCCGTTGGATCCGCTGTAGATGCAGATATGCCCAGCGCTGATGGTGGCGCCACCGACACCGGACATGCGGCTGGTGCACTCAGTGTTGCTGATGACGGGGATGTTGAGCATCTGCAGGGTGTCGGGCAACACGTTGCTGGTTCCTATCACCGCCAAAGCGTGCAATGAGAGTCTTTAGCATGGAACACGAACATTATTTGCCCCACATGCCGCTTACATTAAAGCGTACGTTCTTGGATACTGTTTACATCTATTTATCTCAGATTGGCTACCTACAGTGACTGATAGCTACAGTGGCCTGAGTTAACAATTTCCCGATCCATCCTGTATGTTAGAGCCCACGTCGTCAATTAATATATTAAGTAGTTGGTGAGTCATAAGTGAGCGACGTTGCAAAAATGCTTCTATGGAAGGCGACCAATTTACTGGTTACATATCAGTCCAGGTTATCACAAGGCGCGGCAGAGTCGCCGGCCATATTTACTGCCGGAAGCGAGGCAATGTGCTAAGGGGCCACCTACCGGTCCTGCCCCATCCGGTGATGGTGCACATATCCCCAGCGAACTGGTCGTTGTTGTTAGCGGGCAGCGCGGCGGCAGCGATGTTGGAGTTACCGAGGTCCAAGCCGGAGTTGAGGGTGACGGTGGCGATGTCATTGGGCATGCCGCTGGCGCCGCTGTCGTAGGCACTGTTCTGAAGGGACAAGTGAAATGAAACGACGATGGAGGATGAATGGATCAGACAGCAGCCTTTGCAGACTTCGTATTATTTCAATCCACCGATATTGTGAATGTAATAATTAACATCGTATTAATTCGCTCTTTCTGATATTACTGGTACAATGTTTTTTTATCACAGTAACAACATTTCTGCTGTTGTGGACCCCCTTGTAACGTTTGGAGTTTAACTATGCATATTGTAATATGTAGACATGGTGGCTGTTTCTCTCAAAAGTATCACGGCTAGTTGCAAAATGCTAACAAACCCCACCAGATATTAGGACCACCTTAACTTCTTTAACCCAAATAAATAAATGGGGAGCAGCCGTGAATCGGGGGCGGGGGGGGGCGTACGCTCTGGTGCCTAATCCTTACCATGACATAGCTGGAAGCGCCGATGGCAGTTCCAACCAGACGGTTGGTCTGGCCAGCAAGCACGCTGAACCCAGAGGCGATCCTGTATAGATAGACAAAAAGGCGAATTACTAAACAGGGTCTCACGGCTTGGACATCATACAACAACAGAAACATAGGTGAAAGCGTCCTAAAATTTACGCATAACTGCGGTCATGAGTCATAGAACAACACATCTATCGAAGCGATATTTTGCCTCACGAAAATAGCATAAAACGCCTACCCTACGATCAAATCATAGAACCTTGCAGTGCATCTTTAGTTTATGACAATCTGCAGATATTTAGTGTGCTGAAGGTTGCTATTGCATTCTATACAAGGTTACTGAGATATGATTTGGTATTAACAATATTACTACTTTACTTGACGACGATAATATTCAACATGCCCCATAAAACGTGTACGATTAAATGTGCTTGGATTTGGTTTCATTGGGGTGGGATCTGAGTGAGAGGGCTTGGGCCAGAACTTGCCTTCCATCGACACAGTGGGCAGCAGTCAGCATGACGTTGGCGTTGAGGACGGAGCAGCCACAGGTGTGGGAGCCGGAGAACCTCAGAGAGCACTGGTAGGGGTAGTTAGCGATGTTGGCGTCCGAGCCACCGATGACGCGGTAGTCAGAACGCTCGGTCCTCTCGATGAAGGTCGCCCGCGGGCTGGCCTCTGTAGCAGTACAGGAGAATTTAGGTACAATTTACTCATACAGCCATTTTGTCCTCTAAGATGTGAAATCTGATGAGCTGAAATGTTGTATGGCGATGCTCCGTGGCCTTCTTGTGTTCGACGTCATCGGAATTTGAGCATCGCAATAGTGGTACTGGCATCGTATAGTGGGTCATTTAACATATTTTGTTTGGTTGCAATGTTTCTTTAAGCTAATTTTAACGCAGAATTAAAGTTTTCAAAACTGAATTGAACCAGATACTATCGACCATAGAATTGCCGATATGATTTTATATGGTTTTATTTGTGTAATGTGGACATCCGAGTTCAATGCTAGCACTCACAATACTACGAAACACTTCGCATGTCTTTTGTTAGATATGTTTCATAGTTTTACTTACCCCCACTACATTGTTCATGATTATATTTGAAATCGTAGCCACGTAGATATCTCTCTTGGTTAATATACGATATGTCTGGTATCCCATATGATTTTAAATCCGGTTTATATGCTATGACTTACCGCACACGACGACAGCTACCAATATCAGTGCCCACTTCATGTCTGCAGAATAGAGTTGAGTGTCGGTCTCGGATGTTTGGTCGCCTTTATAGCAAGTATTTGCTACACCTGTTTGATCACACGCAACTAATTTTGTGACATCACCTGCCTTTCGTACACGAGGAAAAACGCTATACAATGATAAATGGATAAGACCCTTTCTTATGCGTGGATCCTTACTTTAGGGGATGGTGCGGATTGAATTTTGAGATAACAATGGTCGAGTCAGTGCTAAAAAATACCTATGACGTTAATAATTACAATGAGACTGATAATAACAAATGATAATGATAATTATAATTAAAAAGTATAATCACTAATTTTAATTACAAAATATAATAACTAATTATAATTACAAACTATAATAACTAATTATAATGACAAAGTGTAATAACTAATTACAGTGACAAATTATAATAACAAATGAATAACCAATATAGAATGATAGAATATAATGCTTGACTTTATTGTTGTCAATCGGTTATTTGGCTAAATGTTCATCAGATAGCAATAATATGTTTGTTAGACGAAGAGGGTTTAACTCGTGATTTGCAAAAATCCTTCCCCCCTCGTGATTGACATAATTTGTCCGACAACGGGTGATCGAAAGGAAATCATCGTGAAAATACACGGTTTTTCGTCAGGTCCATTCAAAATTTGGTGTGCTTTTATTATGACAGAATAAAATCATCCATACTGTTGATCAGTCTTATTACGTATATATTGTGTTAATTCAGTCCATAGTGTCTATCAATCCCGTCGTAATACCTTTGGAGAATTCTACCTGGGAGAAGTCTATTCCCTCGCCTGCGCCCGCCCCCCCAACCCCCCTATTATATACGGAACTATTCCACATTGCCTATTCCATAATTGCCCTAAACCAGAAACAAAAAGCATTTACTTCAACAGTAAAACCACCCTATATAAAATTGACGATGTGATTAAGGGTAGACGATTATACTAAGTATAAGAACAATCTCATGGTTCGACTAGGGTTACGGCCGAGGACATTGTCTCTTGCACCCATTACGTTTATCTATTTTATAGTCCCCGCTCCCATAAGATGTTGTACTTCATGAGTTATACTTTCTGTGTTTTTTTAAAAAATATACCCCATCAGCAATCTAAGCTTAACTAAAAAACTAAAAATATATAACTTTCGGGCAAACACGTTCCTTATTACGGATGCTCATCGGGGCCGGCGCGATAGCTCAGTGGGCTAGAGCGCTCGCTTTGAGTGCTCTAGCCATCTGAGAGCCTAACGGCACGTGGATCGGTGGTTCGAGCCCTGCTGTGGCCATGTCTGTGTGGTCGACCAAAAGTGGTTAAAGCGTCCTGAATAACCAGACCAAACCAAATGGATGCTCATCGTACATCGATCTCACCATCTAAAAACTAGGACAGCGGCGGATGAAAGGCTTGTACAACTCAGTGTTATCTGAATGGGCGATAGGATAACAGACAATACTTAGTGACACATAACTGTGTCAATCGAATGGGAGATAGGAAGGGGTCCACAGCAAACCCTCAGTGATATATAGCGCAATGTTGCCTGGCTAGAACGTGATATCGCTGTTTCCCCGTGAATCTGGGTTCCGGTTTAATTGTCCTTGCGAAACCATAATGAATTGCGATAACCCCTCCTCTCCCCCCTAGCCCTCCATCCTCTGCCATGTTCTTCACGATCATGACATATGAAGTGTCATATCGCCGCCATGTTATTTCAAGATCATAGCAAACCACTCCTTCATATCGGCAAAACATACATCTGCCATGCCTTCTCATTGTGATGACAAACCAAACAATCACATCGTATTTCAACACCTCCCTGGGTCTTGATAATCCAAGCATTCACACCATATTGCCAAGCCCTCTCCCGTTCATGATAAGCCGGGCATTCGCATGCTATGCCAAGCCAGTTTACGCTCATGAAAACTAAGAATCTACATCGTCTACCAAGCCCTCTGACGCTCATGACAAACCATGCCTTTATATCGTCAACCAAACCTTCTGACGTTCTTGACAAACCAAGTAATCACATCTTCTTCGATGCCCTCTCATATGCATGTTAAACCAATTACTTCCACCGATTTCCAACCCCTCTGGCAGTCATGAGAGGTCAAACATTCACACCATCTGCCAAGCCATTTCACTCTCATGAGAAAGCAAACATGCACACCTTCGGCCAAACCCTCTCACGTTTATGAAAAACCAAGTATTCGTATGGTCGGACAAGTCCTCTCACGGTCATGACAAACCAAGCAATCACACTACTTACCAACCTTCTCGGCCAGGGACCTGGGGATCGTTATGAGCTCGTAACCGTATCTTTGACATGCTAAGTTAACGACAGATCCGAATTTTACGAGCAACGGAAGTAAGCGTTATACTGCGATGACTGGTGTGCAGCCATATTCATGAAATTTATTTTCTGCTGATATTATTCAAAAACGTGCTTTCCATGTATTGATGCTAAATATAACATTTTTTATTTATTTTCGGGTTAGCAATACAAGTTTGAAATTTTACGAGCAAACATTACGAGATCTTAGTGAAATGACACCCTGGCCTTGTTATTTTCACAAACGTACATTTGCGACTTGACCCCGATATAAAGGGACGAAAGGGTGATAAGGTACTAGGAGAGCTATTAACCGATAATGATAAACGAACTAAACATTCGTGTTACATACATGCTAAATAACTTATTACATATTGCAGACAACTACAATGAGCTGCCATATAACAATATAGAGCTATGGTTTCATACTGCATACGTGATAAGGAAGATATCGGGCACTGCGAACATTCAGCCAGTGGACCTTGCTATAAATAAATAAATTAAATATATATTATTATATTAATAATATTACATATTATTAATTCATATTTATATGCACATGTTTGATCTTGTTGCTTGAATGATTCCAGCATATAACGTCATTGTTCCTCATACTATTCTGAAATATTTGACTATTAGAGCACGTGTCTATTTCCAATAGAATACATCGATGCAAAGGGCAAACCAGTTTTGTCGCTCTTGGATTTTTTTCTATTATCTTCATTTATGTGTCGCGCTACGAAAAAGTGATAGACAGCTGGCTCGCCCGCAGCTCCTTCCCTCTATCGCAATAGGATAACATAAAGAGCTAAGAAAACCATGGGGCGGAAAACACATCGCCAATGAAAACCATGGGGCGGAAAACATATCGCCAGGCCACATCGTGAGGCGAAAACACATCGTCAATGACAAATGTGGTGACAAACATATCGCCACTGCAAATTAAGTGTAATAGGCGTCTGTGGTAATAAAACGTTAGACAGGCGAATATTAATGGATACTTATCGATATATATATAGATATACCACACTATGCAGTCCACTAGAGATATTGATGAAAGGCTATGCCAATATAGATGTTGCCTTCATACGGCAGAGAAGGAGAGGGACATGAGCCAATTACAAACATAGATGTCATGGATCTACGGATCATCATAGTTCACCACGTATGATTTCTTTAAACATTTTAACTTAATTCAGCAGATATTCTGAATTTTTCCAAATGCATATGCTGAAAAAACAATTCTGAAATTCAGAATTAAGTTTATGTGTTCGCGAAGATTTTATTTAGCCCGTAAGGAAACACCCCCCCCCCCCTCCAGTACAGAAACAAGAATGGACTCTTCCACGTTGACGCTTCTAGCAACCCGCTGTTTATTGTTTAAGTCAACCAATGAGAGACCGGCTGCTGGCTGGCGGCAAGAAGTTCTACCCAGTCGGTCATTCGGACAACATATGCTGACGAGGTTAGAGGCAAATACACTTATATTCAGTTAGAAATTGTATTAATGGTTCACTGTTTTAAGAATATAATAAGGAGCCATTGTGGTACAAGAGACAGTGAACCCAAGTATTCACAATTCTACTTCACAAGTCTCATTTTTATCAAAGCCTGGGGCAAGACTTGCCAATATAGTAGATTTCTTGACAATGAGTCGAGGTCCTGCAACACCCATGGGCCTATGAGCCATCATATTTTAACTCACACTTGTGCCTAACATTTGTTGACACAACTTTCGTGTCTTGATCTTCGGTTTAACGGATTATAAGGTGCAATTTATTCCGACGAGTATCATGTATTTTAATTTGAAGAAACCTAAGGAAGCGGGTTAGAACTAAATTTGGGTTTGGAAATCGGTAGGGCTAACGCATAGTCATACTTTTGAAAAAATATATTTCTTGTCTGGCAAATGATTTATAGTTTCGCTCGCTTCAATGAGCAGTTCAGAATGCCAAAAGAAAGGTAGGCTAGGGCCTACTCAAACTTACCATTCTAGTTCAATTCTGTTAAAGAAAAACGATAGCATTTTTCATTTTTCAGTATGCCACCACGAGAAATAAGCACTCAACACTCTACCTGCACCGAGGCCAAATCACAGTCTTGGAGAAAGAAGTCTAAATGCGTGATGCATCTGATAGAACGACCCTAGCACATGGACTGCGACGGCATGACTGGTGACATCATGGCAGCTGTGGTCAATAACCACAGGCTGTCCAGTGATTGTACCTTTCCCTAAAAAAAGATGTCTCAACCATAATTTCCAACTTTTTGTTCAAAATACCTACTTTTAATTTTCAATTGTTTAACATTTTTTTTTTTTTGCCGTTCGAGGCCCCTTTTTAAATTGCAGTGAATTGCTTGTGTTATTGCGAAAGTCAATAGTTAGAGGCGTTTCGTTTTGGCCTCATATGTTTAAAATCAAGACAAAAATAATTTCTCAATATGTACCGGTAATGTCAATTTTTTGTCATTCGTTTATCCAGAATGAGCATGAATAATGTTGCTACTTATGCTGCCTGGAGTACTATCTTTGGTTTACTTTTGGCTACTATTTTCCTACTTATAGTCTACAGTAATCTATATTATTGCTACCGTAGTCATATACTTTGTCATTAGGGTGAACTGTACATACTACAGCCAAGACGAATCACCCAGAGATGCCTAGATTCAATCCTCTATATATTTAATTTTAATGCTCCAGGAGGGTGAGTGATGTAAGAATAGCCATCAGAGAGCGATCGGACATTCTAATGTATCACATTCTCTCGGAGGCAAAAAATCTCGGGGGATATTAAAATAAAATTTGGCCCGGGACTGAAATAGACGAAATTAATTAATCTCTTTTACTCTGGCGCCGTCCAAAAAGAGATAAAATCGTGGTATTCATCATGATGGGATCGGTGTTAAGTTATATTTACCAGAAAAACTTTCATTGGCCAGCACATCTAGCGCAAGGTCAGATGGGATTGTTCATGCAACTCGTGTACGGTCCCATTCATTATTGAACTTTTCCTAAGTGGCAGTGACACCGTGACGTCCATTTCTATAATACGTTTAATCACATTAGTGCCACGCTACTAATTTGTTCAGTAAACTTTGTCTACAGAAGTTAAACAAATCTGCATGTAATTTGACAATGGATTGAGCAATTATTCCATGAGCAAAGTAAGCAATTATCCGACCTGTTAATTTTAGTGAGCATTGCATGCGAGCGCTTTAGGAAAATAACTCATTCGTGCGACAGGATTGACATGCAAGCTTCAACGTTGTTCATGTGCCTGTGTTGACGAGGGTGTGTATTGAATTTATGGGTTTGTGTTTTCGTTAAAACCCTATGAGCAAGGACGAGGATAATCGTGGCATAAAGCACATCAGTTTGAGTTTCTGTTACGAACATTACGCCCCTCGCCTACCTTATATAGGAAGTATTGACATTAACTCTTGTATTCTAAATTCCTAGTACTTGGGCAATACATATATAGAAGCTAACCTGGTTTGAATCAGTCAGTCTGCACATGACAATGGATTCGCAGCTGTGCTGTAGTTTAGAATGTTAACGCGGCATTTGTAATTGGGAACAAATAAACTTATGTGACCGTTACAGCTTACGGCCGTGGTCCCATCAATGGCCAGTCGTAATGTAATATAAGCGGGTAAAGATTATAAAGCGAATCATGAGTTACAGTAATGGGGGGGGGGGGGGGGTCACCAATTGTAAACCTGATATGTCCACGACACAAAACTTGTTGCGTAAGCAGAGAAGCCTGGCTGCTAAATAATTGACCCTTTTCTGGATAAATTTCTGCATCCTTGTATCATATATATATTTTATGGAGTAGTCTTTGAACGTATCAAACTATTCAGAATCTTGGATATAGGATTCGGAGTAGTCTTTGTTATATATATTACATATATAGCCTATGACTGGTTCCTGAAGAATTGCGAATATTACGCTTACATCTATATAATATAGTACACGACTTGTACTCTATTTGTTTGGCTGTTAACTAAGAATCCATTTCCCATGTTGAAAAACGATGAAGGGCAGAGCATGATCATGCGTCAACTTACCCTTCATGCATTTGTTACAATATAGGAAATACGACATGACTATGCTGACACAACAAGCCAGCAACGGCGACAGTTGAGTATGCTAGTTTCTTGATTGCACTGTTTCCATTTATAACTTGCAGACAAAACGGCCTAGTCATTTGACACTTTTAAGTGGTGTAGTTGTAAGATGGTAATCTGAAAATAGTTAATAGGCAATAGGTTTCCTCAGACAGGACTGAGGACAAAGAGTTGCCAAAACGCCTACATATCCATTATGAGATAATGTAACGATGATTACAATATCTTGTTTAGTTTTAGTTCCTACTTCGATTATGATAGCTGTCAGGACAACAATAGATGAGGTGGCCTGTAAGTAACATACAGGCATGGTGAAAAGTGTTTTGGTGAAGGGCAATAGGTCTGCTCAGCCGGGGCTGAGGACCAAAAGTTGCCCAACGCCTCCATATCCATGATGCGATGATGTCTCAATGAATTACAATATGTTGTATAGTTTCAGATTCCAGTAAGCTTATGACAACTGTGCGGACAAAAATGGATGAGGTGGCCGGTAGGTGACATGCAGGCATGGTGAGAAGTGTGATTTGGTGAAGGGCAATAAGTCTGCTCAGCCGGAGCTCAGGACCAAAAGTTGCCCGACGCATCCATATCGATTAAGCAATTATGAGGCTATTATAACAATATATTGTATAGTTTCAGACCCTTAACAATAGTAAGTTTTACTATAATAAGTTTTAAAATTATGCGCCGGGGTCCAGGTATTAATTAAATAGGCTTTGCTCCGCCGCAGTGATCATTTCCTATATAACAAGCCGTATGTAGACGTAGGTGTATTTAGCTCAGCTGGGGCTGGAAAACCACACTTTGCTTATTTGTTGCAACCATGATAGGATAAATTTAGTTTATTGTTTGAACACCGATGTCAAGGTCTGAAGTAGATTTGCCTAACCTAGATAATCATGTATCATATAATCAGCCACATGTCATCTGAAAACATGTGTGTTCAATACAGCTGGGGCTAAGAAACTACACAACTTATTTGTTACAAACAAAATGTGAATAATTTAACTTACTATTTGAACACCGCAGTAATGGTTAAAAGCAAAGTTTCCTCAGCCGGCAAAGACTGGTGAGATCCCGTGTGTGTAAGTTATATGACGATTTACGCTGGCTACTCCCTTGGGTGGTGGTGCTGATCAGCAATCTGGTTATGTCTAATCAGTTGTGGCGGATGCCCCCTCACCTTTCCTCGCTAAACGATCAGCGTAACCAGCTCAATTGAGAATTTAGTACGTGGTAACTCAAGCTGACTGAAAATGATATGTCAATTTTAGGCCAACACATTAATTCTGAGTGTTCTTAATTCATTTTTAATTTCGCTTTTATTTAAACGTGCAAAATTTACCACGTATTGTCAGACTATCCACTTTTACCAATTATAAGGTGATCAGTCAATATATATTTGGATAATGTATTTGGCAAACGTCCATGCCGATGTGTGCCACCTACGTACATGGCGATGTGTTCCGCCTTCGTACAGGGAGATGTGTTCCGCCTTCATACAATACATGGAAATTGGTTACGCCAACCCATATTAGGGTCACGTGGTCTATTCACGTTTATTGGCGATGCGTTCCGCCAATTACTGGCGAAATGTTCCGCCAGTTAGTGGCGAAGTGTTCCGCCACTTTTATTTAATTAATTTGACAATTTGCTTGCCATGTAGTTCCTTTCTCGCTCGGCAAATAAATTTGCCCTTTCCAATTCCATACATTGTGTTTTGTTTTCTTGCTAGGAAACAAGCTGCGGGCGAGCCAGCTCATCATTACGAATTCGTAGAGAGTAACATTGTAATTAAGTCTTGATATAGTCCGTGAGCTGATTATGGCAAAAACACCAATTGATACCATCCAAGGGCACCAGACGTTTGTAGGATTTTCCTACGTTTGTAGGAGTTATATGTATCTGGAACTCAATACGGCACGATGGACATTTCTGAGGGGGAGTATAATATCTGCCCCTCAGAAAGATTTTTCATCTGAATTTCTTTTTGTTCTTTTTTCGTTCTCTGTGACTGTCATCTGGACTCCGAGTACGAATACAGATATCTATAAATCGGTAGACAACTTTATTGCATTTGGGTCATTTCTCATTGAAAATCGGCCATTGTCATACCGACCAAAAACGTTTAATTTTGTATGCCACTTCAAAAAATATAAAGCTACATATGCAACAACTCAGGGCACACACGCAAGGCCTGAATTACATCTGAGAAACTCATTTATTGTCTTATAATAATAAAATATCCATATATTCTTCCATATAACCTATTTGAAGATCAAGTCAGCGAATACAAATCAAAGTTTTATTCATATCAGAACCGAATTGCATAAAGTTACCTCAAATTCCAAACAATGTATTTTAATTTGTCAATTATTCCTATTGAGCATAACAAAATTCTTTCAACTATTAAGCATTATTTGTAATTTTAAAAATTAATATACAAACTTACTATGCATTACATATTCGATTGTATGGTCATTCAATGTAAACTTATTATTTCCCAGATAATGTGGAATGCAACACCGCCACAATTAATATTATGCAATAGTTCACTATCAATAGTCTCTGTAAAGTATTTACTTAAGTACTGATGTATTGATTATCCTTTTCAGAAGTTGGATGTACGTACAACATTAATACAATATTTCAATAGTCATCACCGTCATTATCATCATCAACCGTCGCTTGTTGTTCCTGTTCATCTTCCTTCATGTTGTCAAATGTCTTATTGTCCCACTCCTTTCATGACCTTTTGCAAGCGTTATATCAAGTTTTGAACTAATGTTATTGCTCAAGCGATTTCATAACGTTTACAAAACGTCATATTTATGTTGCAAGCATAACATTTGCAAACAAAGAACAATGAGTCACATAGATACAGTATGAGAAGACCTAGCTGAATGCAAGCCGCACTTATAACTACATGGGTACATCGCCCTGATTACCAGATATGTGTCAAATTTGAGTCGGGCTAAAATAGTCACTTTAACAGAATGTAAACAGTGTTTTTGTGTGAAACAAATATCAAACAATTGGTAATTAAAAAAATTGAATATATTATATAGACAATGATTGTCAATATTGATGCAAAGTCAGATCAAACTATGTATATGAAGCATTGAAATTATAAAAGAATGATCTAAATTATGCAATTTAAGGTTTGAAGAAACTAGTTTATATGCAGAACAATGTCATGCTGGTGTGCTAGTCCATAAAGCTATGGACAATATGACCATATTTCCACATTGCTGGATAAATCAAAATCACTTTTAAGATATGTAGTTAGCTGTAGCTTGACTAAATAATGTTATACCCTGAATGTAATTAGCACCTTAGCAACTTAAATGATATGCTGGAAGCCAATTTGATCGAGTAATACAAATAAAACCATGGTCATTGGCTGAGCTGAATGTGACAGCTGCTCTAACCATGCAAACTGTCTGTGAAAATCATTAAAGGGAAATGTAGGGTCCATATCATTTGCATTGCCAGTTAAACTATTGGAAATTAACTAAAGATTACACAATTATTTTTATTAATCATGCATTAGTGAAGTTACAAGTACTTTTACACGGCCACCCAACTTGCCATGGGCCCTCAGTCTCAGGACACTGATGATAATGTCACCGACGATGAAGCCACCAGTAGGTTTAGATGACTACTATTACCAGAAGCCATAATAGCGAAGCCATTTAATTACCTAATTACATCGCATTAGAGTTTCAACGCAGATGTTTACAACATGACAGAGCAACAAGCTTCTGGCGAGTCGGATAAAGAATTTGAAGTAAACACCGGATTACACTGGTGGTGTAATCGGGTACCAGTTTGAGCCTGAAAGGGATGACGATGATGGATTAGGCATTGTTTATACAGGTCGTTGACGCATCGCGTGGTCTGTGAAGCCGTGTTGCATTATCATTTTATAAGGGGAAGGGGGAGGTGGGGGTGGAGTCAGGGGTCCATCGTCATCGGTGGCAGAGTGCCCAATTTTAACTTGACTCGTAGAGTGGCGGGCATTGTTCGGGAAGCGGCAGTCGATCGATGGTGTAAATTGATACAGCTGCTGTCTTAGAAACTCATTGCCACTGAACGGTGTATGGACAGAACGGCCGTAGGCCTACAACCAAAACGGCCGTATGGGTTAGGGTGGGTGGGGTGGCGGTCTATAGGAGGACATGCGACATAAGACTTAGCGACACGCGACATGGAGCTTTTCTTAAAATCGACTCGCGACATGGACCTTTTCTTAAAATCAACACACAACATGGACCTTTTCTTAAAATCGACACGCGACATGGCTACCCCCCCCCCCCCTCCCCTCAGGGGCCCTTATAGGGGGAGGGGTGCCTGATGCTAGCAGCCGGGTCGATTGGCGGGCCATGTGCATGCTGTGCAGTAGGGGCTGGAGGCAGCAGGGGATGGCGATGGGAAAATATGGCTGCAACAGCTTCAGGCTTCAGCCTCAGCTTTATAGGTTCGTTTGGTCCTCTGCCTACGTAATTATAGCATACAGATCTTTCTCAAAGCAATTTTTCTTAAAGTGTTCAGAACATACTCTTGAATGTTTGGTGGGTTTATAATTCACAAGGGGGCAATCTTGTGTAGCCATTGCCGCAAAAGCTGCTGGTCGCCTAGTGGATAGCGGTAGGAAAATATCCTATGTTTGCTGTCCTTTTTTTGCAGTTGAATTGTTACAGCCAACAGCTGAGCAGTATACAATTTTGTTCTAAATGCATCGATGTTTCAAATGTATAAGTCAAACTCGCTTGTCACTATTTATGAAGGGTGTCATACAAAATTTTGTATGACACAATTATAGATGTCACAGCCCAGTATCCTGAGGTATCTATTATTATCGCTGGTGATCTAAATTCAAGGACTGGTAATCTCCCAGATTTTAGCCTAAATGATGATATATACCTGGGGGAGAGTATTACCAGTCCTCAAACTTTCAGTTACCAAGAACATCAGTTGATACGGAAGTAAATTCCTTTGGTGACTGTCTATTTGAACTTTGTAAAATATTTGATATTCATATTGTAAATGGCCGCACCATTGGTGACCCAGATGGAAATTTGACATTCCTGTGCAGTACAGGCGGTAGTCTGATTGATTACTTTATTGTATCTAGTGATATTTTTAACTCTGTTAAAGATTTATCAGTACTTTCCAATGATGTGTCGCATCACTGTCCAGTTGTGATGTCGATTAGATGCGAGCATGCTGCAAGCAGTACAGCTAAAGTAGTATCCCGCCATAAATTTCGATGGAAACCACATTTAGCACAGAATATGTACAAAAAAGTGGATGATTCACAAACGGCAGAATTGGTACATAGGTTTGAGGATACTGTTAGTAAAAATAATATAAATGGTGCTGTAGATGTTTTAGTTAACATGTATGAGTATATGGCAGCAGAAATGAAACAAAGTGGTACTCGATCTGGTAAAAATCAGCCGTGGTGGACGCCTGAATGCACATCGTTGAAACATATTAAGGAAAATGCGTTATATGTTTATAGAAAGAGAAGAGATAAGTTCTCACTTACTGTGTATATCAATGCAATGGATACATACTATAATACTTGTAAGAGTCTGAAATATGGATATTTGAACAACAAACGAGATGAAATGAAATTACAGTTATCAGACGCAAATGCGTGTTGGAAAGTTTTAAAAAGCTTTCGTCCGCTAGCAACTGTATCAGCCGTCTCCCTGAGTGACTGGAAAGAATACTTTGAAAACCTGCCAAGCAATGTAACAGCACTGCATGGTGGCTTAGATGATGCAGCCACAAAGTTTCTAAATTCTCATCATTTGGATTGTGACTTATGCAGTATGAATGACCCACAAGAGTTAAATAGAAGAGTTACTGAGGAAGAAATAAGGAGTGCCATCCTAGGGATGCCCAATGGTAAAGCACCAGGGGTCGATGGACTTGTGATAGAACTGTTGAAAAATACTATTAACTTTATTACATCCGTATTTACAAGTCTGTTTAATCAGATATTGGTATCTGGCACTTTTCCAGACAGCTGGTCCAAAGCACTTATCGTGCCAGTATATAAGAAAGGTCCCAAAAATGACCCAAACAGTTATCGTGGCATCTCGCTCTGTTCAGTGTCAAATAAAGTCTTTATGAAAATGTTATGCACCAGATTAACAGAATGGGTGGAGAACCTCAATATCCTTGGGGAAGAGCAAGCTGGTTTTAGAAAGGGTAGATCAACCATTGATAATATATTTGTACTCCAAAGTCTGGCACAAAAGTACCTGAGCAAGAAGGGAGGGAGATTTTATTGCATTTTTGTTGACTTTAGTAAAGCCTTTGATTCTGTCCCTCATACGCTACTGTGGTACAAGCTGGTAAGCTCAGGAATGCATGGCAAATTTCTACATGTATTGCGCTCCATGTACTCCAAACTGTTATCTGCGGTAGCGACAAGTGAAGGGATTTCAGAGTACTTTGCAATGTTGGTTGGTACGCGTCAGGGCTGTCTCATCAGTCCGTTACTATTATTATTTATGTTAATACAGTTCTTGAAAATTGTGCCAAATCCGGACAAAATTGTATTTTTGTGGATGAGTATTTTGATAATGTCTCTGCACTATTCTATGCTGATGATATGAACGAAATGAGCGATACCATTGGCCACCTGCAAAAGCTTATTGATTGTTTGTCAGAATTTTGTCTATCGGTTAACCTATCTAAAACCAAAGTAATGGTCTTTCGAAATGGGGGAGTCTTAAAATCGAAAGAAAAGTGGTATTTCCATGGAAAGGAAATTGAGGTCATATCTTATTACAAATACCTGGGCATTATTTTCTCTAGTCGGCTATGTTGGACTAAAGCTCAGCAGAATGTTGCTACTCAGGCAAAAAAAGCAGTATCGGTTATTTTACAAGTGTCAAAATGTACCAAATTTTTCGATATTGATATGCTCTGGAGGTTTTTTGACAAAATGGTTGTGCCAATCCTAACTTATGGTAGCGAAGTATGGGGATACAGTACTCATTGGTGTATAGAAAATGTTCAGAATAATTTTTGTAGGAGAGTTCTGCAGCTCCCGAGTTACACCTCTAGCGTGGCTGTAAGGGGCGAGTGTGGAAGACATCCAATTAGATTAGTATGTGTAGAAAGATTATTGAAATACTGGTGCAAACTTATATACATGGATGACTCTAGACTACCCAGAGCCTGTTATATCATGATTTACAACCTTGATAGAGTCGGCAGATCGACTTGGGCTACACATGTTAGAGATATATTGTTTAAGTTAGGATTTGGTATTTGTTGGATATCTCAAGATGTTGGAAATGTAAAAGTCTTCATGAATGAAGTAAAACAGAGGTTAAGAGACACTTCCCAACAAGAATGGCAATCTGATATGGATAGCTCCAGCAAACTTAGAACACTAGCTCAATTTAAGTCTTTACTAGAGCCAGAATTATATTTGAGGTGTGTTAACGTTATCAGTCACAGAAGGGCACTAGCCAGGTTGAGGTGCTCGGCTCATAGCTTAGAAATTGAAAAGGGTAGGCATTGTAATATAGAGCCACAAGATAGGTATTGCAAATTCTGTTTTAAACATGGGAAATATCTTGTGGAAGACGAATATCATTTTACTGGTTATATGCCTCAAGTCGGGATAATAGACTGCCAAAACTATATACACGGTACCCCTCTTTAGAAAATTTTAACACACTCTTTAGCAGTAAAAACGACAATGTTGTTATGACTTTAGCCAGTTTTGTTTACGAAGCATTTAACATAAGAGTCATTTTTATCATCGCTGTAGTCGATATAGATTTGTATATATTTGTATTTGCACGTTATCTATATTAATATTGCACCGAAAACTGTACATATGTACCATGGGCGTTGTGCCTAAAGTACTTAATAAACATTATTATTATTATTATATTATTATTTATGAGGGGTGTTAGGCCGACAATTTGTTCCGAAGACGCAGTTTCTTCCATGTAAACACACTTTTGGTTGAGCGGAAGGTCATTGCCGGTGACGTCAAGGCTTTGGCGTGTGATTGGCTAACTCTGGTCGCGTGTTCAGAACATGTCGACACCCGCCTGATTGGCAAAAATCACTGTTTTGTACTGTTGATGTGCGATTTGCTCGATCGTGATGGTTTCTTCATAAACAAAACGATTAACGGCAAATAGATTTTATACCAACAGAGTGTTACTATTATATCTCATTGCAGCCGCCCGGTATTTTCTTTTAAGCCAACTGTAAGTGGTCACTATCCTTTAGCCGCCATTATATATATGTATATCAATGCAATGTTTATTAGTATATCACAATGGGAACGGAAATAAAGAAACAGTTACAAACTAAACAACTTTAGCCTAACAATAACACATGAGCGGTTTTATACTCTGCGAATGCTTCTTTTGGCAGACACTTTTACTTTATCTCATAGAAATAGGCCAACTTAACAGACAAGTGGATACATCACATGCATTTATTGGCAAAGTAAAAGAACGCTTATTAAAGAACGATTATTTTATGTAAGTATATCCAATTACACACCATATGGTGAATTTTTATGATACTTTACCGTGCCGTTAAAATAATATTCTTCATTTATATTTTTACTTCCATTTCACAAAGTGACCAAAACCTACTACGAATATGTAATTTTGCTACAATTCAGCACAATCTTAAGTCATCATCACCAGTAATAGCTCTTTGAACAGCCTAAACCTAGTTCAATGCAGGAATGATATTAAAAAGTGTAAAGCCATAAAAAAATTACAGAATGGTAATAATAAAGTGCAATTTTGCAACATCAGGACAGTTTTTTGCCAAAATTCGTAGTCACTACCTTCACAAAATGGGCTATAATTTCATTAAAAATAAAAATCTTGACCAAACCACTTTGAAAAACGTGCAAATTTCCATAGAAATAGGTCATGAAGCTTGAAAATGTTATTTCACAAATATGCCTCGGCACAGCTTATTTCACACCCATTATCAGTAATTTACGCCTCGTATTCGCATTTGAATTAATCTGGTCATATATAATTTCCAATATAATTATGATCCACACTAATGTTTTCTGAACTATTTACACCTTTTCTAGACTTTACAGATGCTTTGTTTCTTTAATTTTCCGAATTTATCACGAAGAGTCATTCTCGGGGAAATACCCTTTGAATGACTTCACGAATTGGGGATTCTAATACTTAATATATTTGATATAATTTATCAATACATATGTCTGGCCTAATAAAATATATTAAAATAAACTCCCTCTTACTTAAGGTACAGATTGATACTAATGGCACGCCAAAACGGCTGATTTTCAGTCAAAGGCAATTTATTGGGAAAGCATATTGTGATAGTTTTAGTTTGCTTGTAAAATATCTTTCATTGAACTTTTGTTAATGTTTGTGATTGTGCAGGTACCGGTGATGGTGGCCTAAATTAAATTTGTATTGAAAGGTTGTAAATTGGATAACGTCTTTTTTTGCAAGATTCTAAACAAACTACTAAATATTTTAACCAGCCTTCTACCGATTGTGTAATCAGTCTATTTATAATTGAGTTCATGGAAATGATTTTTGGCATATCAATTGCCAATAGCATTATTTTTGTGTTACTCTTAGACTATGCATAATTATAATCCCAATGTTATTCATTTATCTTTAGCAGCGCTGAACAAATTAGGAAAAAACCTAGATTGTTTATCCTTTTTAGCCTTGAATTTTGCAAACACAATTATTGTTAATATTTTCACAATTTTCTTACTAAAAATGTTGTTATGGTGAGTATTACCGGTAGTCCTGGAAGACCCACTTTGTAACCTCTGTAACCTCCGGAGTTCAACACTAGATTGGGGCTCCTGGGACTATAAAGGAGAGTAGTGGCTGATCCAGAGAGAAGAGGCCTCGGATTGTGGGGTCCGCCTTCCTCCAGCACCCCTCCCCCTTCCCTGTTTTGCCCTTTTTCATCTGCAAATTATATGCCATCTGAGATATGAACATGATAAACCAACCAATTTTTGTGTGCACCTCCTTTTCACACTTAAATTGCTGCCAGGGCATAACATTCGAAGTGAACCATCCCCCACCCCTTTTCAAATGTACCCAAAAGTGGATGATTCCCCCCCCCCGCCCCCCCCCCCCGCCTCCCCCCCCCCCCATGCATCCCTCGATCCAAGCCTGGTTAGCCTGAAAATTGCAGCTAGGCCAGCCTAAAATTAGGTGACAGTCACAAACGCGTGCATGCAAACTCGTACTCAGACTCTCACTATAGTTGGCGTCTTTATTATCTACCGCCTCGCTTTCGTAAATTATTTTGTCTGTGCACCATTTGCAGCCACAATTTATGCATTTATGTCCTCCATTACACGAGACCCTTGTGATTTGCACTGAACTTGAAAGTGTATAACAGACGAAAGCGTGTTGACATTTTTATATGTCGTCGTAAGGTGAGGGTCATATTACTGCGTTTTCATTGGGTAAAAGAAGTAGGCCCTTGGAAGAGTCTAATATCAGAAAACGGGGCAAAGGGGACAGAGCATTATTTGTTCATACAAATTCCATATGCTAACAATTACGTTAGCATCCAAAAGCAAACGTTTTACGAAATTGTCTGCTGCGTTTGCGTGAAATAATTTTGGGATCATGTGAATTGTTTTAAGTACATCAAATTCGGCTGGGTCTTTAGTTGTAGCTGACAAATATAAACTTTAAGCTTGTCAATGAAATATTCCCATGTCAAATTAGAAAACGAGGCGGCAAATATTTTCCGTGACGACTATAGTGTCAGTGTCACTGTGACGGTGTCTGTCACAGTAACAACTAAAAGCCAAACTTGTCAGGGTCACTGGCAACTGTCACAGACACTGACGCAGTGACTGTGTGTGTCACGGCGTGTGTCTGATACACTGACAACCCGAGACAGTGAAAATGAGTCACACTGACCACACTCACACGGCTGGCAGTGCAGCCACTTCAACAGCTCTCAGACGAACATACAGACAGTTGCCAGAGTGCGAAAGCAGGTCAACAAACTCGCGAATGGCGTAGAATTACACACAGTTTTGCACAATGAACACTTATCTGTGATCGTTGTTTCATCTTATCATCTGGTTTCTGGTTTGGTAATTTTCTTTGCGAAACGGGTATCTCAAGCAGTTTAAGTGAGCAGGTGAGCAAAACTAGCAGACGACCAGCCATTTTATTAAGCGGAGACGCTCATAGTTTACCAATCGTCAGGGGATAATAGTTTAGTGCTGCTAAAATTTGCTCCAAATTTTGCATGCATGTTATGCTAAGAGTGCGCTTGCGCTCGCTATGACGTTTCCAAAGTGAACATGGCATCACGCTTATTGGGTTATGTAGTTCATTTTATCCATCGAGTTACCTTCCTAGAGAATGGGAGATTGTGCTGTGGGGTTGTTTATAAGCCTTGGGAGTGGCTGACATAGAGGCTCTGCACGTGATCAGATTTTTTTGTAATACATCCCATCCATTTTGTGTGCCTAAAGTTGCAGGTTCGTGCGCGACAATGCGTTACAATACAAGTTGGGATTGTTTTTGGTTCGAAATAATTTTATCTCATATACTATTGTGGACAATTTTTACGACCGGAGCGTTTGAAATAAACATTGAAAGTTGTTTTGCAATTTAAAACCTTCACCTGCCCTGACTGAAGGCTTCGATGTCAGAGCTAACCTCGGCCAATTCACAGAACACCTATATTCAGATATGTTTACGAATTACGCAATTGCAAAAGTCAGGTACCACATATTACGCCTAAGGACAAAGATGGCATTTTACTGAACGTCTAGTTTATTGGTTATGGCTCACATGGTGTCACACAGTGACGAGTCATTTACGAGTTGTCGGCGATCCAGCTCAGGTAGACGCTCGTTCTGGTGTAGACGGAGGGGTAGGTCACCAGGCAGTTACCCAGACCATTGGCCACCACCCAGGAAGTCACTCCCGTCACCAAGCCAGAGCAGGCCAGAGGACCACCGCTGTCACCCTGGTAACGAAAACAAAGATGGAGATGGAAGTCATTAACAAAAGTCTCGTTGAATAATAGGTAATACAAATAAAAAGTCAATTATAAAAATCCATGACAACAAAAATAATAAAAAAAAAAAACATCGGTCAATACGATACAATTATCCATTAGTAGCAAGAACGCCTTTGTCGACAAAATAACTCTATCAGTCCCACAAGTTCCTCACACAGAGGAAATATGTATAACGTCAACTTCCATGGATTGGTCAGGGGATTATTCAGAATTTCTAGATAAATAAATATTACTGAAGCGCGTAAAACCCTGGTTTGTGGCACGTTCATCCAACTATAGCCTGGCCGACCGACTTACGTTGCAAGCTCCGTTGGATCCGCTGTAGACACATATGTGTCCGGCGTTGATGGTGGCGCCACCGACACCGGCCATGCGGCTGGTGCACTCAGCGTTGCTGATGACGGGGATGTCGAGCATCTGCAGGGTGTCGGGCAACACGTTGCTGGTTCCTATCACCGCCCAAGCGTGCAATGAGAGTCTTTAGCATGGAACACGAACGTTATTTGCCCCACATGCCGCTTACATTAAATCGTACGTTCCAGGATACTATTCACATCTATATATCTCATATTGGCTAATCGCTATAACACATCAGCCTAAGTTGAAAAAGTACCGGTCAATCTTCCATATCAGAACCCGTGTAATGGATTATAACAGTAAATCCTTCGTGAGGCATACGTGAGCGACGTTGCAACAATGGTGAGCTCTGCCATGGAGGAACGATCGATTTACGGGTAACGTATCAGTCCATGACAAGGTTATCGCGGGCCATATTTACTGCCGGAAGCGAGGCAATGCGCTAAGGGGCCACCCACCGGTCCTGCCCCATCCGGTGATGGTGCACATGTCCCCAGCGAACTGGTCGTTGTTGTCAGCGGGCAGCACGGCGGCAGCGATGTTGGAGTTGCTGAGGTCCAAACCGGAGTTGAGGGTGACGGTGGCGATGTCATTGGGGGTGCCGCTGGCGCCGCTGTCATAGCCAGAGTTCTGAGGGGACAAATGAAATGAAACGACTTAGTGTTCTAGGCCGCTTTTGTGCACACAACGGGCCCCTCCTACGAAGGTCAAGGATGAATGGATCAGGCAGTAATGTTTTTGCCTGATAATATTTAACTGCACTGGCATGGTACATGTAATAATTACCATCGTATTAATTTGCTCCTCCCAATATTACTGATATAGTGTTTTATATCACAATAACAACATTTTAGCCACACATTTTGACCTCTTTTTGAGTGTAACGCTTGTAGATTAATTCATCCATTACCTATATATACGGTGATTATATAAATATGGTTGTTGTTTCTCTCAATGTATCTCATCTGGTTGTAAAATACTATGCTGGACCAGACAGATACCAGGATCACATTCATTTTTTTAAGCGTAATCAATTAACGTCGTAGGGGCGGAGCGTATCCCCGAGTGCCCAATGCTTACCACGACAAAGCTGGAAGCGCTGATGGCGGTTCCAACCTGGCGGTTGGTCTGGCCAGCGAGTACGCTGAACCCGGAGGCGACCCTGTAGACATAGACAAAACGGCGATTACTAAACGGGTCTCACGGCATGGACAGGAAATAACAAAGGAACTGTATGGAACGACAGGTGAAATCGTCTTGAAATATGCGGCTAACTACTGTCATGATTCATAGGGCAACACATCAACCGACAGCGAACAATAATATAGAACGTCCACCCAAACAAACAAATCATATAAGATTTTTTATTGTGCGTCTTGTGATTTATGATAACCTACAGATGTTTAATTTACTGAAGGTTGCTATACCATTCTGTATATATAGCAGGTTACTGTCAAATTATTTAGTAACTGACAATACTACTTTACTTGACGACGATATTATAGAACATGTCCTATAATAAGCATACGATTAAAGGTGTTTAGATTTGGTTTCATTGTGGTATGGAGACTGCGATCAGACTGAGGGGGTTAGGGCCAGGACTTGCCTTCCATCGACACAGTGGGCAGCAGTCAACACGACGTTGGCATTGAGGTTAGAGCAGCCACAGGTGTGGGAGCCGGAGAACCTCAGAGAGCACTGATAGGGGTAGTTAGCGATGTCGGCGTCCGAACCACCGATGATGCGTTGGTCAGAACCCTTGGTCTACTCGACAAAGGACGCCCGAGGACTGGCCTCTGTAGGAGTACAGGAACATTAGGTTCAATTTATTCATACAGACCATTTTGTGTTCTAAGACGTGAAATCCTAGGCGCTCAAATGATGTATTTAGATGCTTTGTAAAAATAGTATGTGAGCTACTGTAAATCTGGAGGTTGGTAAATAATTCCCCATAGTGGTGTAGTACTGACGTCCATTTAGCATATGATACGTGAAAGAAATTTGGTCACATGATTTCTCCAAGCTAACAGTAACGGTGAGTTTAAGTAAAGAAGTAAAGTACAGTTAAAACTACGGGAATTGACACAGTATGTTTATTTATGTAGGTTTGATTTGTGTTCCAGGATGTGGATGTGCCACTTTAGCAGCAAGCATAGTACCACTGGGCACATTACATTAAACTAACAAGGTGTACTAAAGTTCATATGAACATATGAACTTAAGTCCGCTTTAGATGCTAAAACTTACCGCAAAAAACAACAGCTACCAAGATCAGTGCCCACTTCATGTCTGCAGAGTTGAAGTTTAGCTTTTTGCTTTGTCTCCTATATAGCCGGACAGTGTGACTAGCACGTATGTTCGGTCTCACGCGTCCGATTTGTACGGTGCCCGGTTTAGAACATCACGTTAATTTTGTTTCCAAAAAAAATAAGTCGCGCCAAATTTCCTTAGAAAATGTCTTTTTAAGATTTCCTCTCCAAAAACAGGTCATTCCAAATGTTGCGGAAGGAGTTCATTTTTTTTAAGTCGTTCCAAACCCAGAGTTGCATCCGGACTTTTCGGTTGTAAATAGTGAGGGAAGAAAGGGAGGCGGGAATATGACAGGCGGGTAGGTGATACCTAGACAGTGGCGCCAACTGTGGCAGTAAAACCATGGAAAAGTTGGTATTGGAGGTTACATAGGCAAAATGTTATTCACATAAGCGAGTTCCGCATTGGCGAATATCTGCGGCATGAAAAGGAACAACAGAATGGCAGCTCCACGCTGCCGTACCAGTGTGACTTAATTACCGATCCTTCCTCTTGTACCTTTCCATCCTTGCGCCAGTTCAGCCCCCCAAAAAATCTCGTTCGGCTACGAAGTTCTGAATGCCTTCTTTTTATGTTGAAAAAAAAGTGTGGAACGAGTTTTTGTGCATGTCCTAAACCGAACACCGTAGATCTGTGATATATCTCTCCTTATCATATAAGCGTACCGTTGCACCATCTGGGTTTTCTCAACAGATACGGGGCCGGCGGTCATTGTACGCGCACCTGATAACGCCAGTCTTGATATATGAAACACGTGGCGTTCTTTCATTGCGTAGCCATTTTTCTTTTCTGCCTGTAGCCTATTTCACGTACATAGTTTAGCCGGTTTGTGGCTTAGTGGGCGAACCCACGACAAGAGGTCTTACGACCGGCCGCCACACGATCCACCAACTTACATGATGTAATCACTACAACGCGCGGACGACTCAGAAGATAGGTGGCTGTCATATGATTACATATATGTATATATAAATAGCTCGCGCCCTGCCAATTATTCACTGGGTATCCAAACCCCTGACTCCAATCCATCCAGGTCATGGAGCCGTGATGGTTTTCACGTAAACCTGATGTACCACACGTGTGCGAAACAGCGGTGAAAAATATGGTGACCAAATAATGATGGATGGGGATTTGAATTGATTAATGCAACAGATAGAAATAAGAAAAAAAATGGATTCGCCCATTCGGCACTCAATAAATCGGAAAAAAAATTGAATTGGTTTGCTGACAGTGTGACATTCGATAAGCGATGTATCTCAGTGGAAGGTCCTCCAATGTAAGTATTTGTGATCATAGATGATAAAGACACAATACAAATAATATAAAATTGAGATGTGAGTAAAAATGAGTAATGAGATATAATATTTTGATCATCATCAACCTCGCTTTCACCAGAATAAGCTATGTTTTGTGTTGTTTTCCTACTCATCCATATTGATGAATTAGTTTGAAGTGTGATATTTCAAAGTTACGTGCGCCCGAAAGTTTTATTTTTTTAAATGATCATAATCCGGACTCGCCTGAAATGACGTCACAAGAAACGCCCTGGCAAGTAATCCCGGGAATGATCGGTTATTTATTCTGCTAGAATAAACTGGAAGTTACTCGACAAAGTGATAATTCACTTTCTCATTGTTACCGAACATCAGTCAATCTTTCTAATCTTTCTACCAGTCTAGTCCTTCTTATTCAAATTTGATTTGCTCTCTCAGGAATTCATGACATTTACCACTATAACTGTGTTTCTTTCTGAAAGCTCCATATATCGGCTTAATGGATTTAGCTGTACGAGACCACCTAGACATGCATTTGCATCGGTACAAATTCGACTGCGATTCTAATGATTCAAATTCAGTGTTGTTTATTGTTTGTGCTATTTTGTCTATTTTAATTGTAAATATATTGGACGTCAACATGTGCGCACGCCAATGCTCAATGGTTGCGGCAGCCGGAATGCACTTGTTCTCTAGAGACCTACGCGCGCTACTTGTACGCTCAACAACTTAACCTGCTGCCGTGTGCAGTGACCGGCGATCTTATTACTGAGAAAGTCTAAAGTCTTCGGTTTGTAAATTTGTGTGTTAATGTGGTTCTGTGTTTGTTCTCATTATGTCACTTGTTCTTGTTAATATGTTTGTGACCATGTTTGTTATTTGCCACTTGGTCTCCTGAATATGTTTGTTTCTGTACTTGTCAATGAGAAAAATCTGCGATCCACAACTGCAAGCATGGAGTGATGGCTTAAGTAGGGCGCCCGGGGGTGCCCGTGCTAGCCCAAAAAATACAAACAAATTTGATATTTGACGAGTTTTTGTATGTACCGAAAGTGACGTCATCGTGACGTCACGTGACGCATCAGAAAGACCTAAGCTTTTGTTGAAAATATTGATAACCATCGACCAATATCTTTATTACCAGCAATTTATAAAATCTTCGAGGAAATTATATTTAACTTCTTGTATGATCATTTTCAAAAGCAAAATCTTTTTAACTCAAACCTGTATGGTTTCAAGATAAATAATTGGCTAAAGGTAAATTATCTGTGCCTTAATATAACAAAAACTAAATACATGGTACTCTACAAGCTACAGAAAAAGTAAAAATTCCAGAACTATACATTACCAGGAACCATCTAGAATGCGTCGATACCTTTTGATCTGCTAGGATTACCCATAGACGAACATTTAACATGGCACAGCCATACAAACAAAATAGCTGTGAAATTAAGCAATTTTGTTGCTATCCTAAAGAGGCTTGGAAACTTCTTTCCATGAGCCATACTGTATACCATACATATGACCCTTTTTCAGAGCCAACTATATTATTGCATACTGGCATATCAATTTGACAGGTTATTTAAAATTTAAAAACCAGCAATTATGATTATAACAAAAAGTAATTATATTGCACACACGGGCCCGCTATTCAGATAGCTAAAATCTTAAAACTAAGAGATATTCATACATTTCAAGAACCTTAATTTTATCGCCAATTCATAAATAGTACCCTACCAGCTTGTTTTCTCGAACACGTGACATTTCTCAAGGTAAATGACTTAATCATAACACAAGACAAATCCAGACATTTCATATCCCGAATACCAAACACAAATTCTGTCAACTTACGTTGAAGGGAACATACAATTTCCGGTAACTAGGGAAAGACAAACATTCTTGCCGTCTTACTTCCAAACGCAGCGTCCTTTGGATGTCTGCTCGTTTTCTATGTATCCGTAATGATGAGGTATAGCATTTTTAGGTAATTTCGTCAAGCCATATTTAAAGAGCTAATGTTTCTACCGCTGTGCTGGTCAACGTCTTTGGGTTGTTAGGTACACCTTTGTTTCTTATTTTTGGACGCTGCCGTGCTTCATGTCATGACGTCACACATCTTACGTATTTATCTGTCAAGTTATCTTATTTTTAGTAAATCTATCTGAAAAGGGTAGGTATACTTTCAGGGGTAAGAGGCCTATTATTCCGCTTCGGTTTGGATATGCACGGCAGGCACAAGGAGTTGGGAAGGCAAGGATCTTTATCTCGATGTTTAAACAGCCTCTGACCACGTATGCCTGGCAAGGCAGGCGTGGTAAAATCGAGAATAGCCTGAGCTTGGCCTATTACCGGGAATTTACAACGGACATTTGCTTTGAATTATACATAAACGCTGGAATGTTTTTTAAATTAAGAAGCATCGTTGCTAAATTTAGATGTGGCGTGGGAATTTGCCAAGATTTCCGCACAATGGATAGAAGTCGCGATGTATATATTTCCAAATATTGTGCTAATGCTCGCGATAACAGGGAAGACGTAGAGGATGTTAGATTCATTGAATGCCATGTACAACTAATGTGCAGAATTTATGCGACTAGAGCAATAAAAAAATCAAAGTTCACATATTCCAGGTCGTGATGGGAACAAAAGATACAAAAGAGTTATGCAAATTAGCAAAATTATAGTGACAGCACTAAGACGTTATGACGGTTAATTATTTTATGTTAGTTGGGTATCCCCTAGTACATTACGCCATGTAAATTGACTCAAACGTGTAATTGAAATTCTTGTATTTACCAATGGGCCAACGACCTTTTAGTATTCAATAAAGCATTTACATGACACTACATGTTACGTAGGCCCTATACCAGCTTTTATACGGTATGGCGATTTATTTTTAACAATCGATTTCTTTGACGTTACACGTCGTCTTCAGGGACAACTTGTGCCAGGCCTGCCTTAGGGGGATCAGTGTGCGTCAAAAATAATGTCATGACTAATGTGCTCCTACGATATGTTAGGCTTGCTTCTTCAGCTACATGAGCAATATAGCTATCTGGAACATTTTTGTGATCGTCAATTGACGTCATGTGACTTCACGATGACGTCATATTAAATAACAGGTGAAATGCATGGCAACGTTATTATTGAATAAAGAGAATCGCTCTTGACTTCAAAATGCATGTTAATTGTACCTATGGTATGGCATTAAAACACTGTGTTGAAGACGTGTTGACGTCATCGTGACGTTGCGGGCCAAACCCACGTATAGACATATAATTCCGATTATATCGTTTAATACAGTGCGCAAATTACTCATAATAGCGCATGGAGCGTGCATTTTCCCCTGCGTAACGCCTACAATACGTGCATTGCCCTACATAGCGCATACAAGGAACACTTTGCCCTACATATCGTCTATAGTGCGCAGGTTAGTCTACATATAGCGCCTACAATACGCACATTGACCTACACCGCGTCAACAGTTCGCACATTGCCCAAAATATTGCTTACAATGCTCTCTTTGAAGTCGCGGAAATGTCGACTTGAGTAGAAATTTCCAAACGGAAGTAAAGGATATTTAGACTCACACAGATTTTTCTAATTTTCAGTGTCCCACTGACTTCTTGTTTGTTTGTAAGCATTTTTTTCTCCACTCGATACAGCACGCAATTAGACAGCTATGATCGTCAATCCCGACTTTGTTCTTTGTTCGTGGAACATTTTGGTCAACGGTCAAGGTCATAGCGATTTTCTGCAAAAAAGCACATAAAACGCGTTAATTTTGATTAATGTTGAACGTAGAGGTCATGAGTAATTTCGGTAACGTGCTACACTTTGAGACGTATGTTTCGTGCATGCACACTTTTTGATACGTCATACTCATTTTCGAGTAAAACGAGATAATAAGGCTGTGAGAAAATGCACTAAATGACCTCTCATTTTTTTTTGCTTTTTGACACATTTCACACCAATCTATCGCTATGACGTTCAAACAGGTCATAGAAATATGAATAAAGACGTTTAGTACAAACAAACAATCATCAAAAATCGAAAATAAATGCTAGAAATACGTAATTTGCGACATAGTGTAGGCAAAATGGTCCTACGTATTGCTGCTTAATAATAATAATTATACGTTCCTACCTTACTTCCGGTTCCACGGGTGACGGTAGTTCCCTTTGGGACTTCCCATGTTAAAGCCGTCTAGCTCTCACGTTGGGAACAATGTTTTGTCGCGTATTTCGCAAGTGCTTTTGTCAAACTGCACCATTTTCTTTCGTTGGCTATGGTACCGAGTAGCTAGAGCCCTGACCATGTAAAATTAGAGTAAGAAATGACGTCACAGAGATTTGTCCAATGGTGAAAGATAGGGATTTTTGGTAGTATCCAGGGTTCCCATAGGCGTCCTATTCAAGCCATCGCTCTAGGCTTGCCGTTGTCCATGGGTAATACTGAGCTTAGCCATCTACAGTAAACATATTGACATAACCTGAGAACTTTTCGGTGTATAGTCGAACACGTTTAACAGGGGAACATATGGAGATAATCTAACTTCGTTCAAAATGACGTACTTCCATTTGAAGGATTTCACTTTCGTTTACCATGGTGGGAGAAGTTGACAACGGAGCACAACGGAACGTACGCAGCCCACGCGTGTCGGTTTCGTTTTCCAATTCCGTTTCCATGGCAACGGAACAGTTTCCCAATAATAACGTATTGAGATGTTGCCTAAACTAGAAAATTCGTAAAAAATCGGACAAATAAACTAGAGCTGAGATCTTTGGGGGTAATGTATGTTAACATACACCTCCAGATAACTGGGGAAAGAAAAACATTCTTGCCGTCTTACTTCCGACCGCAGTGGCCTTGAGCTACCATTTACGGTGTATCCAGTGGGAGTGACCCGCAGCAAATGGGCCCCGCCATGGTGCTGCCCGCCATGGTGCTGCCCACCAACATGGCAGCCAACATGTCCGCCAACATGGCCGCCAATATGGCCGCCAACATGGCAGCCAACATGGCCGCCGACATGGCCGCCAATATGGCCGCCAACATGGCCGCCAACATGGCCGCCAATATGGCCGCCAACATGACCGCCAACATGGCCGCCGAGTCCGTCCTGGCAGCAATCCCACGCTGCGTCAAATCATTATGCGGTCCACTATGAATATTTATGAAAGGCTCTATAAATAAAAAAAATGCTTTCATACAGCAGGGGCGGTGAGGGGACATGCGCCACTTACAAACATAGATATCATGGATCTACGGGTGATCATAGTTCACCATGTAATATTTATTTAAACATAATAACTTAATTCAGCAGATATTTCTGGAATTATCCAAATACACATGCTGAAATGCTAATTAAATATTACTTGATAGAATTAGCATTATATACGATATTATTATTGCATTAAACCTAAGGACCTATTTCATCATACATTTTGTGACATGATGATTGAACCCTGTTGATTCGCCCCGATGCCAAGTGGAGGCGGCGTGGAGGAGGTGACTTCCCAGATAGCATAAAAACGTTGATTCAACATTGATTAAACGTTTCTTTCGGACATTGATTAAATGTCGATAAGCAACATTGATTAGATGTTCATTTTGCTCATCAAAAAAATGTCGATTCAATGTTATTAAATAACCGAATTTCAACGCTATTGTAACATTATTTCAACGGTTAGGTTACTGGCAATCGAGGATATGGCGCAGAGGACTCCACTTTTTATCGAAAATCATTAAACTGTACCCGTGCCTCAACATCGGTAAACAATCCGAGTTGTCAGGAGTGTTGCACTTGGACGAGTCCATTCGTTCGAGTCACCACCGACCAAAAGTGGTTAAAGCGTCCTGAATAACCACCTAATCAACCAGCCGAGTCACCACCGGGTAGGTGTGATACCAACACGTAGTCCTATAATTTAGTACTCCAATAATTACCCAAGAAGCCATGAAGTAAATTCTTATTGATCAGAATTCTTGTATCTGCAATACGGCAGTAATGGCACATAATCGGACAATAATTCACATGTGATACAATGAAAGAGTAAATAGCTTTTATTTTGTATGTGTATTTAGTGTTGTCGACAAGCGACCGTTCTGTCTGCCAGCTTTTTTTACATACATCTACAATATGACACATGAAGTTACGCTCAATAGGTTCCCCGATTAGCATGACAGTTGTGGGGCTAGTGCCAAACAATATATTGATATAGCAATTTCATATAGCAAAGGCCATCCGCCCATGGCACATATAGTAAACAAAAAAGAACAAAAACACCTGTATACTATTAATATACATATTACTCGCTGAAGTTTTCGAGCAGTATGAAGGCGTGGTAAACAAATGCAGCTAGATTGACATGGTGAATCTTATTTAAGGTGGATAATAATGAATTAAACCCATGCTGGGACTTTACATTATACGGTATTATACTGTTCTCTGAGTTCTTCGTACAGCGGACATTGAATGTACATGTCCATTATTTTGGACGAGAACGTTTCAAACGGTTAATGACGCCCTGAATATTTTAGCGAGCGTAGCGAGCTCTTTAGATAACACACACGTAAAAAACTGACAAAATCTGTATCTCAATCCCATACTGTAAAGAGCGAAAAAAAGGCAACCGCAAGTCGACCCCCAGTGGGGAAAGCGGAAGCGGAAGATGTGACACATTGTTTACGCATGCGTTAACTGCCTTCTGGGAAACGTCATGTTCATTTTTTTTTTGTTAAAACTTACGCGCAGCGCACCGCCGGATATAAAGGAACGAATTACCAACATCGGTACATAATCCACAAGTTAATGGAAAACATAACCAAGGAGATGAAGGGCTTATCATAGAGACAACATGTTTTTCACTCTCCCGACAGAGCGCTCGCTGTATTCGCCAGGTGGCAGCACAAGTCGAACGCGCAGACGACGGTTCACGGCAGACTGGTCAACAGTTCACAGCTTCGTTGACGTTATGACCTTTTTACATTATTATTTAGTCTAGATTTTGTAAATTTAGATCAAGGTTGATGATACATTAGGTGCTTAGATCTCATTAGAAACATTTCACCTTACCACATAAGTTTAGTTTGTGCCACATTCAACTGGGTTTATTTGACAGTTGTCAGTTCATCACTGATATCACGTCATCAAGCGTCCGTGTAGGATGCGTCGAACACGGTTGACCGATTCCTGGATTTGGACTAAGCTAGGATGACTTTCTTTTCGCCAATGTTAAAAACAGAAACTTACCTACTGAATCTCAATGACTGAAGCAGCAGAACCTAATGTACGAAATTGGATTTAAGCTTAAACAAAATTCAGACAAGAATAGGAAGTTAATAAAACTAAAAACTGTCTTAAAACCTGGAGCTATTATTGTAATAGTTGTCTCAACTCCTGGAGCTATTATTGTAATAGTTGTCTCAATACATGGAGCTATTATGTAATAGTTATCTCAATACCGCAATACACACCTGCAGCTAAACTTGAGACAATTAAAAGAGAGGTGTTTGCTATAGTACATGCATATAGCTTCCCTACTTGTGAACATCAGTTTGTATAGTTATAGCTGCAGGTATTTATGACCTCAAAACTACAAAAAAAGAAGATTGTATGAGCCAAGAGTTGATATGATTTCTTTTTTTACAGAACAAGCAGTTGATATTATTTCTTTTATCGCAGAATTAGAAAAGAAAGACATGAAATTTGATAGTCCTACATGTTTTTATTGACCGGCCATTAATGCTGGGGTTCTGTCGGCAGATCTGAGCGCCTGTGGATTAATGAGCAATGTATAAGTTATCAGGGGTTCAGTAAATGGTTCTCACCAAGCAGTGGGGGTTAAACAAATGGTACCAAACAAATTGTATCGCTATGGTATGGAGCATTGGAGGCTACGCTCGCCTTTAGGTTTTACCTATGACATATTAATCGAAGCAGGAAACGGTTTTATTATCAACTTAATGCAGCACTTTGTATGTTTATTCCGTACTTTGGCTGGCCTCCAGCCCTGGTACAAATTACAAAAGCATTCAACACAAAAAAACACAAACACAACGGTCCAATTCAATAATCAACTCATCCACATTAATACCCCTGTTGTTCACTTCTGCTAAATGCGGCAATAATAAACTTACAGATTCCGTATAGAGTTTTCTTGTCGGTTGCGCACATAAGTCGGATAAAATTTTCTTTTTATGGGTGTTTGTAAAAGCTGTTATTGATATCTTTCTCCCTGATATCTGTAAAAAAGCTGACACTTAAACATGAAGTGGAATTGGGTTTCAATTTCGTCGATACAACATCTCTGACAACATGGACACAATCTTTCTTCTCTGGGTATATTAAGTTGTCTGCCTCTCTCAATCATAAGTTTACCACTACTACATCTGAACCAGCTATACACCTTTCTTCACCTTGCACTCGTTATCACCGATAGATATCTCTCTGGGTTTAAAAGGGTTTTATACAGACAATATTTATCAGCTAGTTTAATACTTTCACACGCATTTACATACCAATTTTGCGATAAAACATCTGTTAATCTCTGCTTAACTTCCCTCCTGAAGTACAGATGGTCCCCAACCTCCTGACTTAACCAGACAAAACCAAATCCGCATTTAAAAAGCCAATTCTTCACTTGCGATGCCCAGTTCTTTTTTGTTATGCCTACACTATCATGGCTACATAACATTGTATAGGTGGTCTTGGTCAGTCTATCTTGTGGCATGTGCAGTAATTTGACCCAATATTTGATGACTTTAATTTCACAGTGAAAGCGTACCGGCAATCGCCCTAACTCACCAATAACTGCAGCATTTGAGGAGGACCTGCTAACTCCCAGTATATATTTACAAGAATTAACATGTACATTTTCTATATAGCCGATACATTCCAGTCCCCATATTTCCGCTCCGTACGTAATAATAGGTAGGGCCATGGTATCAAAGAGGTTTAACATTAAACTCCGCTCCAAGCCACCACATTGATAATCTAAGCTTTTAATCAATGCCGCCACCTTCACTGCTTGATCTGCTCTGCGCTTCTGTGTGGCAGTCCAAACCATTTTCGGCGTCATTATAATTCGCAGGTAATTATAAAACGAGACACTTTGTATAGGTTGTCCAGATAAAGTCCACCTTTCATTATTTCGCAGTGGGCCTCCATTCCTAAACACCATTACTTGGGTTTTGTTCATATTTACCGCCATGCCCCATCTTTCACAGTATTCCTCTAAGGTATGTATAGTTGATTGCAGCCTACCGACGGTGTCCGCAAGGTTAGAGAGATCGTCAAAATACATCAATGCAACCAAGTTCGGGAACGTTTTGTCTACAAATATACCATTACAGTTATTGCGGATCAGCATGTCAAAATACTCATTCACATACAGGATAAAGAGGAGCGGGCTGAGGAGACAGCCCTGTCGAGTACCTAGCGTACAGGTAAAAAAATCAATCAGGCGATTGCGGCACTGAACACACGATCTAAGTTTGCCATATAAAGACATAAGCACCCTAAGGGTTCTTCCATGTAGGCCTTCTGATATTAATCTGTGCCATAGATGACTATGTGGGACCTGGTCGAACGCTGAAATCTACATATAGGCAATAGAAACGACTCCCTGGTTTACTTAAATATTTATAAATGACTGCCTGCAAGACATACACTTGATCAATAGTGCATCTCCCCTGCCTGAACCCAGATTGGCACTCTGATAGCTTATCGTTAGCTTCGGCCCAGTCAATTAGTCTAGAGCTTAGGATCTTCATAAAGACTTTGCTTGTGGCCGCTAGTAGAGATATCCCTCTGTAATTACCCGGTGTTTCACACGGCCCGGTCGTCAGTACTGGGAATATAATAGCATCAGCCCACTGCTGCGGATAGTCACCGTTACTCATAATATGGTCAAAAATATCTGCTCGGATCGGGCTTACGATTTCACTACTGTGCTTAAGTACCTCAATGGCAAGCCCATCCGGGCCAGGGGCTTTATTACAGGGTAAACTAGCAATGGCGGTTTCCACCTCGTCAACCGATATATCGTTGTCAAAAAAGTTTTCATAGCAAGCCGTCGGCCCTCCAACCTTGCACTGCAAACAGGAGTTGATATGGTCCGTCAGTTCAGAATCAGCCCTCTCCTGGAAGGTTGCTTCTGGCTGTTGTCCAGTTTTGAGTAGAGTCTTAAAATATTCCTCCCAGTGTTTAGAGCTTATCGGGTCGCGGGATTGAGATATCCCTCCCCTAAACCTTTTCACCGTTTTCCAGCATAGTCGACTATCGTGCATATTATTTCGTAGCTTCTGCCTATTTGCCTCATTAAAGGCTCTTTTTTTCTCCCTGCGTACATTAACAAATCTAAGTTTGGCAGACGTCTCGTCGTGCAAGGGCAGACTTACTCTTCATATGCCCGCCTGCATAGTCGTATAGTCGGTTTAAGTCGTTATCTGCGGCGTCCATGTCCCGTCTGTCAATTTCATCATATAAGTTTTCTACAAAGGTCTGTGCAACAGAGTCTGTAAGTTTGTGTAGAAAGAAAGCTTTACAGTCATCACGCCACTTATATCGCTTTCTTTCCTTCAAAAATACGGCGTTTTCCCCTTGCATCATAGCTTTGCATTTAATACCAAAACTCAGAGGAAAATGATCAGAGAGGTCATCGGTAAGGACAGTAAACTGGCGAGAAAGGTTACTAAAGACAGATGTCGAGCATAGAACATAATCCACCAGGCTTCTCCCGTAACACATGTGAATACCCCTTCCTTGTCGTTAGGCGACCTGCCGTTCAACATATGGATATCATAGGTCTTACATAGACTGATGAGATCTCGACCAAAGGGATTTTCATCGGTATCTTGCGAATTCCGTTGGATATCAAATGCATCTACTGGGTAGCAGTCCCCTACATCTAGCACGAAATCAAGATTATCTTCAGTTATATAGTCCTTCATCAGACCCGTTCGCGCATTAAAATCACCTAATATACACCAAGTGTGATTCGGGTGACGTGCTGCAAGTTGTAGCATAACGTGTTCAAGTATCAGAATACCGTCACCTTGCTCTTCATCATAGGAAGTCGAGCCATCAGGTAGAAGGTAAGTACACACCATGATAACATCTCCATTATCCACCTTAATTCTTTCCGGAGTAATAAACATATAACATATTTACAGTCTATCTCAATAACTGATACCAAGCGTGACAACGACCGTCTTACAAAAACAGCAATGCCGCCAGGTGTACGGCCCCTCGCAGCTCGGCGGGTCCACTCTTTAGAGTAAGTGTCATACCCTTCCAAGAAGTCGGTAAGGTCACTTTTACTAGCTCCCCAGGTCTCATAAAGAGCGACTATGTCTTAATGGTAGCACCTTTGTTTAAGCAGCGACCTGTCAGTATCCTGTAGTCTGGATATAATTCCCTGGATATTCTAGGTCAATACCTTTGTTTCGCGATGTACCCCGGGAGCCTCGGCCAGCCTCCTATGGGGTTCGCTCCTCGAGCTCGCCGTCTGACCTCAGGACGAACTCCTTGCGCTCTACGACGAGCCTGTCCATCCTGAGGTATATGCGCTTATCTGGCGCTTCCCTCCTCTTTTCCATCATGATTGGCACCACCAGAGCCTCTTACGCGCCGCCCGCGCCGTGGCACTGTAATCTTCGGAGGCGGAGATGCCTCTGGTGCCCTACAGTTGTCTCCGCGCGGCCCGAAGCACCTCTTCCTTTTCCTTCCAGGACCCGAACTTTACAATGAGAGGGCGCGGGGGCTGCTGGGATTGTGGCCCCCCTCCTCCGGTCTTCCTTCCCAAGCGGTGGGCACGTTCTATACCCAGGTTGGATGTCATCTGAAGCTTGTTTGCGGCGAAGTCTTGCACCTTGGTCTCACAGACACCCCAGTTTTCTCCTTGCTGCTCCTGGATACAGTAGATAATCAGATTATTTCTCCTGCTTTGGTTCTCCATGGCGTTAAGTTGCTTTTTCAATGTGCAGTTTTCCTCTTCAACTCGTTTAATCTTATTTTCAAGCTCGGTCAGACGATCTTCCAGATTTCTGTTCCGACTTGCATTCGCTTCAAAGCTCAGGGTCGGTTGGTCGGCGGTGGCTCGCGTCTTCTTTGGGGGGGCCGGGGCTGGCCTCCACATCTCCAGCCGCCAACAGTAGCCACCCCACGACGGGATATCTGGGGGTGACCCCCCTTGTATGATTCGCTGGACTGGCCACACACACCGTGGCTCGCCACGCCCCGCTGCACAAGGCACCAGAGCTTAAGCTTGCCGGGCCACTGCCTGAAAGGGTCAGCGCGGCGCATACGAGGAGGAGCGTACACAGCCGTATCGCCAAAGACCATCACCGTATAGCAATGGCGGGCTGTTTGAACTGCCTTTTCGTCGCCGGCATTTGAAAACCGCCGATCCTGGCGCGCCAGGTCTCTACCGACACTCCCATGTTTCACAAACTGGTGCTAGGAACAGGGATGTTTTCACCCCGGTTCAATATCTGCTCGGAAATTGCCTATATTGTCACGGAAATACTCTGCTCTGCTGCAACACGTCTGCCTTTGGCGAGGTCTCCATCAACTGCTCGTACGTTAGCGTCTTAACTTTTCAGTTGATTATTAGTGAATAAATTGTAAGAAAACGGACTGAAGCGTGTCATTTGAAGGGCTTCCTTCATTGGGGCTAGATCACTACTTTCCAGAACTGCTTAACTGAATTCGGTGCTTTCTGTTTTTCTCGATATTTTATCCGTCGAGTTACATTTCTATAGAATGGAAGATTGTCTTGTGGGGTTGTTTATAAGCTATGGGAATGGCTGACATAGATGCGCTGCACTCAGCGTGACTAGATTTGGTCGTAATACATCCCATCCTGTGGATTTTGTGTGCCTAAAGTTGCAAGTGCGTGCGCGACAAATGCGTTACAATACAAGTTGGCATTGCTTTTCGTACGAAATTATTTTATTTCTCGCATACTAGTGTGGACCATATTCACGACCGGAACGTTTGAAATGAACATTGACAGTTGTCTTGCTATTTAAACCTTCACCTGCCCCTGACTGAAGGCATCCATGCCAGAGTTAACCTCGGCCAATTCACAGAAGAACACGTATGTTCAGATATGCTTACGAATTACCGAACTCGCCAAAGTCAGGTACCACGCACTTACTACGTGTACGGACTAAAATTACATTTGCCGAGCGTCTAATTTATTGATTACCGCTCACACAGTATCACACCTTGACGAGTTATTTATTTACGAGTTGTCGGCGATCCAGCTGAGGTAGGCACTGATCCTGGTGTAGACGGATGGATACAACACTATGCAGTATCCCAGACCATTGGTCACCACCCAGGAAGCCACTCCGGTCACCATGCCAGAGCAGGTCAGAGGGCCACCACTGTCTCCCTGGTAACGAAAACAAAGACGAAGATAGAAGTCATTAACAAAAGTTTCGTAGAATAATAAATAAACAAATGAAAAAAAAACTAAGGAATAAAAATAAATAATCAAACGTAAATACAACTTTAACAGCACCAGGAGTTCCTTGCGTGGGAGACATATTTATAACGTCAGATTTCATGGATTGGTCGCGGAATGATAAAGAATTTTGGCGGCATAAAATAAATGCGGGATAAATAGATATTTCTCCTGCGGGTAAAACCCTGGATGGGGGCACGTTCTTCCAACTATACCTTTTGGACAGACTTACGTTGCAAGCTCCGGCGGATCCGCTGTAGACACAGATGTGTCCGGAGTTGATGGTGACGTTCACGACATCGGCCATTGCGTTGATACACTCAGTGTTGTTGATGGCGGGGATGTTGGCCATCTGCAGGGTGTCGGGCAGCGAGTTGCTGTTATCTATCTCCGACAATGCGTGCAATGAGAGACAGTCTTTAGCATGGAACACGAACTGTATTAGACCCACATACCGCTTACATTAAATAGTACGCTCTAGCATATTATTTACATCTATTTATCTCAGATTGGTTGGCTGCAATCACTGATAAGTCTGAGTTCACAATTTACCAGGCAAAATTCCATGTTAGAACCCGCGTAATGGATTATAACAGCAGGTGGTTTGTGAGTCATACGTGAGCGACGTTGCAACAATGGTTCCCTCGGCCATGGAAGATTGATCAATTTCCTGGTTACATATCAGTCCAGGTTATCACAAGGCGCGGCAGAGTCGCAGGCCATATTTAATGCCGGAAGCGAGGCAATGCGCTAAGGGGCCACCTACCGGTCCTGCCCCATCCGGTGATGGTGCACATGTCCCCAGCAAACTGGTCGTTGTTGTCAGCTGGCAGCACGGCGGCAGCGATGTTGGGGTTACTGAGGTCCAGACTGTTGTGGAGGGTGATGGTGGCGATGTCATTGGGGATGCCAAAGGCGACACTGTCGTAGTCAGCGTTCTGAAAAGATGAATGAAATGAAACGAATTGGTGTCTTAGGCCGCTTTTGTGGACACAACGGTCCCCTCAGGCGACGATGAAGGATAATTGGATCAGGCAGTAATGTTTTTGACTGATAATATTTAACTGCACCGGCTTGGTAGATGTAATATCATAGTATTAATTTGCTCCTCCCAATATTACTGATGTACTGTTTTATATCACAATGACAACATTTTAGCCTCACATGTGGACCACAGTGCAACGCTTGGAGATTAATTCACCCATTAACTATATGCACTGTGATGCTATAAGATAAGATAAGATAAGTTTGATTTAACGTCGGTATATAAAGCAACTGTAAACATTAGCACAAGTGCTATTGACCGACAAATGATAAAATTACATGAGTTGATGTGATAAATGTACATATGATAATGAAGAGAAAATAACCATTCTATTGTCTATTTAAACCTTACCTGTTAGCTATGTTGCACAATGGGCACGAATTACGGTGGCACATGAACTCATCCGAGGTTGACAACATTTTTTAAACTTCCTTAGTGGATTTCATTAACTTTGTTTCTTTGTTGAGCATATTCCATAACTAGCGGCTTTGATGCTTAAAAATAAATATTGGCCACAGGCAGTTGTCTTAACGCGTGGCATACATAGAGTCCATTTTTCAACATGTGATTGCTTTATTTTAAATGATGCATGTCATGAAGGTAACTGGGCCCAATCTAGTTGATACTTTTGTAAACTTCTAAAGCTAAGCCGTGCAGCCCCTCAACATATAGCAAAGGTCTACCCGCTTTCTACCTCAACTCTGTGTTGCTGTTCCAAAATCATTAAAAACCACTCTCAGTTAACGCTCCTGTCTAAGTTACGTATGTTTTTCATATCACAAAAATGCCACACAACGGGACAATAATTAAATTTGAAAGGATGTGGAAGGAAATAAGTAAGTTTGCTATCAACATCCATTGTCTTAGACACCCTAGATAACACATTGAGACTTTTACCAGCCTTTTTGCACAAACTTGATATATGGTTGGCGAAATTTAATCTGAAATCCAGTTGAATACCTAGAAATGTTACTTCCTGTTCCGCTGCCAGTTCTGTACCAGAAACAGAAAAACATCTGGCCTCGCCTATTTCGTTTCTCCTCTCAAATACGATTGCTTTGTACTTACTTGCCCTTCATGTAATTATCGGTGAACCACGTTGTTATTTCCGATAACGCCTTCCCTAGAGTTACCTTAACCTTGTTAAACTCCTTACCTTGGACCGCCACAGTGTTATCATAAGCAGAATTATACTTATCGGTTTCCGGTGAAGTGGATACTAGCAGGTCATTCGTAAATTCATTATACAGATATGGACCGAAAACAGAACCCTGTGGTGCTCCTTTGTTGAGAGAAGGCCACTGGCTAAGCTTATGTCCTAGTTTTACCCTCTGTTCGCGGTTCGGTTGCAACAGGAGAACAAGATTGTTTACTGATGCAATAAACATTCATCTTGGTAATTAATAACCTGTGTGCAAGACAATCGAATGCTTTGAAGAGGTCCATAAGGATAGCACCCCTAACTTGATTATTCTCTAATACAACTTTGGAATCTTAAACGAAGACATGGTTGCTGTTTCTCTCAAAGTATCAAATCTGGTTGTGAAATACTATGCTAGACCCGACAGATACCAGGATCACATTGATTTATTTAAGCACAATCGTTAAATATTGAGCCGCCGTGGAGGGGGCAAGGGGGGGGGGGATAGGGGCGGAGCGTACCTCCCCCCCCCCCACGAGTGCTCAATGCTTACCACGACAATGCTTCGAGCGCTGATGGCGGTCCCAGCCTGGCGGTTGGTCTGGCCAGCGAGCACGCTGAGCCCAGAGACGGCTCTGTAGACATAGACAAAACGGCGATTACTAACAGTGTCTCACAGCTTGGGCAGCAAATGACAAAGGAAACCCACCTGGATGTTGCTGGTTCAAAATAAACGGTTGGAGCGACAGGTGAAATCGTCTTGAAATACATGCCTAGATAAATGCTGTCCTGATTCATGGGGCAACACATCAACCGACGTTTGACTCACAAAAATAATATATTACGTCCAAACAATGATATGATTGATTCTTATGCGTCTTGTGATTTATGGCAATCTATAGATGTTTAATTTACTGAAGGTTGCTACACCATTCTGTATATATAGCGGGTTACTGTGACATTATTCAGTAATCGACAATGCTACGTTACTTGACGACGATATTATAGAACATGTCCTATAATAAGTATACGATTAAAGGCGTTTAGATTTGGTTTCATTGGGGTACGGACACTGCGATCAAACTGAGGGGGCTAGGGCCAAGACTTGCCTTCCATCGATACAGTGGGCAGCAGTCAACACGACGTTGGCGTTGAGGATGGAGCAGCCACAGATGTGGATGTCAGAGAACCGCACAGAGCACTGGTAGGGGTAGTCAGCGATGTTGGCGTCCGAACCACCAAAGATGCGGTAGTCAGAACCCTTGGTCCTCTCGACAAAGGTCGCCCGCGGCTTGGCCTCTGTTGCAGTACAGATTTAGGTTCATTTTACTGACTTTGTCCGTGAAATCTTATGAGGTGAAAGGATGTATTATGATGGTTTGAGAAACTAGTATGTGCGTTACTGTACAAAAAGGCGGGTTGTTAAATAATTACAAAGATTGGTGTAGTACGTGCTGACGTTCATTTAGCATATGATAGCATATGATATAAGTTTGGTTACATTATTTCTCCAAGCTAACAGTAACGTGGAAGTAAAGTTGTCCAACAATAGAAAACTCTGGGAATTGACACAGTATGTCCATTTAAGTAATTTTTATTTGTGCTCCAGGATGTGGATGTGCCACTCTTGGAGCACGCATAATATCACTGGGCTCTTTATATTTGAACTAACAAGGCGTACACAAGTTGTTACAAGTCATGATATAACTACCTGTGACTTTACTATGATGTAGGCCTAATGCTTGCACTATGCATAATTGAAATTGTTGTGTTACGTCTCATAATGTTTCTTACCAACACTACATCGTTCATGGTGACACTTGAAATCATAGCCAGGTAGATATCTCTCTTGTTCTAATACGATGTGTCCTGTATCACATATGAACTTAAGTCCGCTTTAGATGCTAAAACTTACCGCAAACAACAACAGCTACCAAGATCAGAGCCCACTTCATGTCTGCAGGATGTAGTTGAGTGTTTTGTTTTGTCGCCTATACAGCTAGACAGTGTGACTAGCACATATGTTCGGTCACACCTGTCGAGTTTGTACGGTGCACGGTTTAGGACGTTTCGCTAGAAGATTTCTGGTTTCAAGGTCAGTTTCGGTTCCAGAGTTATGTTTTTTTTCGATGCCCCCATTGTCGTAGCGTTATCGACTGCATAAAAATAGGTTGCAGGGCAACCCCCATCTGCCTATGGGGTTGCCTGGCGCGGTTTGCCCCATGTTTGCACAAAGGTGGGCTAAAAGACCAAGCCATCCATCCCCAAAATTAACTAGTTCCAAACTTCTTCGTGAAACGGGCTTTACTGGGTGGAAATGGCGGTTGTAAAGCGTGAATATTTCCAAGAGAACGATGGGAGGCGAGAATGTGACCGGCGGGCAGGTGGTACCGAGAGAGTGGCGCCAACAGTGGCAGTCAAACCATGGAAAGGTTGGTATTGGGGGCTACAGAGGCAAAATGTTATCAACGAATGCGAGTTAATAATTGGCGAATATCTGCGACATGAAAATGAAAAAAGAATGGCAGCTCCACGTTGCCGTACCAGTGTGAACTATTTGCCGAGCCTTCCCCCTGTACTTTTCCATCCTCGAGCCAGTTCATCCCCCAAACAAATCTCGTTCCGCCACGAAGTTTGGAATGCCTACTTGTTCCGTTAAACAAAAAACTCGTTTTCCGATGAGGTGAGAAACGAGTTATTTTTTTGTGAATGTCCGAAACCGAGCACCGTAGATTTGTGATATATCTCTCACCTTCTGATATAAGCGTATCGGGCACCAGCTGGTTTTTTCTCAGCAGATAACCGGCCCGTCGCTCATTGTGCGCTCACCTGATAACGCCAGCTTCATATATGAAAGACGTAGCCCTTTTTCTGTGGCCTAGCCACTACTGGTGTTTCTGTCACACCCATGTCTCAAACTGAGATCAAATTGTTTTGTTCTGAAAATAATTGCCACGGTTAGATTGCACAATTTTATATTATGATATTGTACTAATCAAAACATAGCTAACGATAGCGCTAAATTCAATGCATATTTTGCATTTATGAGCATTTGATAAATTTTGCTTATAATTAATAATATATATATGCACATATTATCGCATTAGGTCTGATACATAAATACATGTGCAGTCCGCACCAAGACGTCTATTGACACCGTCTATACAGGTAGGAACAGGAGCTTATGAAAAATCATTTTTCTTGCCTCAAATAGAACTGTAAAGTACTGTTCTGTTGCCAACACGAGACGGTAGATTCTTATCAAACCGTTACAATCTGGTTATCACATGGAGGGGAGGAAACACCTTTTCCTATCTCCGCGATTGGCCTCCATGAATTCTTGGAGATTGGCGATTGGCTGTTGGCAATGTTTGGGCATCGTTATCTGTACAATTTTTTTTTTTTTTTTTTTTTTTTTATTTCCATAACCAAAATGCAGATATACAACAAGTTCGTCAATTTATATCACAATATTTAGTTACACTTTTAAGAGCTTGAGACAGGGTCCCATTTCTTTGCAAAGTTGGAGATTTTGGACGTGTACTTTTCTAATTTATAATGATATATAATAGTGTTTTTAATACCGATAAAATTTGGAGCTATATTCATCCATTTACATCTATATATATACTTCTTAGTTATTAAAAATGCATGATTAATGCGTTGGCTGTATAAGGTCTTACGTTCACCCAATATACATGACTGCAAATCGACTGGTAAGGATATATTGCATGACTCATTTAACCATAGTACCAAAAGAGACCACAAAGGCTTTATATGCCGGCAACTAAACAACAAATGTTCTATAGTTTCTGGTTCGCTTCCGCAAAAATCACATCTATCATTGGGTTTTAACTTACATTTATAAAGAAAAATATTCGTCACAAGTGCTCGATGTAAGATTAAATACTGGAAACTTCTCGTACTTTCATTAATGGTACAGTGCAATGGTAAATTGTATGTTTGACTCCATTTGCCGCTATCTATTTGCTCGTTAAACACTGCTGCCCACTTTTCTTCATTCTTTACATGATAATCCAAGGACCCAAAAAGTTTTCTATAAACATATTTGCATAGGTGTTGTGAATTTAAAATAGATGCTGTCCAGCTGCAAGGTACATGTGGTAGTTTTACATTTGCATTTCTACACGCCTCTTTCCATTCGCGGGGTATACAATGAATCAAACTACAAAAGTCTACAAAATTTAGATCTGCATGATGTTTCTGTACAAACGTTTCCCAACCGAATAGATTTCCGTTGTCATCAACAAGATCATTATTAAACATCACGCCACATCTAATAAGCTCGTGTTTTCACTTTCGAAGATTATCGTTTTTCATAAAGAACGAGTTCCAAAGTGGATATTCAAAAACCGTTTGCACCTCATTTAAGCTCGATCTGTATTTATACCATGCCATAAAGACTTCGGCCCAGAAAGGATTTGATACCGTTGTAAACTGTTTTAAAGAAAGGAGATCCAATTTCCAGCACATTCGACGTTCACAACATATAGTCTCACAGAAGAATTCTTGCCATGAACCTTCGTTGGATATTAGTCTTTGTATCCATGTTATCTTAAGAGCTTGTATCTTCAGTTGTATTAGAGGCAGGTTTACTCCGCCATTTTCGACAGATTGGGCCATTCTATTCAGAGATATTCTGGGCTTTTTGTTGTTCCACACAAACCTACGAATGACATTGTTTATTCTATCCATATATTGTTTTCCGGGCGTTGGAAGTACGGTTAAGACATGGATAAGTTTTGGCAAGGCGATCACTTTAACAACAGTCACTCTCCCTCGTAGAGAGGGATTTCTCTTGCCATATATCGTTAAAACTTTTTCAAATTCCGCTACCTTGTGGCTATAATTAATGCTAATCATATCTTGTAGATCTACAAAAAATTTAATACCCAGCAAGGTAAACTCTTTCCCCCAAGAAATTGGCAGCTCCGAACATAGCTTTTCTTTCTGGATCTCTATTCCCCAGCCAGACAGCTTTAGTTTTTTCTACATTAACCTTTAAGCCCGAACATATGCCAAACTTATCCAACAGGTGTAAAGCATTTCTAACACACAGCTCACTGCCATCGAGTAGCAGAAACGTATCATCAGCATATTGTCCAATTCTATACTCCCTTGCCAACACCGTAATGCCCTTAATCCCCTTGTCGCGTTTTAGCGCCATCGTGAGCGGTTCAATACAGAGTATAAAAAGGTAAGGTGACAACGGGTCGCCCTGTCGGAAACCTCTGCCCAAGGAGAAAAAACGTGAGAAAAAGCCATTGTTGATAACACAACTAGACGCACCATTGTACAGAATATTAACGAACCTGGAGAAAGACCTTCCGAAACCATATGAATGGAGCACCTGATTTACATACTTCCAACTTAAAGTATCAAAAGCCTTTTCGAAATCTATTAGAAGTAACATTCCAGACCTTTTGTTGTCTATTAAATAATGCATGATGTCATACACCATCCTGGTGTTTTCACCTATATATCTACCTTTCAAGAAGCCTTTTTGGTCTGAACTTACTATATCTGGCAACACAATTTTAATACGACGCGCTAATACACCAGACAATATTTTGTAGTCAGTATTTAGCAGTGAGATTGGGTGCCAATTCTTCATAAAAGCTCTTGGCCTATCTCCCTTTGGTAGACACGTAATCACCCCTTGTCTTTGTGTTACGGAGAAAGTCTGAAAAGTCTAAAAACGGTCCTATATCTTTCCAAAAGAATTTATAAAACTCAACGGGAAACCCATCACTGCCAGGTGACTTATCATTTTTCATATGCATCACAACATCTGCCATTTCGTTCATCTCAATATCCCCTTCACACAACTCGCGTTGTGCAACGCTTAATTTTTTCATATTTTCATTATTTAAGAAAGATGCCACATGACAGTCAGCTTTTTTCTCATCTTGCTTTCTGTACAAAGATTCATAGTAGTGTATTTGTTCCTTCAATATTTCTTCTTGCTTAACAATTTTTTTTCCATTTACAAATAACCTCTGAATAAGCTTATTCACATAATTTTGCTTCTCTAAATTACAAAAAACCTACTAGCCTTTTCCCCTTCTTCATAATACCGTGATTTGGATCTCAGAAACACACCTTTTATGCGCGGCAGTCTTACCTGTTCCAGTTTAAATTTGAGTTCATCTAATCGTTCCTGACCCGATTGGCTATCTTCATTGCATGTTTCAAGTTCATTGATTTGTTGCTCTAAACTAATCTCTTCCTGCTGCAAAACCCTTTTCTTATGACTACTGTAGCTTATTGTTTTTCCCCTGATTTCCAACTTTAGCATTTCAAAGAACAACTGATCATTAATTATCAAATTAGTGCTGCCAGTACTATTATTCTCAGCCGAAACTTGGTACATTTTAATTGTATGTAAAATACATTCGGCTACCAGCTGTCCATATTCAGAATCTCTCAAAAGTGATGTGTTAAATTTCCAAAATCCTTTACCTCTATCTGCCCGATAAAAATCAACGTTAACGCTAACTAAGGAGTGATCTGTTCTATACCCTGATCTAATATCTGCCCTCTGCACAGCAGCATGTATGTCTGAGGATACCAGAAAAAAATCTAATCTTGCTCTCTGGCTCTTTCTCTGCTGATTAGTCCAGGTGAAGCGCCTTGTGTGTGGGGAGTTAACCCTCCATGAGTCAATAAGTTACAATTTGTCTCTCATTGCATCGACGGTTTTCCTTGCCATAGTATTATTCTCATGTTTATAGCCAATTGTATCTAGCTCAAAGTCGAGGACAAGGTTCCAGTCGCCACAAATAATCATACTGGGGTTATCTAAATTCTCAATTACCTTGTGCATATTACAATAAAAATCAGGCTCGTCTCGATTAGGTCCATACACGTTAACTAAAGACAATCTATTGCCACACATCGTTACGTCCAGTACCAATAAATTTCCTTTATCATCTGCACAATTTATGGTTTAACGTAAATACCCTTTGCCTATTTACCTCGATCCGTTATTATTGCAGTCTGTGAATTTATCGATATTTGCGATATCACCATAAGGGTGTATTTTGTTCTCGCCCGGTCATTCGATATTACTCTCCCTATAATTCTTGAGGATTCGCGATTAAGTGAGGGTATCCCCCCATGAAGTGACGAAGTGACTCATCATAGGGAACCATTGAATTTGCAGGCGTTACCACATGTAAATTCTGTCAGATCTTGGAGACAACGCGTACGTCGCGATAGGGCTGTGTAGTTTTCGCGGGTTCTATTTCCGGTTTAGATCCTTTGGGAACCAGCAAAAAAACACGTGCTCTTAAAACGAGTGGCATCACGCCGGTTTCTGGCTACAGCTGCGTGACGCGCACGCATTGGAGTCAACGTTTTAGTGTTGGGAACCGACTAGCTGTCGAGTGGGTGTGAAACTATTTGTGGGCTTGATCTGGTCCAGGCATTCCAAACTATAAAATCCTTATATAATGAAAGACAAGACATCTATCTCTTTGTAATACATGTGGTCCGTTCGATGAGACTGGTGGAAGCGTTGCATTTTCAGGCAAATCATCGAAGTTTACATTTCTGCGACAAATGGAGCACCATTGTCCTCGCCTGCTCAGTCCAGAGCAGGCGATTCAAGTTGATATTTACATTGCGAGGAGTGGTTTGACGGCGAAGCGTAAACCACCAAGCAGTTTCCCAAGCGTGACCTTTTGGCTCGCACCTCAGTTTAGGAAGGGGTATTCGAGTGGATTGGCTGGTGGACGCGCGCCGTGGGAAGGGCGGGGGGGGGGACGTGTAAATCCTCCATGTTTATAACGGCACACCGAGAGGTGTCCCTAACGCTAGATAGTGTTGGGCTCCCGGCTTGCGGCGTGTGTAGGGGCATCCACCTGCCGCCGGCCCACAGACAATAATTACCGGCATACCCCGCGATATAACCTCTTGCATTTAGGAGTGGCGCGTAATTGGTATACCGCACCATTATTATGGGAACATCATGAGACCCGTCCGCAATGCTCGCTGCTGCAGGCGGATGTCACTCAGCGTCGCAGGGAGACCGTGAGGCCATGAAGACAACTCGTCGTGTTTTTCAGCATTGTATATAAATATACGTGCGCCCAGGCTGGGCATCCATTGCTGTATTAATCTTGCCAAGCAGCGGAACAGCCCGCAGCGTGAAGTAAGTGATGTCGTGTTGTAAATGTATCTTGATGATTATATCACTCTTTTGACTGATAAACCCAATCAGCAGTTCCTTAACGCAATAGATATAATATGTTTTCGGACGATATCATAGATTTTCGTCAAGTAACTTGAAGTAGCTTAAAGTACCTAAAAGTAACCGAATTGACGTCACAGCTGTTGCGTTCTGTAGATGTGTATGATCATTATATAATCCCATGGGACAACAAGATGCAATAATTAAGTGCTCGATTTTTATTTTGTCGGCCTCGAACTATAATCACTTTGCCTATATTCATATATGCATGTAGCTTTAGTTACTGAAGGAATAATAATTAAAAACTCGATAGTTATTCGATCTTTACAGATTTTACCTGGTCGGCCGAGTGACGTCAGCAAACCTCTCCCCCGTCAATCATGCTGAGCCGGAGAAGCGTCAAGCGACACGCTTTGCTCGTCCTGCTGGCCTTCAGTGCCTCCGTCATCATCCACAGCTGCATCTTCGTCGTCAGGAACCGTGTGGCCATCCTGGTAAGGGGCGGAAGCCACCCCTCCCTGGACTCCCTCAACACCATCACCGCCTCCCTAGGCGGCGACAGCCACCACCCGTACCTCACTGCCGAGGGTGTACCAGGATCGGAGACCTTGCTGGCCCTGATGAAAGCCGCCTCCGGTAGTGGAGTTGCTGTGAACGGTGGAGAACTTGTGTCTAACGGTATAAATGAGATATCGACTGGGAAGGAGGAGGGTCAGGCACCGGCATCGGTCAGGGCTGATATGAGTGATGAGAGAATCGAAAGCACCACGGCAGCGACGACGCAATCAAACATGTACGGTGTATCCAATGGGAGCGATCCGCAGCAAATAGGCCCCGCCGTGGCGCAGCCAGCCAACATGGCCGCCAACATGGCCGCCAAAATGGCCGCCAACATGGCCGCCAACATGGCCGCCAACATGAAGGCCAATATGGCCGAGTCCGTTCTAGCAGCAATCCCACGCTGTGCCAACTCAACAGACCTCGCGTGCTGCCTGGACACCAACGGCACACCGGAAGTGACGTCAGGAGACTCGCCATGGCATGTCATCCAGGAAGGGATCGGTTATTTATTCTCTGTGTATGAGGACCCTCGGTTTCCCCGCGAGACCATCTTCATGGCCTTCACCTTGATGTCGCGCGTGTGGACGGATGAATCGCGACCTCTGTATTGCCAACTTTGGCCGCGAGCTGGCGCTCAAGTAGTTCCGATGGTGGTGAAGGCCTCCATCTACCAGGTCATCACCAGACAGACCGACCCCAAACCCGGCCGGTAAGGACCATGCTAAGCGTCATGTGCCGCAAATCAATAAATGAAGCAAAATCTGCTAAATGCTTTTAAACCTATTTTAGCGTGTTATGCTATGTGTGATGGGCCACAAAGCCATAAATGCAATAAAATCTGCTAAATGCTTTTAAACCTATTTTAGCGTGTTATGCTATGTGTTATGGGCCACAAAGCAATAAATGAAACAAAATCTGCTAAATGCTTTTAAACCTATTTTAGCGTGTTATGTGTGATGGGTTTTTGGAGTAAACGTGGCGAATCTAATATATCCCTACTCATATCCGCACTTTGACTATGTTCGCACTGAACATGGTTTCCATTTTAAATGTTGCGGCTGTATTATTATGTACCGACTTAGGTGTGATTAAAGTATATACTAAGGTATGGAATTAAAGTATATATTAAAGTATGGGATTAAAGTATATATTGAAGTATGGGATTAAAGTATATATTAAAGCATATATTAAAGTATGGGATTAAAGCATGTACTTAAAGTATATATTAAAGTATGCGATTAAAGTATATATTAAAGTACCTGATTAAAGTACATAGTAAAGTATGTGATTAAAGTATATATTAAAGTATGTAATTAAATTATATATTTAAGTACGTGGTTAAAGTATGTGATTAAAGTATATATTAGAGTATGGTATTAAAGTATATGATTAAAGTATGTGATTAAAGTACATATTAAAGTATGTGATTAAAGTATATATTAAAGTATGGGATTAAAGTATATATTAAAGTATGTGGTTAAAGTATGTATTAAAGTATGTGATTACAGCAAATATAATAGCATGTGATTAAAGTATATATTAAAGTATGTGATTAAAATATGTATTAAAGTATGTGATTAAAGTATATGTTAAATTATATATGCGATTGTTAAAGCATAAAGTATATTTGATACATCCACTCATGGTCTCCTCCAAGGTATATCATCAATTGTACTTAAACCAATTGTTCCGGTTTGGATGCCAGCCGAAGTATGCAATAAGTTATACTAAGACATGCCGATGAAACATTGAGTTTGCTGGACAAGCATGAGGACTAAAATTACATGACATGAGATAAGATTTAGCGTATCGCCGATTACTTCTGAGTTGTAGCGTGCTTTTCTTGGATTGGATCAGCCTGCGTAACTAAGCGCATGTAGCCTATTTCTTTTTATCTTGTATTGGTTGTCTTTAGCACATATCAACAAAAACGTTTCGATATTGCTGATGCCCATATTATTAATGTTTTGCATAATGTGACAAATTAGTTAAATGAACGTTTTAACATTCGTTAAACGTTCCAGATTCGGTGGAATCGTCATAAAGTGCGCGTACCCAGAAGGCGCGGTGACGTTCACCAAGACAACGGCGCTGTCTTTGGTGGTGGAATCTCCATGCAGGCGCCCCCCAGCGGCCGTCTCGGTGCAGAGGATGCCCCCCCGGCCGGTGGACCAGCCGGCGGCCTTCTCGGTGTGTCTGGGCGGGCCCATGCACGGCGAATACAACGACATCCGGCGCTTCGTGGAATGGACCGAGAGCGCTAGGCTGTTCGGCGCCGAGCGGATCATCCTGTACAACCACACGGCCTCCCACGCCCTGGACGCCTACATAGCGTACTATCGCCAGGAGGGGCTCATGGAGGTCGTGCCCTGGCCATTCCCCGCCGGCATGGGGGCCGCCGACGTCACCTACATCGCCCAGCACCTCATGTACCCGGAGTGCCTCTACCGAGCCATGCACCGGACGCGATACCTGGCGTACTTCGACCTGGATGAGATAATCGTCCCCAGGCTCCAGGGCGCGCGAACCTGGACGGATATGATCCGCAACGCCGGATGTGAACAAAGTTCACTTATTATCGCCCGCAACGTGTTCTTTCCGCAGTCGGCACCGATTAATCCCAAATATAACTCCAGCGAACTCATTATGGCCAAACTCCATCTGGATAGCCTCCTTCACAATCGCCGGGAGCTGAACTTCTGGCCGGTGGAGCAGCGCGCCAAGTATATCCTGGTTCCGGAAAAGGCGCGTATTCCGTTCATACACCGCGCCGCGTTGTTGCTATCCAAGGACCCCTCGCCGACATGCGTCCTTGACCCCAGCCATGGAGCCTTGCACCACTTTCGGGATGTCCCGATCCAGTACAAATCAAACGCGACGATGCCCGACTACGTCATGGAACGCTTTAAGGATGAGCTCATCAGACGGACTCTTAAGGTTCACTTGCAGGTGAACATCAATTTTTAGAATAACATTATATTGATCGTGGTAGTGTGGGTTGATGAATTCCGACCTGTGTCTTTCTGATCATGCTGGGTGGCAATTTGCGTTTGTTCCGCCTGAATCAGGTGATCATCTTCGATGGCATGTGTTTGTTCTGCCTAAATCAGATGATCAGCTTCGATGGCATGTGTTTGTTCTGCCTGAATCAGGTGATAATCTTCGATGGCATATGTTTGTTCTGCCTGAATCAGGTGAGCGCATCCTCGAGGGCAATTTGTGTTTGTTCTTCCTGAATCAGGTGAGCATCCTCGAGGGCAATGTGTGTTTGTTCTGCCTGAATCAGGTGAGCATCCTCGAGGGCAATGTGTGTTTGTTTTGCCTGAATCAGGTGATCATTTTCGATGGCATGTGTTTGTTGTGCCTGAATCAGGTGATCATCTTCGATGGCATATGTTTTTTCTGCCTGAATCAGGTGTGCCAATTTAATATGTACGTATACATCTACATCTACATCTACATCTACATACTGCCGAACAGGCCTAAATGTGCATGGAAAATATGGGATCCCTATAATAATACAAGACTTCAAAGTATTGACTCTTCAAACTACTGCTGTGAACAAATGTGTTCTTCAAGCGTTCCTTCGTCGAGGTCGACTGGGAGACAATTTGGCTGGTGTATGGAAGATAATCGTTCTCGTTATAGTAGCACTGTTAGTTTTTTTGTTCTCTATTTATAGTGGATATTAGAAAGTCGGGTGATGCATAGATAGAACCACGTGATGGTTGGCTTGTTTCATAATTGCGTTAGGTTCCATACTATATGCATTGCGAATCGGCGTTTCATTTAAATAACGTTGTTGTTTTTTGTGACAAATCAATACACATAAGGTTGTACGTTGGCTGTATGTTCAGGACGCTTTATGCCACTTTTTGTCATATCACGTCGATGGGAAAACGAAAGGATAGTGGAGCCATGTCCTCGGGGGTAATTCCCTACTCTTTGCGAAGAAGAACATGGGATCTTTATCTTGCGACCACTGAGCTACCGGGCCAGGCTGGCCCCGATAGCTGCATAGCAGTCTGGCAGTTTCCTTTACATCGGCCCGGGCTTGGCGCCGCCAAGCGGTGAGCGCGTAGTGTTGCACGGAACCGCCGTCGACAGGCATCAACTTCAAGTTTATTCTGCCATAAATTGCGCGAATTCACGAAAGAAATGTCCAGGAAACCCATTTTTGAGATTCCCCAAGGAAAAGGAAAGGTAAGACCGGCTTCTTGGGTTAATTTATCAGTCTTTGATATCGTGCATCGTTTATCATCACCACAATTTCTGATAATTATTGCCCACGTCGAAGCGGGCGGCTCATGTGAGCAAACCAAGTCAAAGATCTATTACTCAACAATTACCAGAAGACAACATGCTCTAAGTGCCGGCTAATGCCTAACGAATGTGTAATGAGGTGTCCTAATCGATGTTCTGGGGTTTGAATAAAAATTGGGTGAACTCATATAGTATGATCATGGACCTACTGCCTTGGCCTGGGTGTTCGGCTCCCGGGCTCAGGTTACATTTGACAGAGCTAGCCAGACCGGGAGAAAAGCAAAGTCTTTGTCTGCATTTCTACTAAACGCTTGTCGAGTACATTTTTTTTATGTTTATAAGCATTTGCATTTATAAAATGTTTTTTTAATATTATTATTACCTTTTAGATGCCAGAACAGAGGCGGATCTAGGAATTTGCCAAGAGGAGGGGATGCTCTCTGAAAAACTTGCCAAGGGGGGGGGGGGCTGCTCTCTGAAAACTTGCAAAGGGCTGCTCGTGCTCGGAGAAGCCAACTTTAACAGTGTATGTTCAGGTTGCCAAGGGCGGCACCTGACCCTACCCCCCCACTGGAATTGCCCCTGCAAGAAGGAAAGACTTGTTCAATAAGTCCAGTGGGCCAGGGGCGGATCCAGGGGGGGGGGGGAGGGGCGACCCGGCCCGGGCCCCCCTTTTCGGAATGTCGACTTTAACATCCCTAAATCCTAAATAACCTTGTCCCCCTTGGATCCGCCTCTGGGTTTCATCTACAAAATGTCTCTTTCAAGTGTATTTCGTCGGAAAGCCCGAGTTTTACTTCTGAGACTGAACTTCGGGCGTCGTTGTGTTTGTTGTACACTTGTTGGGAAACTGTTTGCAGTGGCATTAAAGGGTAGACGAGTCTATTGTCCAACGAAATGTGTCAATCAAACAAAGACAGGAGACCGCTAAATGCTAAATAATTATGAAGTTGTTGTGTTTTATAACTCATCAGTCAAGGGTACATCATAGTTTTCAACCAGCAAAGTTATCAGCGAATTAGGGAAGCCAAATTGTTGACTGCCAGTCAATGACGTTCTCGAAATATGACGTCTTGATGACACTAACAACTATTTATTGCCGCATAAAAAATTCAAAATAATATAGATTTAATGCAAAATATACCTGAGAGCATGAAAGAACACCACCAGGCTTTATATCACCCGAATTAATAGCGCTTATCACGCAGTCTGCGTTATCGTCAGCGCAGTGGCAGCCCAACGTTACGCGCTCGCCGCAGAGCGGCGCCACTACTCGCCGCATTACACATTTTACAATGGGCTTTTGCCGTATGACCTATCTTGGTGTACTAATATCGTTGATGGCATCGGTGCAGCCACAAGCGAACACGTATTTTCACTTGCGATTACGGATTAACGCACACGTGGGGTATCACTGGTGATCTTATTAGCTGTGCGAAAATAAAGACTAGGCCTGCCTTTTAATCAACGTTTAGTTTATTGTTTATCGCTCAGACGATATCACACCCTTGACGAGTGATTTACGAGTTGTTGTCGATCCAGCTGAGGAAGTAGCTGGTCCTGGTGTAGACGGAGGGGTAGGACACCAGACAGTTACCCAGAGCATTGGCCACCACCCAGGAAGTCACTCCGGTCACCATGCCCGAGCAGGCCAGAGGGCCACCGCTGTCACCCTGGTAACGAAGAGAAAGATGGAGATGGACATTATTAACAAAGGTCTCGAAAAATAAATGAATAAAATACCAAACCCTTCATGACATGTTAGAACAGACCATCGGTCGGAAGACAAGTTAAGTCACTTGGTTTCCGTAGATATCCCACTGACGACATAGTTATCCCGCCTGCCGAATAAAGACGTTGTCCATAAAACAACATTTATCAACAAGCCACGAATTCTTCCCATGGGAAAAACATATATATATATATACATATATATATATACGGCAAGACGGTACAATAAGTGCGGTAACTTGGACAAATTCTCTGGATTGGTCCCCAGACTCTTAAGAATTTCGGCAACATTTAATTGCGGGATAAATAGATATTTCTCGCGCGGGTGAAACCCTAGTTTGTAGCGCGCACATCCAACTATAACCGGGCGGACAGACTTACGTTGCAAGCTCCGTTGGATCCGCTGTAGATGCAGATATGTCCAGCGCTGATGGTGGCACCACCGACACCGGACATGCGGCTGGTGCACTCAGTGTTGCTGATGACGGGGATGTCGAGCATCTGCAGGGTGTCGGGCAACACGTTGCTGGTTCCTATCACCGCCAAAGCGTGCAATGAGAGTCTTTAGCATGAAACACGAATATTATTTGCCCCACATGCCGCTTACATTAAAGAGTACGTTCTTGGATACTATTTACATCTATTTATCTCAGATTGGCTACCTACAGTGACTGGTACCTACAGTGGCCTGAGTTAACAATTTCCCGATCTATCCTCTATGTTAGAGCCCCTGTCGTCAATTAATATATTAAGTAGTTGGTGAGTCATAAGTGAGCGACGTTGCAAAAATGGTTCTATGGAGGGCGACCAATTTACTGGTTACATATCAGTCCAGGTTATCACAAGGCGCGGCAGAGTCGCCGGCCATATTTAAGGCCGGAAGCAAGGCAATGTGCTAAGGGGCCACCTACCGGTCCTGCCCCATCCGGTGATGGTGCACATGTCCCCAGCGAACTGGTCATTGTTGTTAGGGGGCAGCGCGGCGGCAGCGATGTTGGAGTTACCGAGGTCCAAGCCGGAGTTGAGGGTGACGGTGGCGATGTCATTGGGCATGCCGCTGGCGCCGCTGTCGTAGGCACTGTTCTGAAGGGACAAGTGAAATGAAACGACGATGGAGGATGAATGGATCAGACAGCAGCCTTTGCAGACTTCGTATTATTTCAATCCACCGATATTGTGAATGTAATAATTAACATCGTATTAATTCGCTCTTTCTGATATTACTGGTACAATGTTTTTTTTTATCACCGTAACAACATTTCTGCTGTTGTGGACCCCCTTGTAACGTTTGGAGTTTAACTATGTATATTGTGATATATAGACATGGTGGCTGCTTCTCTCAAAAGTATCACGGCTAGTTGCAAAATGCTAACAAACCCCACCAGATATTAGGATCATATTAACTTCTTTAACCCAAATAAATAAAAATGGGAAGCAGCCGTGAATCGGGAGTGGGGGGGTGGAGGGGCGTACGCTCTGGTGCCCAATCCTTACCATGACATAGCCGGAAGCGCCGATGGCAGTTCCAACCAGACGGTTGGTCTGGCCAGCAAGCACGCTGAACCCAGAGGCGGTCCTGTATAGACAAAAAGGCGAATTACTAAACAGGGTCTCACGGCTTGGGCATCATACAACAACAGAAACATAGGTGAAAGCGTCCTAAAATTTACGCATAACTGCGGTCATGAGTCATAGAACAACACATCTATCGAAGCGATATTTTGCCTCACGAAAATAGCATAAAACGCCTACCCTACGATCAAATCATAAAACCTTGCAGTGCATCTTTAGTTTATGACAATCTGCAGATATTTAGTGTGCTGAAGGTTGCTATTGCATTCTATACAAGGTTACTGAGATATGATTTGGTAGTGACAATATTACTACTTTACTTGACGATGATAATATTCAACATGCCCCATAAAACGTGTACGATTAAATGTGTTTGGATTTGGTTTCATTGGGGTGGGATCAGAGTGAGAGGGCTTGGGCCAGGACTTGCCTTCCATCGACACAGTGGGCAGCAGTCAGCATGACGTTGGCGTTGAGGACGGAGCAGCCACAGGTGTGGGAGCCGGAGAACCTCAGAGAGCACTGGTAGGGGTAGTTAGCGATGTTGGCGTCCGAGCCACCGATGACGCGGTAGTCAGAACGCTCGGTCCTCTCGATGAAGGTCGCCCGCGGGCTGGCCTCTGCAGCAGTACAGGAGAATTTAGGTACAATTTACTCATACAGCCCTTTTGTCCTCTAAGACGTGAAATCGGATGAGCTGAAATGTTGTATTGCGATGATCCGTGAAAATGTGTAGGTATAGTGTGTGTACGACATGAAAAGACTTAAATATTTGTCTGAACTGATGCATCTTACGTAGAAAGACGTGGCCTTCTTGTGTTCGACGTCATCGGAATTCAGGCATCGCAATAGTTGTACTGGCATCGTATAGTGGGTCATTTAACATATGATGCTCGAAAAAAGTTTGGTTACAATGTTTCTTCAAGCTAATTGTAACGCAGAATTTAAGTTTTCAAAACTGAATTGAACCAGATACTATCGGCCATAGAATTACCAATATGATATTATGTGGTTTTATTTGTGTAATGTGGACATCCGTGTTCCATGTTGGAACTCAAATTACTACGAAACACTTCGCATAAATCTGACGATGTGCGGGGCAGTTCACTTACATATGGTGCAATTACGTAAGATTTTGTATAGGATTTAATACTTTCAACATGCATCATCAAGTTTCTTTTGCTAGATGCGTTTCATAGTTTTACTTACCCCCACTACATTGTTAATGATCATATTTCCAATTATAACCACGTAGATACCTCTCTTGTTTGAAATACGATATATCTGGTGTCACATATGATATTAAAACCGGTTTATATGCTAGGACTTACCGCACACGACGACAGCTATCAAGATCACTGCCCACTTCATGTCTGCAGAATAGTGTTGAGTGTCGGTCTCGGATGTTTGGTCGCCTTTATAGCAAGTCGGACTATTTGCTACACCTGTTTGATCACATGTAACTGATTTGTGACATCACCCGCCTTCTCTACATGAGGAAAAAATGACACGATGATAAATAGATAAGGTCTTTTCTTATGCGTCGATCCTTACTTTAGGGGATGGTGGGGATTGAATTTTGCGATAACAATGGTCGATAATAATTACAAATATACTTTCGATCAGTCTTATTACGCATATCATGCGTTAATGCAGTCCATAGTTTCTATCAATTGCAGTAAAACATTGATGCCAGGCGTGTCTTTGGAACGAGGGATTATATAACCAGTGGCCTGTCCAATCCATTTTGTGAGCGAGGACGACATTTTTCATTGCAAACTGTGCGCCCCAATCTATCTTTGGAGTTTGGAGAATTCTACCTTGGAGACGTCTATCCTCTCGCTCTCAGCCCCCCTCCCCCCATCCCTGTTATATGCGCAACTATTCTATATTGCCTATTCTATAATTGCCCTTAACCAGAAACACAAAGCATTTACTTCTACAATAGAACCTCCCCGAAAAGAATTGACAATGTGATAAAGGGTAGACGGTACCCAGTATCAGAACAATCTCATAGTTCGACTAGGGCTGCGGACGAAGACATGGGTCCTGCGCTTTTGACCCTCCCCATTGTCGCGATATCATCTAATTGAAGCTTCCTACTTTGAGCCAGCCAACAAACTCAAGTACGTTGGGTTTTATGTCGTAGTTTATCCATAGTATAGTTTCCGCTCTCAGAAGATGCTACACTGCATGAGTTTATAGTTTCAGTGTTTTTTAAAAATAAAACCAACCGGTAATCTAAGCTTGAAGCTTGAATTTTTAATCATCTAAGCTATGGACTCCTAGATTGTTACCTATGCTACGTTTTTTTTCAGGGCGATACAAAAACATACATATATATATATAACTTTCGGGCAAACACGTTCCTTATTACAGATGCTAATCGTACATTGACCTCGTCATCAAAAAACTAGGACAGCTGCGAATGAAAGATTTGTACAACTCAGTGTTGTCTGAATGAGTGATAGGGATGGATAACAGACAAAACTTAATTTGTGTTAATGGAATGGGAGATAGGAAGGGGTCCACAGCAAACCCTTCGTGATATATAGCGCAATGTTGCCTGGCTAGTACGTGATATCGCTGTTCCCCCGTGAATCTGGGTTCCGGTTTAATTCTCCTTCTGAAGCCATAATGTATTGCAATAACGCCTCCGTTCCCGCCTAGCCCTTCCCCGTTCGCCATACACGTCACGATCATGACATATGAAGTGTTCATATCGCCGCCAAGTTATTTCCAGATCATAGCAAACCATGCCTTCACATCGGCAAAACACACATTTACACACCATCTGCCATGCCTTCTCATTGTGATGACAAACCAAACAATCACATCGTATTTCAAGACCTCCCTGCCTCATGATAATCCAAACATTCACACCATATTGCCAAGCCCTCTCACGTTCATGACAAGCCAAGCACTCGCATGGTCTGCCAAGCCAGTTTGCGCTCATGACAACGAAGATATCACATCGTCTACCAAGCCCACTCAAGCTCATGACAAAGCATGCCATTTATATCGTCAATGAAACAATCTGAAATTCAAACCAAGCACTCACATCTTCTGCCATGCCCTTTCATACGCAGGATAAACTAATTATTATCGCCACACCTTCTGCCAAATCCTCTCACGTTTATGACAAACCAAGCATTCGCATCGTCTGACAAGTCCTCTCACGGTCATGTAAGCATTACATTATAATATGTATAGGTGTCACCTAAATTGCGAGCGAAGTTAGATCATCAGATGTAAGAAAATATTTTTAATAATACATAATATATATATCAGGAAGGAATGCATTTATGCCTATGGCTATGCTATGGTATATGTTATATTGAGTTTAAAGTTACTATAAATCTACATATACCCAATTAAATTAATTAAATTAAACTGTTAGATCAACAGCTTATAAAAAACATAGATCCATACATACCGTAACTCGTAAGTTAACATTGGTTTGAAAACAGTTGAAAAAAATAAACCTCCTCCGACTAAATGATAAATCTATATATGAAAATTGTGCAATATATGCTTTAACACAGCTCATTTCCGTGAGAAAGGAGCATTTGACTGATTTGAGGTGCTGTTAAATCATAAAAGCCAGATCATCCATTGAAAATCACTCAAACTTTAAATTTCTTAAATATAGAGGTGTCTGAATACAGTTAATTGATCTAGGCCTACTGCAAAAATGTGGTACGTTATTGGTTTTACATTGAATTATCAGATGTAGATTTATAAAATAAACTAGATCTATGCATGTATTTAAGTGATGAGTTTCTTTTTCTGGAACATACACTGCCCTTTATTTGAGGTAATCAAAGCATGTCTACTTTTGAAAGGTTGACAGTTATTCACAACAAATGCAGCTTAATCCTAGTTAAATCTAATGCTGAAATAAATTCCTTTTTTCTTGACTGTTCTTCAGAAACTGTTATTTTTTGCTTCAATGCCCTTTTTTGGTCATATTTTAGCTTCAATAGCTTTTCTTCACAAAGTTATATTTCATTAATTCTTGTGAACTGCCTACCTTTTGCTTTTTAGCTTGCAGCTAAGCTTATTGGTTTCATTAGTCTATCAGTTTTTTTGTTTCTGTAACTACAAAAAGTAACTGGTCAATGAAAAAATACACGAAAGCATGCATGCCCTCTGACTTGGTAAAAGCGTTGGTAAAGAATTCAATATTTTATCGACATGCATGTGTTTAGGCACATAAATTCTGCAAATGTAATTGGTTTTTTGTATTGATTTTTCCCTAATTAATGGGGTTTTTCTTGCTTCAATATCCTGTTTGTGTACTTTTTTGGTTTCAACTGTTCAATGGTTTGTTTCTTCACACTTTTTTCCCATTCATTTTTAGAGAAATAAAATTGTTTAATTTTAGCTAGACGTACTCTGAGTTTTCTTAAACAAAGTTTTGGTTTTAAAACTGTGCAAATTGACCGCAATCGTGGAAATAAATTCCAGTCCAACAAAGCAGAAAATTCTGCAAATGCAATTATTTTTGCCTAGACTTTTCCTCAATTGATGGCACTTGTCTTGCTTCATTGCGCTTTTTGTTGTTGACCAGCTTTACCCAATGAATGGCCCTTTTCTGTTTTTTTAGCTTCATGAATTGGCTTGTTTTCTTCTCATTTAGTGATTTTATAACAAAAAAAGACTCTATATATTGGATAGGTTTTTGTGAATTACCTTTTCTTTAACTTCAGTTATATCTTTTCTTTAGTTTGTCAGTTAAAAAAAAAACAGTGGAACGCTAACCAACCAAAGAAAAACAATTCTATTCTATTCTAGCTGGGTTTTAAAATGAAGTAAACCGACCAAAGAAAAAAAATCCAACTGGTATTCTTGATTAAGAAATCCGAAAGATGTAAATTGAAGAACTTGTCATGTGCATATAAGTCATATAATTTTTTTTCAAATAACTATTTTTACATAGTCATAGACACAAGCTTTCCATACTTGAAGATTAAAACATTGACAGTGAGTTGTACCTTGGCAGATCTATCATCTGGTGCTTGTGTAACAGGCATGTGTGCTGCGATGACTGTCAAAAGGTACCAGTGAAAAAAAATGTGTTATTAAATGTTAACCTACCTATTTCGCCTTTGGAGCTGAAGCCGTATCCATCATTCGTTAGGCCAATTTAAACACTCGAAGTGTCAGTGAAACTTAGCCTATTGACTGGCAATTCAATTGTTCAATCCGAAAAAGGCTACTCATGCTACCCGGACCAGACAATGTAAATATACAAAGCCTGGTAATCGAACCAGCAGTTAATTTGTCAAGGACAATTAAGTTCGGAAAACCTGGGAAAGTTTGGACAAAAAGCACGGAACTTTGTTTACAAAATTTCAAAACATAATACTGTCAGTGTCACTGCAAGGTGGGCGATAATACCCATCGATGCCAATCGAAAAGCGGACGGTACCTTTCGTTGAAGAAGGCTTTTGTGCTATTCGTATCTCAGGCAGTTTTCTGAAGATGATATGGTTTAATCACGTAGTCGTTGAAACATTCGCCCAATCGGTTGTTTCTCAGTCATCTAAATCGGATTAAAGTGTCATAATTGTGCGGACGAAGTGTTACGTCCCACCCGGCAGTTCGAATTGACGCGCCGCCTACCCGCGAGAGTGTTTAATTCAGGTTCAATTTAAGCCAATTGTAGAGTCCGACACAGTCCGAAAAATCGGCCTGAGGGACCGGTATTATCGCTCATCTGTGAGGGACCTGTGTTATCGCTCATGTGGTTAGTTTTTTCAATCGCATGGACATATCAAACTTTTTTTTTTTTTTTTTTTTTTTTTTCGTGTCCACCCCTTCCACGCGTTGGCCCCTTGCGGGCAAATGTCCATCTTAGGAAATTTTGCAAACCTAGACGTGATCTAACCCTGGCGGAAATGATACGTGTGCAATAACGTCTTTTATTGACGTTGAGCACTTGCTGGGGCGTTCACTGTGCTAAATAGAATTTATATTTCCATGATTTACCTCTCCCCGCCCCCCTTGGGGTATTTTTTCCAAAATGACTGACGCCCCGAACGGTCATTTGCATATACATGCCACTTCCGCTTCCGGTATATAAGCAAGGTCGCAAAGGATGGTTTGAAGTTGGTTTTGGTGGCAAAATTGCTTCAGTGAGCGCTGAAGGATTACTCCTAGTATACATAGGAAGGGTGGATACATGATGTAAATTAGCGATTTCCCAATAAACGGTTATTTAATATTACAATTCCCACTTCACGTCTAATGAAAAGCCTTGATCACAAACGAACGAATTACGAGACAGTCCCATTCCCAGTCCAGGAAGAATTATTTGCCTCAAGCCCAGTTTACGGTGACATGAAAACCCCATTCCCGCGGAACTGAAATACCCCTTGCCCCCCCGCCCCCCACCCCACCACTCCCTCTCACTAAAGTGGCGTCGAAGGGTAGACGAATCTATAGACCGCCTATGTAAGATAATTATGAAGTTGCGTTTAATAATCGAACAGTCAAGGGTACATCTTAGCTTTCAAACAGCAAACAGCGAGTGAAGGTAAACTGCCGAATCGTAAGCAGCTGACGTAGATCATAAGTATACCTGTTTTGTAGGGTCTCGATAAGATTCCTTAGTAACAGTACAACCCTATAGGGCTGTACTGTTACTAAAGGATCTTATCGAGACCCTACGAAACAGGGATACTTATGCTCAATGCTTAAAACGTCATCAACGGCCCGTGCATGCTGCTTACTTTCCGCTTGTTTGCCTTCACTCGCTTCAGACACACAATCGACTAAAGCTGTCCTTGGATGCACAACGAACCACTAAAGTTCTGTTCATATCAGAGTTATAAACATCCGCGTAGATTTATACAATATACACTAACATACGAGCGGTTAGACTTGATAAAAGGATGCGGTTTTCTCATGAGTGACTGTCAATGTCAGGCGATCTAATGTTGTAGATCTACGCGGGGTTTTCCATGTCGTGCGACGTGATCATTATGACTAGGGTGTCTGCGCGCGGTATCTATGGTTAGTTGACAACACTCCTGACCAGGCAAATACAATGGTGCTCCGTTTGGCGAAGAAATGTAAACAAAAATACAACGCCTCCAACAGTCACATCGAATGGACGACATGCATGATGGAGAGATAAATGTCTTATCTTTTACTATATCATGAGTTTACAGTTAGGAATGCCTGGACCAAAGCAAATGAAAAGCAAACACGCTGGTGCCTTGTTACATCTGCCTGAACGCCCTCATTGTAGTCAAGATTTTAACTATAGAATCATACTATAATTACAGATAAAACATTGAAGACTCCATAATTGATGCGGCCGGTTGAATATGACAGTTGGAAACGACGTATGAGCTGTTGCCTTGGGCTCATGTAGGATCTGACCGACCCTAAGCAAATATATATTATGGTTCGGCATTGTGTGTACCTCTATACAATATATTTTATGTTGGCAGTTCATTCAGCAGTGCAGTCGCTCTGATTTTCTGGCTGTGGCTGATTGTTTTGTCTTCAAGATATGCGTATAATGATTGTTGATAAACGTTCTATAGCGGGCTTTCATTCAAAAGGCTTTGAACGGCCGGTGGATTGCGCTTTCTTACGGTCAGTCCATATACGGAACGTTCTGACGTTACCATAGATACCACGCGCAGACATTCGATTCGCGCAACAAATTACGTCATACGACAGTAAAATACGCTTGAAGTCCATATACGGAACGGTCTTATGTAACCATAGATAGCATGCGCAGATTTTCGATTCACGGCAACAAATTACGTGAAAGGACAGTAAAATACGCGGCGAATTCATCCTTCAGCTGCATGTCCTAAATTTTTTGTCATAGCGTTATCGCGGTGGCGTGTGATGTTCGTAAGCTGACCAGTATTTGAATGGTGGCCTTGACAACAGAATTGTGTCACCTTTCATCGTCAAAACAATTCGAACGACATTACCATAGCAACCGATCATAACCCGTTGACGACCGCATGGCATCGGTGCAGCCACATGCGAATACGTATTTTCACGTGCGATTACGGATTAAGTAGGGGGGGGGGACGTCATGTTCCCAGAACACGAACAATAAAGTTTGCATTGATTCCCAGATCACGATGAATTAAAAGAAGCACTCCCTGCATACAATTGAAGCGCGGATACATGATACTAAATTGACGATTTCCCACTTCACGGTTACTTAATATGTAAATTCCCAGTTCACGATAAACGAAAATCCTTGATCACGGCGGTCGGCTAATACCCAATTCCCAGTTCATGAAGAATTATTTTCCTCGTTGCCAGTTCACGGTGAATTGAAATCCCCTTTCCCAAGGAACGGAAATACAACTTGCCACGCTCATCCCCCGATTAACGCACACGTGAGGCGTCACTTGTGATCTTATTAGCCATGTGAAGGAAGACTAGACCTACATTTTGATAAACGTCTAGTTTATTGGTTATCGCTCACACGGTATCACACCGTTGACGAGTGATTTACGAGTTGTCGGCGATCCAGCTGAGGAAGTAGCTGGTCCTGGTGTAGACGGAGGGGTAGGACACCAGACAGTTACCCAGAGCATTGGCCACCACCCAGGAAGTCACTCCGGTCACCATGCCCGAGCAGGCCAGAGGGCCACCGCTGTCACCCTGGTAACGAAGATGAAGATCGAGACGGACATTATTAACAAAGGTCTCGAAAAATAAATGAATAAAATACCAAACCCTTCATGACATGTAAGAACAGACCATCGGTCGAAAGACAAGTTAAGTCACTTGGTTTCCGTGGTTATCCCACTGACGAAATAGTTATCCCGCCTGCCGAATAAAGACGTTGTCCATAAAACAACTTTTATCAACAAGCCACGAATTCTTCCCATGGGAAAAACATATATAAAAACATATATATATATATATATATATATACGGCAAGACAGAACAATAAGTGCGGTATCTTGGACAAATTCTCTGGATTGGTCCCCAGACTCTTAAGAATTTCGGCAACATTTAATTGCGGGATAAATAGATATTTCTCGCCCGGGTGAAACCCTGGTTTGTGGCGCGTACATCCAACTATAACCGGGCGGACAGACTTACGTTGCAAGCTCCGTTGGATCCGCTGTAGATGCAGATATGCCCAGCGCTGATGGTGGCGCCACCGACACCGGACATGCGGCTGGTGCACTCAGTGTTGCTGATGACGGGGATGTTGAGCATCTGCAGGGTGTCGGGCAACACGTTGCTGGTTCCTATCACCGCCAAAGCGTGCAATGAGAGTCTTTAGCATGGAACACGAACATTATTTGCCCCACATGCCGCTTACATTAAAGCGTACGTTCTTGGATACTGTTTACATCTATTTATCTCAGATTGGCTACCTACAGTGACTGATAGCTACAGTGGCCTGAGTTAACAATTTCCCGATCCATCCTGTATGTTAGAGCCCACGTCGTCAATTAATATATTAAGTAGTTGGTGAGTCATAAGTGAGCGACGTTGCAAAAATGGTTCTATGGAAGGCGACCAATTTACTGGTTACATATCAGTCCAGGTTATCACAAGGCGCGGCAGAGTCGCCGGCCATATTTACTGCCGGAAGCGAGGCAATGTGCTAAGGGGCCACCTACCGGTCCTGCCCCATCCGGTGATGGTGCACATATCCCCAGCGAACTGGTCGTTGTTGTTAGCGGGCAGCGCGGCGGCAGCGATGTTGGAGTTACCGAGGTCCAAGCCGGAGTTGAGGGTGACGGTGGCGATGTCATTGGGCATGCCGCTGGCGCCGCTGTCGTAGGCACTGTTCTGAAGGGACAAGTGAAATGAAACGACGATGGAGGATGAATGGATCAGACAGCAGCCTTTGCAGACTTCGTATTATTTCAATCCACCGATATTGTGAATGTAATAATTAACATCGTATTAATTCGCTCTTTCTGATATTACTGGTACAATGTTTTTTTATCACAGTAACAACATTTCTGCTGTTGTGGACCCCCTTGTAACGTTTGGAGTTTAACTATGCATATTGTAATATGTAGACATGGTGGCTGTTTCTCTCAAAAGTATCACGGCTAGTTGCAAAATGCTAACAAACCCCACCAGATATTAGGACCACCTTAACTTCTTTAACCCAAATAAATACATGGGGAGCAGCCGTGAATCGGGGGCGGGGGGGGGGGCGTACGCTCTGGTGCCTAATCCTTACCATGACATAGCTGGAAGCGCCGATGGCAGTTCCAACCAGACGGTTGGTCTGGCCAGCAAGCACGCTGAACCCAGAGGCGATCCTGTATAGATAGACAAAAAGGCGAATTACTAAACAGGGTCTCACGGCTTGGACATCATACAACAACAGAAACATAGGTGAAAGCGTCCTAAAATTTACGCATAACTGCGGTCATGAGTCATAGAACAACACATCTATCGAAGCGATATTTTGCCTCACGAAAATAGCATAAAACGCCTACCCTACGATCAAATCATAGAACCTTGCAGTGCATCTTTAGTTTATGACAATCTGCAGATATTTAGTGTGCTGAAGGTTGCTATTGCATTCTATACAAGGTTACTGAGATATGATTTGGTATTAACAATATTACTACTTTACTTGACGACGATAATATTCAACATGCCCCATAAAACGTGTACGATTAAATGTGCTTGGATTTGGTTTCATTGGGGTGGGATCTGATTGAGAGGGCTTGGGCCAGAACTTGCCTTCCATCGACACAGTGGGCAGCAGTCAGCATGACGTTGGCGTTGAGGACGGAGCAGCCACAGGTGTGGGAGCCGGAGAACCTCAGAGAGCACTGGTAGGGGTAGTTAGCGATGTTGGCGTCCGAGCCACCGATGACGCGGTAGTCAGAACGCTCGGTCCTCTCGATGAAGGTCGCCCGCGGGCTGGCCTCTGTAGCAGTACAGGAGAATTTAGGTACAATTTACTCATACAGCCATTTTGTCCTCTAAGATGTGAAATCTGATGAGCTGAAATGTTGTATGGCGATGCTCCGTGGCCTTCTTGTGTTCGACGTCATCGGAATTTGAGCATCGCAATAGTGGTACTGGCATCGTATAGTGGGTCATTTAACATATTTTGTTTGGTTTCTTTAAGCTAATTTTAACGCAGAATTAAAGTTTTCAAAACTGAATTGAACCAGATACTATCGACCATAGAATTGCCGATATGATTTTATATGGTTTTATTTGTGTAATGTGGACATCCGAGTTCAATGCTAGCACTCACAATACTACGAAACACTTCGCATGTCTTTTGTTAGATATGTTTCATAGTTTTACTTACCCCCACTACATTGTTCATGATTATATTTGAAATCGTAGCCACGTAGATATCTCTCTTGGTTAATATACGATATGTCTGGTATCCCATATGATTTTAAACCCGGTTTATATGCTATGACTTACCGCACACGACGACAGCTACCAATATCAGTGCCCACTTCATGTCTGCAGAATAGAGTTGAGTGTCGGTCTCGGATGTTTGGTCGCCTTTATAGCAAGCATTTGCTACACCTGTTTGATCACACGCAACTAATTTTGTGACATCACCTGCCTTTCGTACACGAGGAAAAACGCTATACAATGATAAATGGATAAGACCCTTTCTTATGCGTGGATCCTTGCTTTAGGGGATGGTGCGGATTGAATTTTGAGATAACAATGGTCGAGTCAGTGCTAAAAAAATACCTATGACGTTAATAATTACAATGAGACTGATAATAACAAATGATAATGATAATTATAATTAAAAAGTATAATCACTAATTTTAATTACAAAATATAATAACTAATTATAATTACAAACTATAATAACTAATTATAATGACAAAGTGTAATAACTAATTACAGTGACAAATTATAATAACAAATGAATAACCAATATAGAATGATAGAATATAATGCTTGACTTTATTGTTGTCAATCGGTTATTTGGCTAAATGTTCATCAGATAGCAATAATATGTTTGTTAGACGAAGAGGGTTTAACTCGTGATTTGCAAAAATCCTTCCCCCCTCGTGATTGACATAATTTGTCCGACAACGGGTGATCGAAAGGAAATCATCGTGAAAATACACGGTTTTTCGTCAGGTCCATTCAAAATTTGGTGTGCTTTTAATATGACAGAATAAAATCATCCATACTGTTGATCAGTCTTATTACGTATATATTGTGTTAATTCAGTCCATAGTGTCTATCAATCCCGTCGTAATACCTTTGGAGAATTCTACCTGGGAGAAGTCTATTCCCCCGCCTGCGCCCCCCCCCCAACCCCCCTATTATATACGGAACTATTCCACATTGCCTATTCCATAATTGCCCTTAACCAGAAACAAAAAGCATTTACTTCAACAGTAAAACCACCCTATATAAAATTGACGATGTGATTAAGGGTAGACGATTATACTAAGTATAAGAACAATCTCATGGTTCGACTAGGGTTACGGCCGAGGACATTGTCTCTTGCACCCATTACGTTTATCTATTTTATAGTCCCCGCTCCCATAAGATGTTGTACTTCATGAGTTATACTTTCTGTGTTTTTTTAAAAAATATACCCCATCAGCAATCTAAGCTTAACTAAAAAACTAAAAATATATAACTTTCGGGCAAACACGTTCCTTATTACGGATGCTCATCGGGGCCGGCGCGATAGCTCAGTGGGCTAGAGCGCTCGCTTTGAGTGCTCTAGCCATCTGAGAGCCTAACGGCACGTGGATCGGTGGTTCGAGCCCTGCTGTGGCCATGTCTGTGTGGTCGACCAAAAGTGGTTAAAGCGTCCTCAATAACCAGACCAAACCAAATGGATGCTCATCGTACATCGATCTCACCATCTAAAAACTAGGACAGCGGCGGATGAAAGGCTTGTACAACTCAGTGTTATCTGAATGGGCGATAGGATAACAGACAATACTTAGTGACACATAACTCTGTGTCAATCGAATGGGAGATAGGAAGGGGTCCACAGCAAACCCTCAGTGATATATAGCGCAATGTTGCCTGGCTAGAACGTGATATCGCTGTTTCCCCGTGAATCTGGGTTCCGGTTTAATTGTCCTTGCGAAACCATAATGAATTGCGATAACCCCTCCTCTCCCCCCTAGCCCTCCATCCTCTGCCATGTTCTTCACGATCATGACATATGAAGTGTTCATATCGCCGCCACGTTATTTCAAGATCATAGCAAACCACTCCTTCATATCGGCAAAACATACATCTGCCATGCCTTCTCATTGTGATGACAAACCAAACAATCACATCGTATTTCAACACCTCCCTGGGTCTTGATAATCCAAGCATTCACACCATATTTGCCAAGCCCTCTCCCGTTCATGATAAGCCGAGCATTTGCATGCTATGCCAAGCCAGTTTGCGCTCATGAAAACTAAGAATCTACATCGTCTACCAAGCCCTCTGACGCTCATGACAAACCATGCCTTTATATCGTCAACCAAACCTTCTGACGTTCTTGACAAACCAAGCAATCACATCTTCTTCCATGCCCTCTCATATGCATGTTAAACCAATTACTTCCACCGCCTTCCAACCCCTCTGGCAGTCATGAGAGGTCAAACATTCACACCATCTGCCAAGCCATTTCACTCTCATGAGAAGGCAAACACGCACACCTTCGGCCAAACCCTCTCACGTTTATGAAAAACCAAGTATTCGTATGGTCGGACAAGTCCTCTCACGGTCATGACAAACCAAGCAATCACACTACTTACCAACCTTCTCGGCCAGGGACCTGGGGATCGTTTCACTAAGAGTTATGAGCTCGTAACCGTATCTTTGACATGCTAAGTTAACGACAGATCCGAATTTTACGAGCAACGGAAGTAAGCGTTATACTGCGATGACTGGTGTGCAGCCATATTCATGAAATTTATTTTCTGCTGATATTATTCAAAAACGTGCTTTCCATGTGTTGATGCTAAATATAACATTTTTTATTTATTTTCGGGTTAGCAATACAAGTTTGAAATTTTACGACATCATGGCAGCTGTGGTCAATAACCACAGGCTGTCCAGTGATTGTACCTTTCCCTAAAAAAAATGTCTCAACCATAATTTCCAACTTTTTGTTCAAAATACCTACTTTTAATTTTCAATTGTTTAACATTTTGTTTTTGCCGTTCGAGGCCCCTTTTTAAATTGCAGTGAATTGCTTGTGTTATTGCGAAAGTCAATAGTTAGAGGCGTTTCGTTTTGGCCTCATATGTTTAAAATCAAGACAAAGATAATTTCTCAATATGTACCGGTAATGTCAATTTTTTGTCATTCGTTTATCCAGAATGAGCATGAATAATGTAGCTACTTATGCTGCCTGGAGTACTTTGGTTTACTTTTGGCTACTATTTTCCTACTTATAGTCTACAGTAATCTATATTATTGCTACCGTAGTCATATACTTTGTCATTAGGGTGAACTGTACATACTACAGCCAAGACGAATCACCCAGAGATGCCTAGATTCAATCCTCTATATATTTAATTTTAATGCTCCAGGAGGGTGAGTGATGTAAGAATAGCCATCAGAGAGCGATCGGACATTCTAATGAATCACATTCTCTCGGAGGCAAAAAATCTCGGGGGATATTAAAATAAAATTTGGCCCGGGACTGAAATTGACGAAATTAATTAATCTCTTTTACTCTGGCGCCGTCCGAAACGAGATAAAATCGTGTCACTCATCATGATGGGATCGGTGTTAAGTTATATTTACCAGAAAAACTTTCATTTGCCAGCACATCTAGCGCAAGGTCAGATGGGATTTTTCATGCAACTCGTGTACGGTCCCATTCATTATTGAACTTTTTCTAAGTGGCAGTGACACCGTGACGTCCATTTTTAGAATACGTTTAATCACATTAGTGCCACGCTACTAATTTGTTCAGTAAACTTTGTCTACAGAAGTTAAACAAATCTGCATGTAATTTGACAATGGATTGAGCAATTATTCCATGAGCAAAGTAAGCAATTATCCGACCTGTTAATTTTAGTGAGCATTGTATGCGAGCGCTTTAGGAAAATAACTCATTCGTGCGACAGGATTGACATGCAAGCTTCAACGTTGTTCATGTGCCTGTGTTGACGAGGGTGTGTATTGAATTTATGGGTTTGTGTTTTCGTTAAAACCCTATGAGCAAGGACGAGGATAATCGTGACATAAAGCACATCAGTTTGAGTTTCTGTTACGAACATTACGCCCCTCGCCTACCTTATATAGGAAGTATTGACATTAACTCTTGTATTCTAAATTCCTAGTACTTGGGCAATACATATATAGAAGCTAACCTGGTTTGAATCAGTCAGTCTGCACATGACAATGGATTCGCAGCTGTGCTGTAGTTTAGAATGTTAACGCGGCATTTGTAATTGGGAACAAATAAACTTATGTGACCGTTACAGCTTACGGCCGTGGTCCCATCAATGGCCAGTCGTAATGTAATATAAGCGGGTAAAGATTATAAAGCGAATCATGAGTTACAGTAATGGGGGGGGGGGGGGTCACCAATTGTAAACCTGATATGTCCACGACACAAAACTTGTTGCGTAAGCAGAGAAGCCTGGCTGCTAAATTATTGACCCTTTTCTGGATAAATTTCTGCATCCTTGTATCATATATATATTTTATGGAGTAGTCTTTGAACGTATCAAACTATTCAGAATCTTTTATATAGGATTCGGAGTAGTCTTTGTTATATATATTACATATATAGCCTATGACTGGTTCCTGAAGAATTGCGAATATTACGCTTACATCTATATAATATAGTACACGACTTGTACTCTATTTGTTTGGCTGTTAATTAAGAATCCATTTCCCATGTTGAAAAACGACGAAGGGCAGAGCATGATCATGCGTCAACTTACCCTTCATGCATTTGTTACAATATAGGAAATACGACATGACTATGCTGACACAACAAGCCAGCAACGGCGACAGTTGAGTATGCTAGTTTCTTGATTGCACTGTTTCCATTTATAACTTGCAGACAAAACGGCCTAGTCATGTGACACTTTTAAGTGGTATAGTTGTAAGATGGTAATCTGAAAATAGTTAATAGGCAATAGGTCTCCTCAGACAGGACTGAGGACAAAGAGTTGCCAAAACGCCTACATATCCATTATGAGATAATGTAACGATGATTACAATATCTTGTTTAGTTTTAGTTCCTACTTCGATTATGATAGCTGTCAGGACAACAATAGATGAGGTGGCCTGTAAGTAACATACAGGCATGGTGAAAAGTGTTTTGGTGAAGGGCAATAGGTCTGCTCAGCCGGGGCTGAGGACCAAAAGTTGCCCAACGCCTCCATATCCATGATGCGATGATGCCTCAATGAATTACAATATGTTGTATAGTTTCAGATTCCAGTAAGCTTATGACAACTGTGCGGACATAAATGGATGAGGTGGCCGGTAGGTGACATGCAGGCATGGTGAGAAGTGTGATTTGGTGAAGGGCATTAAGTCTGCTCAGCCGGAGCTCAGGACCAAAAGTTGCCCGACGCATCCATATCGATTAAGCAATTATGAGGCTATTATAACAATATGTTGTATAGCTTCAGACCCTTAACAATAGTAAGTTTTACTATAATAAGTTTTAAAATTATGCGCCGGGGTCCAGGTATTAATTAAATAGGCTTTGCTCCGCCGCAGTGATCATTTCCTATATAACAAGCCGTATGTAGACGTAGGTGTAATTAGCTCAGCTGGGGCTGGAAAACCACACTTTGCTTATTTGTTGCAACCATGATAGGATAAATTTAGTTTATTGTTTGAACACCGATGTCAAGGTCTGAAGTAGATTTGCCTAACCTAGATAATCATGTATCATATAATCAGCCACATGTCATCTGAAAACATGTGTGTTCAATACAGCTGGGGCTAAGAAACTACACAACTTATTTGTTACAAACAAAATGTGAATAATTTAATTTACTATTTGAACGCCGCAGTAATGGTTAAAAGCAAAGTTTCCTCAGCCGGCAAAGACTGGTGAGATCCCGTATATGTAAGTTATATGACGATTTACGCTGGCTACTCCCTTGGGTGGTGGTGCTGATCAGCAATCTGGTTATGTCTAATCAGTTGTGGCGGATGCCCCCTCACCTTTCCTCGCTAAACGATCAGAGTAACCAGCTCAATTGAGAATTTATTCAAGCTGACTGAAAATGATATGTCAATTTTAGGCCAACACATTAATTCTGAGTGTTCTTAATTCATTTTTAATTTCGCTTTTATTTAAACGTGCGAAATTTACCACGTATTGTCAGACTATCCACTTTTACCAATTATAAGGTGATCAGTCAATATATATTTGGATAATGTATTTGGCAAACGTCCATGCCGATGTGTGCCACCTACGTACATGGCGATGTGTTCCGCCTTCGTACAGGGAGATGTGTTCCGCCTTCATACAATACATGGAAATTGGTTACGCCAACCCATATTAGGGTCACGTGGTCTATTCACGTTTATTGGCGATGCGTTCCGCCAATTACTGGCGAAATGTTCCGCCAGTTAGTGGCGAAGTGTTCCGCCACTTTTATTTAATTAATTTGACAATTTGCTTGTCATGTAGTTCCTTTCTCGCTCGGCAAATAAATTTGCCCTTTCCAATTCCATACATTGTGTTTTGTTTTCTTGCTAGGAAACAAGCTGCGGGCGAGCCAGCTCATCATTACGAATTCGTAGAGAGTAACATTGTAATTAAGTCTTGATATAGTCCGTGAGCTGATTATGGCAAAAACACCAATTGATACCATCCAAGGGCACCAGACGTTTGTAGGATTTTCCTACGTTTGTAGGAGTTATATGTATCTGGAACTCAATACGGCACGATGGACATTTCTGAGGGGGAGTATAATATCTGCCCCTCAGAAAGATTTTTCATCTGAATTTCTTTTTGTTCTTTTTTCGTTCTCTGTGACTGTCATCTGGACTCCGAGTACGAATACAGATATCTATAAATCGGTAGGCAACTTTATTGCATTTGGGTCATTTCTCATTGAAAATCGGCCATTGTCATACCGACCAAAAACGTTTAATTTTGTATGCGACTTCAAAAAATATAAAGCTACTTATGCAACAACTCAGGGCACACACGCAAGGCTTGAATTACATCTGAGAAACTCATTTATTGTCTTATAATAATAAAATATCCATATATTCTTCCATATAACCTATTTGAAGATCAAGTCAGCGAATACAAATCAAAGTTTTATTCATATCAGAACCGAATTGCATAAAGTTACCTCAAATTCCAAACAATGTATTTTAATTTGTCAATTATTCCTATTGAGCATAACAAAATTCTTTCAACTATTAAGCATTATTTGTAATTTTTAAAATTAATATACAAACTTACTATGCATTACATATTCGATTGTATGGTCATTCAATGTAAACTTATTCTTTCCCAGATAATGTGGAATGCAACACCGCCACAATTATTATTATGCAATAGTTCACTATCAATAGTCTCTGTAAAGTATTTACTTAAGTACTGATGTATTGATTATCCTTTTCAGAAGTTGGATGTACGTACAACATTAATGCAATATTTCAATAGTCATCACCGTCATTATCATCATCAACCGTCGCTTGTTGTTCCTGTTCATCTTCCTTCATGTTGTCAAATGTCTTATTGTCCCACTCCTTTCATGACCTTTTGCAAGCGTTATATCAAGTTTTGAACTAATGTTATTGCTCAAGCGATTTCATAACGGTTACAAAACGTTATATTTATGTTGCTAGTATAACATTTGCAAACAAAGAACAATGAGTCACATAGATACAGTATGAGAAGACCTAGCTGAATGCAAGCCGCACTTATAACTACATGGGTATATCGCCCTGATTACCAGATATGTGTCAAATTTGAGTCGGGCTAAAATAGTCACTTTAACAGAATGTAAACAGTGTTTTTGTGTGAAACAAATATCAAACAATTGGTAATTAAAAAAATTGAATATATTATATAGACAATGATTGTCAATATTGATGCAAAGTCAGATCAAACTATGTATATGAAGCATTGAAATTATAAAAGGATGATCTAAATTATGCAATTTAAGGTTTGAAGAAACTAGTTTATATGCAGAACAATGTCATGCTGGTGTGCTACATAAAGCTATGGACAATATAACCATATTTCCACATTGCTGGATAAATCAAAATCACTTTTAAGATATGTAGTTAGCTGTAGCTTGACTAAATAATGTTATACCCTGAATGTAATTAGCACCTTAGCAACCTTAATGATATGCTGGAAGCCAATTTGATTGAGTAATACAAATAAAACCATGGTAATTGGCTGAGCTGAATGTGACAGCTGCTCTAACCATGCAAACTGTCTGTGAAAATCATTAAAGGGAAATGTAGGGTCCATATCATTTGCATTGCCAGTTAAACTGTTGGAAATTAACTAAAGATTACACAATTATTTTTATTAATCATGCATTAGTGAGGTTACAAGTACTTTTACACGGCCACCCAACTGGTGGTGTAATCGGGTACCAGTTTGAGCCTGAAAGGGATGACGATGATGGATTAGGCATTGTTTATACAGGTCGTTGACGCATCGCGTGGTCTGTGAAGCCGTGTTGCATTATCATTTTATAAGGGGAAGGGGGAGGTGGGGGGTGGAGTCAGGGGTCCATCGTCATCGGTGGCAGAGTGCCCAATTTTAACTTGACTCGTAGAGTGGCGGGCATTGTTCGGGAAGCGGCAGTCGATCGATGGTGTAAATTGATACAGCTGCTGTCTTAGAAACTCATTGCCACTGAACGGTGTATGGACAGAACGGCCGTAGGCGTACAACCAAAACGGCCGTATGGGTTAGGGTGGGTGGTGTGGCGGTCTATAGGAGGACATGCGACATAAGACTTAGCGACACGCGACATGGAGCTTTTCTTAAAATCGACTCGCGACATGGACCTTTTCTTAAAATCAACACACAACATGGACCTTTTCTTAAAATCGACACGCGACATGGCTACCCCCCACACCCCTCAGGGGCCCTTATAGGGGGAGGGGTGCCTGATGCTAGCAGCCGGGTCGATTGGCGGGCCATGTGCATGCTGTGCAGTAGGGGCTGGAGGCAGCAGGGGATGGCGATGGGAAAATATGGCTGCAACAGCTTCAGGCTTCAGCCTCAGCTTTATAGGTTCGTTTGGTCCTCTGCCTACGTAATTATAGCATACAGATCTTTCTCAAAGCAATTTTTCTTAAAGTGTTCAGAACATACTCTTGAATGTTTGGTGGGTTTATAATTCACATAGGGGCAATCTTGTGTAGCCATTGCCGCAAAAGCTGCTGGTCGCCTAGTGGATAGCGGTAGGAAAATATCCTATGTTTGCTGTCCTTTTTTCGCAGTTGAATTGTTACAGCCAACAGCTGAGCAGTATACAATTTTGTTCTAAATGCATCGATGTTTCAAATTTATAAGTCAAACTCGCTTGTCACTATTTATGAAGGGTGTCATACAAAATTTTGTATGACACAATTATAGATGTCACAGCCCAGTATCCTGAGGTATCTATTATTATCGCTGGTGATCTAAATTCAAGGACTGGTAATCTCCCAGATTTTAGCCTAAATGATGATATATACCTGGGGGAGAGTATTACCAGTCCTCAAACTTTCAGTTACCAAGAACATCAGTTGATACGGAAGTAAATTCCTTTGGTGACTGTCTATTTGAACTTTGTAAAATATTTGATATTCATATTGTAAATGGCCGCACCATTGGTGACCCAGATGGAAATTTGACATTCCTGTGCAGTACAGGCGGTAGTCTGATTGATTACTTTATTGTATCTAGTGATATTTTTAACTCTGTTAAAGATTTATCAGTACTTTCCAATGATGTGTCGCATCACTGTCCAGTTGTGATGTCGATTAGATGCGAGCATGCTGCAAGCAGTACAGCTAAAGTAGTATCCCGCCATAAATTTCGATGGAAACCACATTTAGCACAGAATATGTACAAAAAAGTGGATGATTCACAAACGGCAGAATTGGTACATAGGTTTGAGGATACTGTTAGTCAAAATAATATAAATGGTGCTGTAGATGTTTTAGTTAACATGTATGAGTATATGGCAGCAGAAAGGAAACAAAGTGGTACTCGATCTGGTAAAAATCAGCCGTGGTGGACGCCTGAATGCACATCGTTGAAACATATTAAGGAAAATGCGTTATATGTTTATAGAAAGAGAAGAGATAAGTTCTCACTTACTGTGTATATCAATGCAAGGGATACATACTATAATACTTGCAAGAGTCTGAAATATGGATATTTGAACAACAAACGAGATGAAATGAAATTACAGTTATCAGACGCAAATGCGTGTTGGAAAGTTTTAAAAAGCTTTCGTCCGCTAGCAACTGTATCAGCCGTCTCCCTGAGTGACTGGAAAGAATACTTTGAAAACCTGCCAAGCAATGTAACAGCACTGCATGGTGGCTTAGATGATGCAGCCACAAAGTTTCTAAATTCTCATCATTTGGATTGTGACTTATGCAGTATGAATGACCCACAAGAGTTAAATAGAAGAGTTACTGAGGAAGAAATAAGGAGTGCCATCCTAGGGATGCCCAATGGTAAAGCACCAGGGGTCGATGGACTTGTGATAGAACTGTTGAAAAATACTATTAACTTTATTACATCCGTATTTACAAGTCTGTTTAATCAGATATTGGTATCTGGCACTTTTCCAGACAGCTGGTCCAAAGCACTTATCGTGCCAGTATATAAGAAAGGTCCCAAAAATGACCCAAACAGTTATCGTGGCATCTCGCTCTGTTCAGTGTTAAATAAAGTCTTTATGAAAATATTATGCACCAGATTAACAGAATGGGTGGAGAACCTCAATATCCTTGGGGAAGAGCAAGCTGGTTTTAGAAAGGGTAGATCAACCATTGATAATATATTTGTACTCCAAAGTCTGGCACAAAAGTACCTGAGCAAGAAGGGAGGGAGATTTTATTGCATTTTTGTTGACTTTAGTAAAGCCTTTGATTCTGTCCCTCATACGCTACTGTGGTACAAGCTGGTAAGCTCAGGATTGCATGGCAAATTTCTACATGTATTGCGCTCCATGTACTCCAAACTGTTATCTGCGGTAGCGACAAGTGAAGGGATTTCAGAGTACTTTGCAATGTTGGTTGGTACGCGTCAGGGCTGTTTCATCAGTCCGTTACTATTATTATTTATGTTAATACAGTTCTTGAAAATTGTGCCAAATCCGGACAAAATTGTATTTTTGTGGATGAGTATTTTGATAATGTCTCTGCACTATTCTATGCTGATGATATGAACGAAATGAGCGATACCATTGGCCACCTGCAAAAGCTTATTGATTGTTTGTCAGAATTTTGTCAACTATGAGGTCTATCGGTTAACCTATCTAAAACCAAAGTAATGGTCTTTCGAAATGGGGGAGTCTTAAAATCGAATGAAAAGTGGTATTTCCATGGAAAGGAAATTGAGGTCATATCTTATTACAAATACCTGGGCATTATTTTCTCTAGTCGGCTATGTTGGACTAAAGCTCAGCAGAATGTTGCTACTCAGGCAAAAAAAGCAGTATCGGTTATTTTACAAGTGTCAAAATGTACCAAATTTTTCGATATTGATATGCTCTGGAGGTTTTTTGACAAAATGGTTGTGCCAATCCTAACTTATGGTAGTATGGGGATACAGTACTCATTGGTGTATAGAATATGTTCAGAATAATTTTTTGTAGGAGAGTTCTGCAGCTCCCGAGTTACACCTCTAGCGTGGCTGTAAGGGGCGAGTGTGGAAGACATCCAATTAGAGTAGTATGTGTAGAAAGATTATTGAAATACTGGTGCAAACTTATATACATGGATGACTCTAGACTACCCAGAGCCTGTTATATCATGATTTGCAACCTTGATAGAGTCGGCAGATCGACTTGGGCTACACATGTTAGAGATATATTGTTTAAGTTAGGATTTGGTATTTGTTGGATATCTCAAGATGTTGGAAATGTAAATGTCTTCATGAATGAAGTAAAACAGAGGTTAAGAGACACTTCCCAACAAGAATGGCAATCTGATATGGATAGCTCCAGCAAACTTAGAACACTAGCTCAATTTAAGTCTTTACTAGAGCCAGAATTATATTTGAGGTGTGTTAACGTTATCAGTCACAGAAGGGCACTAGCCAGGTTGAGGTGCTCGGCTCATAGCTTAGAAATTGAAAAGGGTAGGCATTGTAATATAGAGCCACAAGATAGGTATTGCAAATTCTGTTTTAAACATGGGAAATATCTTGTGGAAGACGAATATCATTTTACTGGTTATATGCCTCAAGTCGGGATAATAGACTGCCAAAACTATATACACGGTACCCCTCTTTAGAAAATTTTAACACACTCTTTAGCAGTAAAAACGACAATGTTGTTATGACTTTAGCCAGTTTTGTTTACGAAGCATTTAACATAAGAGTCATTTTTATCATCGCTGTAGTCGATATAGATTTGTATATATTTGTATTTGCACGTTATCTATATTAATTTTGCACCGAAAACTACATATGTACCATGGGCGTTGTGCCTAAAGTACTTAATAAACATTATTATTATTATTATATTATTATTTATGAGGGGTGTTAGGCCGACAATTTGTTCCGAAGACGCAGTTTCTTCCATGTAAACACACTTTTGGTTGAGCGGAAGGTCATTGCCGGTGACGTCAAGCCATGTAAACACACTTTTGGTTGAGCGGAAGGTCATTGCCGGTGACGTCAAGGCTTTGGCGTGTGATTGGCTAACTCTGGTCGCGTGTTCAGAACATGTCGACACCCGCCTGATTGGCAAAAATCACTTTTTTGTACTGTTGATGTGCGATTTGCTCGATCGTGATGGTTTCTTCATAAACAAAACGATTAACGGCAAATAGATTTTATACCAACAGAGTGTTACTATTATATCTCATTGCAGCCGCCCGGTATTTTCTTTTAAGCCAACTGTAAGTGGTCACTATCCTTTAGCCGCCATTATATATATGTATATCAATGCAATGTTTATTAGTATATCACAATGGGAACGGAAATAAAGAAACAGTTACAAACTAAACAACTTTAGCCTAACAATAACACATGAGCGGTTTTATACTCTGCGAATGCTTCTTTTGGCAGACACTTTTACTTTATCTCATAGAAATAGGCCAACTTAACAGACAAGTGGATACATCACATGCATTTATTGGCAAAGTAAAAGAACGCTTATTAAAGAACGAGTGACCAAAACCTACTACGAATATGTAATTTTGCTACAATTCAGCACAATCTTAAGTCATCATCACCAGTAATAGCTCTTTGAACAGCCTAAACCTAGTTCAATGCAGGAATGATATTAAAAAGTGTAAAGCCATAAAAAAATTACAGAATGGTAATAATAAAGTGCAATTTTGCAACATCAGGACAGTTTTTTGCCAAAATTCGTAGTCACTACCTTCACAAAATGGGCTATAATTTCATTAAAAATAAAAATCTTGACCAAACCACTTTGAAAAACGTGCAAATTTCCATAGAAATAAGTCATGAAGCTTGAAAATGTTATTTCACAAATATGCCTCGGCACAGCTTATTTCACACCCATTATCAGTAATTTACGCCTCGTATTCGCATTTGAATTAATCTGGTCATATATAATCTCCAATATAATTATGATCTACACTAATGTTTTCTGAACTATTTACACCTTTTCTAGACTTTACAGATGCTTTGTTTCTTTAATTTTCCGAATTTATCACGAAGAGTCATTCTCGGGGAAATACCCTTTGAATGACTTCACGAATTGGGGATTCTAATACTTAATATATTTGAGATAATTTATCAATACATATGCTTGGCCTAATAAAATATATTAAAATAAACTCCCTCTAACTTAAGGTACAGATTGATACTAATGGCACGCCAAAACGGCTGATTTTCAGTCAAAGGCAATTTATTGGGAAAGCATATTGTGATAGTTTTAGTTTGCTTGTAAAATATCTTTCATTGAACTTTTGTTAATGTTTGTGATTGTGCAGGTACCGGTGATGGTGGCCTAAATTAAATTTGTATTGAAAGGTTGTAAATTGGATAACGTCTTTTTTTGCAAGATTCTAAACAAACTACTAAATATTTTAACCAGCCTTCTACCGATTGTGTAATCAGTCTATTTATAATTGAGTTCATGGAAATGATTTTTGGCATATCAATTGCCAATAGCATTATTTTTGTGTTACTCTTAGACTATGCATAATTATAATCCCAATGTTATTCATTTATCTTTAGCAGCGCTGAACAAATTAGGAAAAAACCTAGATTGTTTATCCTTTTTAGCCTTGAATTTTGCAAACACAATTATTGTTAATATTTTCACAATTTTCTTACTAAAAATGTTGTTATGGTGAGTATTACCGGTAGTCCTGGAAGACCCACTTTGTAACCTCTGTAACCTCCGGAGTTCAACACTAGATTGGGGCTCCTGGGACTATAAAGGAGAGTAGTGGCTGATCCAGAGAGAAGAGGCCTCGGATTGTGGGGTCCGCCTTCCTCCAGCACCCCTCCCCCTTCCCTGTTTTGCCCTTTTTCATCTGCAAATTATATGCCATCTGAGATATGAACATGATAAACCAACCAATTTTTGTGTGCACCTCCTTTTCACACTTAAATTGCTGCCAGGGCATAACATTCGAAGTGAACCATCCCCCACCCCTTTTCAAATGTACCCAAAAGTGGATGATTCCCCTTGTGATTTGCACTGAACTTGAAAGTGTATAACAGACGAAAGCGTGTTGACATTTTTATATGTCGTCGTAAGGTGAGGGTCATATTACTGCGTTTTCATTGGGTAAAAGAAGTAGGCCCTTGGAAGAGTCTAATATCAGAAAACGGGGCAAAGGGGACAGAGCATTATTTGTTCATACAAATTCCATATGCTAACAATTACGTTAGTATCCAAAAGCAAACGTTTTACGAAATTGTCTGCTGCGTTTGCGTGAAATAATTTTGGGATCATGTGAATTGTTTTAAGTACATCAAATTCGGCTGGGTCTTTAGTTGTAGCTGACAAATATAAACTTTAAGCTTGTCAATGAAATATTCCCATGTCAAATTAGAAAACGAGGCGGCAAATATTTTCCGTGACGACTATAGTGTCAGTGTCACTGTGACGGTGTCTGTCACAGTAACAACTAAAAGCCAAACTTGTCAGGGTCACTGGCAACTGTCACAGACACTGACGCAGTGACTGTGTGTGTCACGGCGTGTGTCTGATACACTGACAACCCGAGACAGTGAAAATGAGTCACACTGACCACACTCACACGGGTGGCAGTGCAGCCACTTCAACAGCTCTCAGACGAACATACAGACAGTTGCCAGAGTGCGAAAGCAGGTCAACAAACTTGCGAATGGCGTAGAATTACACACAGTTTTGCACAATGAACACTTATCTGTGATCGTTGTTTCATCTTATCATCTGGTTTCTGGTTTGGTAATTTTCTTTGCGAAACGGGTATCTCAAGCAGTTTAAGTGAGCAGGTGAGCAAAACTAGCAGACGACCAGCCATTTTATTAAGCGGAGACGCTCATAGTTTACCAATCGTCAGGGGATAATAGTTTAGTGCTGCTAAAATTTGCTCCAAATTTTGCATGCATGTTATCCTAAGAGTGCGCTTGCGCTCGCTATGACGTTTCCAAAGTGAACATGGCATTACGCTTATTGGGTTATGTAGTTCATTTTATCCATCGAGTTACCTTCCTAGAGAATGGGAGATTGTGCTGTGGGGTTGTTTATAAGCCTTGGGAGTGGCTGACATAGAGGTTCTGCACGTGATCAGATTTTTTTGTAATACATCCCATCCATTTTGTGTGCCTAAAGTTGCAGGTTCGTGCGCGACAATGCGTTACAATACAAGTTGGGATTGTTTTTGGTTCGAAATAATTTTATCTCATATACTATTGTGGAAAATTTTTACGACCGGAGCGTTTGAAATAAACATTGAAAGTTGTTTTGCAATTTAAAACCTTCACCTGCCCTGACTGAAGGCTTCGATGTCAGAGCTAACCTCGGCCAATTCACAGAACACCTATATTCAGATATGTTTACGAATTACGCAATTGCAAAAGTCAGGTACCACATATTACGCCTAAGGACAAAGATGGCATTTTACTGAACGTCTAGTTTATTGGTTATGGCTCACATGGTGTCACTCAGTGACGAGTCATTTACGAGTTGTCGGCGATCCAGCTCAGGTAGACGCTCGTTCTGGTGTAGACGGAGGGGTAGGTCACCAGGCAGTTACCCAGACCATTGGCCACCACCCAGGAAGTCACTCCCGTCACCAAGCCAGAGCAGGCCAGAGGGCCACCGCTGTCACCCTGGTAACGAAAACGAAGATGGAGATGGAAGTCATTAACAAAAGTCTCGTTGAATAATAGGTAATACAAATAAAAAGTCAATTATAAAAATCCATGACAACAAAAATAATAAAAAAAAAACATCGGTCAATACGATACAATTATCCATTAGTAGCAAGGACGCCTTTGTCGACAAAATAACTCTATCAGTCCCACAAGTTCCTCACACAGAGGAAATATGTATAACGTCAACTTCCATGGATTGGTCAGGGGATTATTCAGAATTTCTAGATAAATAAATATTACTGAAGCGCTTAAAACCCTGGTTTGTGGCACGTTCATCCAACTATAGCCTGGCCGACCGACTTACGTTGCAAGCTCCGTTGGATCCGCTGTAGACACATATGTGTCCGGCGTTGATGGTGGCGCCACCGACACCGGCCATGCGGCTGGTGCACTCAGCGTTGCTGATGACGGGGATGTCGAGCATCTGCAGGGTGTCGGGCAACACGTTGCTGGTTCCTATCACCGCCCAAGCGTGCAATGAGAGTCTTTAGCATGGAACACGAACGTTATTTGCCCCACATGCCGCTTACATTAAATCGTACGTTCCAGGATACTATTTACATCTATATATCTCATATTGGCTAATCGCTATAACACATCAGCCTAAGTTGAAAAAGTACCGGTCAATCTTCCATATCAGAACCCGTGTAATGGATTATAACAGTAAATCCTTCGTGAGGCATACGTGAGCGACGTTGCAACAATGGTGAGCTCTGCCATGAAGGAACGATCGATTTACGGGTAACGTATCAGTCCATGACAAGGTTATCGCGGGCCATATTTACTGCCGGAAGCGAGGCAATGCGCTAAGGGGCCACCCACCGGTCCTGCCCCATCCGGTGATGGTGCACATGTCCCCAGCGAACTGGTCGTTGTTGTCAGCGGGCAGCACGGCGGCAGCGATGTTGGAGTTGCTGAGGTCCAAACCGGAGTTGAGGGTGACGGTGGCGATGTCATTGGGGGTGCCGCTGGCGCCGCTGTCATAGCCAGAGTTCTGAGGGGACAAATGAAATGAAACGACTTAGTGTTCTAGGCCGCTTTTGTGCACACAACGGGCCCCTCCTACGAAGGTCAAGGATGAATGGATCAGGCAGTAATGTTTTTGCCTTATAATATTTAACTGCACTGGCATGGTACATGTAATAATTACCATCGTATTAATTTGCTCCTCCCAATATTACTGATATAGTGTTTTATATCACAATAACAACATTTTAGCCACACATTTTGACCTCTTTTTGAGTGTAACGCTTGTAGATTAATTCATCCATTACCTATATATACGGTGATTATATAAATATGGTTGTTGTTTCTCTCAATGTATCTCATCTGGTTGTAAAATACTATGCTGGACCAGACAGATACCAGGATCACATTCATTTTTTTAAGCGTAATCAATTAACATCGTAAGGGCGGGGCGTATCCCCGAGTGCCCAATGCTTACCACGACAAAGCTGGAAGCGCTGATGGCGGTTCCAACCTGGCGGTTGGTCTGGCCAGCGAGTACGCTGAACCCGGAGGCGACCCTGTAGACATAGACAAAACGGCGATTACTAAGCGGGTCTCACGGCATGGACAGGAAATAACAAAGGAACTGTATGGAACGACAGGTGAAATCGTCTTGAAATATGCGGCTAACTACTGTCATGATTCATAGGGCAACACATCAACCGACAGCGAACAATAATATAGAACGTCCATCCAACAAACAAATCATATAAGATTTTTTATTGTGCGTCTTGTGATCTATGGTAACCTACAGATGTTTAATTTACTGAAGGTTGCTATACCATTCTGTATATATAGCAGGTTACTGTCAAATTATTTAGTAACTGACAATACTACTTTACTTGACGACGATATTATAGAACATGTCCTATAATAAGCATACGATTAAAGGTGTTTAGATTTGGTTTCATTGTGGTACGGAGACTGCGATCAGACTGAGGGGGTTAGGGCCAGGACTTGCCTTCCATCGACACAGTGGGCAGCAGTCAACACGACGTTGGCATTGAGGTTAGAGCAGCCACAGGTGTGGGAGCCGGAGAACCTCAGAGAGCACTGATAGGGGTAGTTAGCGATGTCGGCGTCCGAACCACCGATGATGCGTTGGTCAGAACCCTTGGTCCTCTCGACAAAGGACGCCCGAGGACTGGCCTCTGTAGGAGTACAGGAACATTAGGTTCAATTTATTCATACAGACCATTTTGTGTTCTAAGACGTGAAATCCTAGGCGCTCAAATGATGTATTTAGATGCTTTGTAAAAATAGTATGTGAGCTACTGTAAATCTGGAGGTTGGTAAATAATTCCCCATAGTGGTGTAGTACTGACGTCCATTTAGCATATGATACGTGAAAGAAATTTGGTCACATTATTTCTCCAAGCTAACAGTAACGGTGAGTTTAAGTAAAGAAGTAAAGTACAGTTAAAACTACGGGAATTGACACAGTATGTTTATTTATGTAGGTTTGATTTGTGTTCCAGGATGTGGATGTGCCACTTTAGCAGCAAGCATAGTACCACTGGGCACATTACATTAAACTAACAAGGTGTACAAAAGTTCATATGAACATATGAACTTAAGTCCGCTTTAGATGCTAAAACTTACCGCAAAAAACAACAGCTACCAAGATCAGTGCCCACTTCATGTCTGCAGAGTTGAGGTTTAGCTTTTTGCTTTGTCTCCTATATAGCCGGACAGTGTGACTAGCACGTATGTTCGGCCTCACGCGTCCGATTTGTACGGTGCCCGGTTTAGAACATCACGTTAATTTTGTTTCCAAAAAAAATAAGTCGTGCCAAATTTCCTTAGAAAATGTCTTTTTAAGATTTCCCCTCCAAAAACAGGTCATTCCAAATGTTGCGGAAGGAGTTCATTTTTTTTAAGTCGTTCCAAACCCAGAGTTGCATCCGGACTTTTCGGTTGTAAATAGTGAGGGAAGAAAGGGAGGCGGGAATATGACAGGCGGGTAGGTGATACCTAGACAGTGGCGCCAACTGTGGCAGTCAAACCATGGAAAAGTTGGTATTGGAGGTTACATAGGCAAAATGTTATTCACATAAGCGAGTTCCGCATTGGCGAATATCTGCGGCATGAAAAGGAACAAGAGAATGGCAGCTCCACGTTGCCGTACCAGTGTGACTTAATTACCGATCCTTCCTCTTGTACCTTTCCATCCTTGCGCCAGTTCAGCCCCCCAAAAAATCTCGTTCGGCTACGAAGTTCTGAATGCCTTCTTTTTATGTTGAAAAAAAAGTGTGGAACGAGTTTTTGTGCATGTCCTAAACCGAACACCGTAGATCTGTGATATATCTCTCCTTATCATATAAGCGTACCGTTGCACCATCTGGGTTTTCTCAACAGATACGGGGCCGGCGGTCATTGTACGCGCACCTGATAACGCCAGTCTTGATATATGAAACACGTGGCGTTCTTTCATTGCGTAGCCATTTTTCTTTTCTGCCTGTAGCCTATTTCACGTACATAGTTTAGCCGGTTTGTGGCTTAGTGGGCGAACCCACGACAAGAGGTCTTACGACCGGCCGCCACACGATCCACCAACTTACATGATGTAATCACTACAACGCGCGGACGACTCAGAAGATAGGTGGCTGTCATATGATTACATATATGTATATATAAATAGCTCGCGCCCTGCCAATTATTCACTGGGTATCCAAACCCCTGACTCCAATCCATCCAGGTCATGGAGCCGTGATGGTTTTCACGTAAACCTGATGTACCACACGTGTGCGAAACAGCGGTGAAAAATATGGTGACCAAATAATGATGGATGGGGATTTGAATTGATTAATGCAACAGATAGAAATAAGAAAAAAAATGGATTCGCCCATTCGGCACTCAATAAATCGGAAAAAAAACTGAATTGGTTTGCTGACAGTGTGACATTCGATAAGCGATGTATCTCAGTGGAAGGTCCTCCAATGTAAGTATTTGTGATCATAGATGATAAAGACACAATACAAATAATATAAAATTGAGATGTGAGTAAAAATGAGTAATGAGATATAATATTTTGATCATCATCAACCTCCCTTTCACCAGAATAAGCTATGTTTTGTGTTGTTTTCCTACTCATCCATATTGATGAATTAGTTTGAAGTGTGATATTTCAAAGTTACGTGCGCCCGAAAGTTTTATTTTTTTAAATGATCATAATCCAAACTCGCCTGAAATGACGTCACAAGAAACGCCCTGGCAAGTAATCCCGGGAATGATCGGTTATTTATTCTGCTAGAATAAACTGGAAGTTACTCGACAAAGTGATAATTCACTTTCTCATTGTTACAGAACATCAGTCAATCTTTCTAATCTTTCTACCAGTCTAGTCCTCCATATTGAAATTTGATTTGCTCTCTCAGGAATTCATGACATTTACCACTATAACTGTGTTTCTTTCTGAAAGCTCCATATATCGGCTTAATGGATTTAGCCGTACGAGACCACCTAGACATGCATTTGCATCGGTACAAATTCGACTGCGATTCTAATGATTCAAATTCAGTGTTGTTTATTGTTTATGCTATTTTGTCTATTTTAATTGTAAATATATTGGACGTCAACATGTGTGCACGCCAATGCTCAATGGTTGCGGCAGCCGGAATGCACTTGTTCTCTAGAGGCATACGCGCGCTACTTGTACGCTCAACTATATAACCTGCTGCCGTGTGCAGTGACCGGCGATCTTATTACTGAGAAAGTCTAAAGTCTTCGGTTTGTAAATTTGTGTGTTAATGTGTTTCTGTGTTTGTTCTCATTATGTCACTTGTTCTTGTTAATATGTTTGTGACCATGTTTGTTATTTGCCACTTGGTCTCCTGAATATGTTTGTTTGTGTACTTGCCAATGAGAAAAATCTGCGATCCACAACTGCAAGCATGGAGTGATGGCTTAAGTAGGACGCCCGGAGGTGCCCGTGCAAGCCCCAAAAATACAAACAAATTTGATATTTGACGAGATTTTGTATGTACCGAAAGTGACGTCATCGTGACGTCACGTGACGCATCAGAAAGACCTAAGCTTTTGTTGAAAATATTGATAACCATCGACCAATATCTTTATTACCAGCAATTTATAAAATCTTCGAGGAAATTATATTTAACTTCTTGCATGATCATTTTCAGAAGCAAAATCTCTTTAACTCTAACCAGTATGGTTTCAAGATCAACAATTGGCTAAAGGTAAATTATCTGTGCCTTAATATAACAAAAACTAAATACATGGTACTCTACAAGCTACAGAAAAAGTAAAAATTCCAGAACTATACATTACCAGGAACCATCTAGAATGCGTCGATACCTTTTGACCTGCTAGGATTACCCATAGATGAACATTTAACATGGCACAGCCATACAAACAAAATAGCTGTGAAATTAAGCAATTTTGTTGCTATCCTAAACAGACTAGGAAACTTCTTTCCACGAGCCATACTGTATACCATACATATGACCCTTTTTCAGAGCCAACTATATTATTGCATACTGGGATATCGATTTGACAGGTTATTTAAAATTTAAAAACTAGCAATTATGATTATAACAAAAAGTAATTATATTGCACACACGGGCCCGCTATTCAGATAGCTAAAATCTTAAAACTAAGAGATATTCATACATTTCAAGAACCTTAATTTTACCACCAATTCATAAATAGTACCCTACCAGCTTGTTTTCTCGAACACGTGACATTTCCCCATGTAAATGACTTAATCATAACACAAGACAAATCCAAACATTTCATATCCCGAATACCAAACACAAATTCTGTCAACTTACGTTGAAGGGAACATACAATTTCCGGTAACTATGGAAAGACAAACATTCTTGCCGTCTTACTTCCGAACGCAGCGTCCTTTGGATGTCTGCTCGTTTTCTATGTATCCGTAATGATGAGGTATAGCATTTTTAGGTAATTTCGTCAAGCCATATTTAAAGAGCTAATGCTTCTACCGCTGTGCTGGTCAACGTTTTTGGGTTGTTAGGTAACACGTTTGTTTCTTATTTTTGGACGCTGCCGTGCTTCATGTCATGACGTCCCACATCTTACGTATTTACCTGTCAAGTTATCTTATTTTTAGTAAATCTATCTGAAAAGAGTAGGTATACTTTCAGGGGTAAGAGGCCTATTATTCCGCTTCGGTTTGGATATGCACGGCAGGCACAAGGAGTTGGGGAGGCAAGGATCTTTATCTCGATGTTTAAACAGCCTCTGACCGCGTAGGCCTGGCAAGACAGGCGTGGTAAAATCGAGGACAGCCTGAGCTTGGCCTATTACCGGGAATTTAAAACCGACATTTGCTTTGAATTGTACATAAACGCTGGAATGATTTTTAAATTAAGAAGCATCGTTGCTAAATTTAGATGTGGCGTGGGAATTTGCCAAGATTTCCGCAGAATGGACAGAAGTCGTGATGATTATATTTCCAAATATTGCGTTAATGCTCGCGATAACAGGGTAGACGTAGAGGATGTTAGATTCACTGAATGCCATGTACAACTAATGTGCAGAATTTATGCGACTAGAGCAATAAAAAAATCAAAGTTTACATATTCCAGGTCGTGATGGGGACAAAAGATACAAAAGAGTTATGCAAATTAGCAAAATTATAGTGACAGCACTAAGACGTTATGACGGGTAATTGTTGTTTCTTAGTTGGGCATCCCCTAGTACATTATGGGCCAACGACCTTTCAGTATTCAATAAAGCATTTGCATGACACTACATGTTACGTAGGCCCTATACCAGTTATTCTACGGCATGGCGATTTATTTTTAACAATTGATTGATTTGACGTTACACATCTTCTTCAGGGACAACTTGTGCCAGGCCTGCCTTAGGGGGATCAGTGTGCGTCAAAAATGACGTCATGGCTAATGTGCTCCTACGATATGTTAGGCTTGCTTTTTCAGCTACATGAGCAATATAGCTATCTGGAACATTTTTGTGATCGTCAATTGACGTCATGTGACTTCACGATGACGTCATATTAAATAACAGCTGAAATGCATGGCAACGTTACTATTGAATCAAGATATTCGCTCTTGACTTCAAAATGCATGTTAGTTTTACCTATGGTATGGCATTAAAAGGCTGTGTTGAAGACGTGTTGACGTCATCGTGACGTTGCGGGCCAAACCCACGTGTAGACATATAATTCAGATCATATCGTTTAATACAGTGCGCAAATTACTCATAATAGCGCATGGAGCGTGCATTTTCCCCTGCGTAACGCCTACAATACGTGCATTACCCTACATAGCGCATACAAGGAACACTTTGCCCTACATATCGTCTATAGTGCGCAGGTTAGTCTACATATAACGCCTATGATACGCACTTTGACCTACACAGCGTCAACAGTGCGCAGATTGCCAAAAATATTGCTTACAATGCTCTCTTTGAAGTCGCGGAAATGTCGACTTGAGTAGAAATTTCCAAACGGAAGTAAAGGGTATTTAGACTCACACAGATTTTTCTCATTTTCAGTGTCCCACTGACTTCTTGTTTGTTTGTAAGCATTTTTTTCTCCACTCGATACAGCACGCAATTAGACAGCTATAATCGTCAATCCCGACTTTGTTCTTTGTTCGTGGAACATTTTGGTCAAAGGTCAATGTCATAGCGATTTTCTGCAAAAAAGCACATAAAACGCGATCATTTCGATTAATGTTGAACATGGAGGTCATGGGTAATTTCGGTAACGTGCTACACTTTGAGACGTATATTTCGTGCATGCACACTTTTTGATACGTCATACTCATTTTCGAGTAAAACGAGATAATAAGGCTGTGAGAAAATGCACAAAATGACCTCTCAGTTTTTTTGCTTTTTGACATATTTCACACCAACCTATCGCTATGACGTTCAAACAGGTCATAGAAATATGAATAAAGACTTTTAGTACAAACAAACAATCATCAAAAATCGAAAATAAATGCTAGAAATACGTAATTTGCGACATAGTGTAGGCAAAGTGGTCCTACGTATTGCTGCATAATAATAATAATTATACGTTCCTATCTTACTTCCGGTTCCACAGGTGACGGTAGTTCCCTATGGGACTTCCCATGTTAAAGCCGTCTAGCTCTCACGCTGGGAACAATGTTTTGTCGCGTATTTCGCAAGTGCTTTTGTCAAACTGCACCATTTCCTTTCGTTGGCTATGGTACCGAGTAGCTAGAGCCCTGACCATGTAAAATTAGAGTAAGAAATGACGTCACAGAGATTTGTCCAATGGTGTTAGATAGGGATTTTTGGTAGTATCCAGGGTTCCCATAGGGGTCCTATTCAAGCCATCGCTCTAGGCTTGCCGTTGTCCATGGGTAATACTGAGCTTAGCCATCTACAGTAAACATATTGACATAACCTGAGAACTTTTCGGTGTATAGTCGAACACGTTTAACAGGGGAACCTATGGAGATAATCGAACTTCGTTCAAAATGACGTACTTCCATTTGAAGGATTTCACTTTCGTTTACCATGGTGGGAGAAGTTGACAACGGAGTACAACGGAACGTACGCAGCAAACGCGTGTCGGTTTCGTTTTCCAATTCCGTTTCCATGGCAACGGAACAGTTTCTCAATAATAACGTTTCGAGATTTTGCCTAAACTAGAAAATTCGTAAAAAATCGGACAAATAAACTAGAGCTGAGATCTTTGGGGGTAATGTATGTTAACATACACCTCCACTAGATAAATAGGGAAAGAAAAACATTCTTGCCGTCTTACTTCCGACCGCAGTGTCATTGAGCTAGCATTTACGGTGTATCCAGTGGGAGTGACCCGCAGCAAATGGGCCCCGCCATGGTGCTGCCCGCCATGGCGCTGCCCGCCAACATGGCAGCCAACATGGCCGCCGACATGGCCGCCAATATGGCCGCCATTATGGCCGCCAACTTGGCCGCCAACATGGCCGCCAACATGGCCGCCGAGTCCGTCCTGGCAGCAATCCCACGCTGCGTCAAATCACTATGCGGTCCACTATAGATATTTATGAAAGGCTCTATAAATAAAAAATACAGCAGGGGCGGTGAGGAGACATGCGCCACTTACAAACATAGATGTCATGGATCTACGGGTCATCATAGTTCACCATGTATTATTTATTTAAACATAATAACTTAATTCAGCAGATATTTCTGGAATTATCCAAATACACATGCTGAAATGCTAATTAAAATATTACTTGATAGAATTAGCATTATTTACGGTATTATTGTTGCATTAAACCGAAGGACCTATTTCAGCATACATTTTGTGACATGATGATTAAACCCTGTTGATTCGCCTCGATGTCCAGTGGGGGCGGCGTGGAGGAGGTGACTTCCCAGATAGCATAAAAACGTTGATTCAACATTGATTAAACGTTTCTTTCGGACATTGATTAAATGTCGATAAGCAACATTGATTAGATGTTCATTTTGCTCATCGAAAAAATGTCGATTCAATGTTATTAAATAACCTAATTTCAACGCTATTGTAACATTATTTCAACGGTTAGGTTACTGGCAATCGAGGATATGGCGCAGAGGACTCCACTTTTTATCGAAAATCATTAAACTGTACCCGTGCCTCAACATCGGTAAACAATCCGCGTTGTCAGAAGTGTTTCACTTGGACGAGTCCATTCGTTCGAGTCACCACCGACCAAAAGGGGTTAAAGCGTCCTGAATAACTAAGTCTGCCAGCTTTTTTTACATACATCTACAATATGACACATGAAGTTACGCTCAATAGGTTCCCCGATTAGCATGACAGTTGTGGGGCTAGTGCCAAACAATATATTGATATAGCAATTTTATTATAGGAACCTTATTATACTGAAAGGCCATCGGCCCATGGCACATATAGTAAAAAAAAATAACAAAAACACCTGTATACTATTAATATACATATTACTCGCTGAAGTTGTCGAGCAGTATGAAGGCGTGGTAAACAAATGCAGCTAGATTAACATGGTGAATCTTATTTAAGGTGGACAATAATGAATTAAACCCATGCTGGGACTTTACATGATACGGTATTAGGCTGTTCTCTGAGTTCTTCGTACAGCGGACATTGAATGTACATGTCCATTATTTTGGAGGAGAACGTTTCAAACGGTTAATGACGCCCTGAATATTTTAGCGAGCGTAGCAAGCTCTTTAGATAACACACACGTAAAAAACTGCCAAAATCTGTATCCCAATCCCATACTGTAAAGAGCGAAAAAAGTCAACCGCAAGTCGACCCCCAGTGGGGAAAGCGGAAGCGGAAGATGTGACACATTGTTTACGCATGCGTTAACTGCCTTCTGGGAAACGTCATGTTCATTTTTTTTGTTAAAACTTACGCGCAGCGCACCGCCGGATATAAAGGAACGAATTACCAACATCGGTACATAATCCACAAGTTACTGGAAAACATAACCAAGGAAATGAAGGGCTTATCATAGAGACCATATTTTTTCACTCTCCCGACAGAGCGCTCGCTGTATTCGCCAGGTGGCAGCACAAGTCGAACGCGCAGACTACGGTTCACGGCAGACTGGTCAACAGTTCACAGCTTCGTTGACGTTATGACCTTTTTACATTATTATTTAGTCTAGATTTTGTAAATTGAGATCAAGGTTGATGATACATTAGGTGCTTAGGTCTCATTAGAAACATTTCACCTTACCACATAAGTTTAGTTTGTGCCACATTCAACTGGGTTTATTTGACAGTTGTCACTGATATCACGTCATCAGGCGTCCGTGTAGGATGCGTCGAACACGGTTGACCGATTCCTGGATTTGGACTAAGCTAGGATGACTTTCTTTTCGCCAATGTTAAAAACAGAAACTTACCTACTGAATCTCAATGACTGAAGCAGCAGAACTTAATGTACGAAATTGGATTTAAGCTTAAACAAAATTCAGACAAGAATAGGAAGTTATTGAAACTAAAAACTGTCTTAAAACCTGGAGCTATTATTGTAATAGTTGTCTCAATCCCTGGAGCTATTATTGTAATAGTTGTCTCAATACATGGAACTATTATGTAATAGTTATCTCAATACCTACATACACACCTGCAGCTAAACTTGAGAAAATTAAAAGAGAGGTGTTTGCTATAGTACATGCATATAGCTTCCCTACTTGTGAACATCAGTTTGTATAGTTATAGCTGCAGGTATTTATGACCTCAAAACTACAAAAAAAGAAGATTGCATGAGCCAAGAGTTGATATGATTTCTTTTATTACAGAACAAGAGTTGATATTATTTCTTTTATCGCAGAATTAGAAAAGCAAGACATGAAATTTGATACATGTTTTAATTGACCGGCCATTAATGCTGGGGTTCTGTCAGCAGATCTGAGCGCCTGTGGATTAATGAGTAATGTATAAGTTATCAGGGGTTCAGTAAATGGTTCTCACCAAGCAGTGGGGGTTAAACAAATGGTACCAAACAAATTGTATCTCTATGGTATGGAACATTGGAGGCTACGCTCGCCTTTAGGTTTTACCTATGACATATTAATCGAAGCAGGAAACGGTATTATCATCAACTTAATGCAGCACTTTGTATGTTTATTCCGCACTTTGGCTGGCCTCCAGCCCTGGTACAAATTACAAAAGCATTCAACACAAAAAAAAAAAACACAACGGTCCAATTCAATAATCAACTCATCCACATTAATACCCCTGTTGTTCCCTTCTGCTAAATGCGGCAATAATAAACTTACAGATTCCGTATAGAGTTTTCTTGTCCGTTGCCCACATGAGTCGGATAAAATTTTCTTTTTATGGGTGTTTGTAAAAGCTATTATTGATATCTTTCTCCCTGATATCTATATAAAGCTGACACTTAAACATGAAGTGGAATTGGGTTTCAATTTGGTCGATACAAAATCTCTGACAACATGGACACAATCTTTCTTCTCTGGGTATATTAAGTTGTCTGCCTCTCTCAATCATAAGTTTACCGCTACTACATCTGAACCAGCTATACACCTTTCTTCACCTTGCACTCGTTATCACCGATAGATATCTCTCTGTGTTTAAAAGGGTTTTATACAGACAATATTTACCAGCTAGTTTAATACTTTCACACGCATTTACATACCAATTTTGCGATAAAACATGTTAATCTCTGCTTAACTTCCCTCTTGAAGTACAGATGGTCCCCAACCTCTTGACTTAACCAGACAAAACCAAATCCGTATTTAAAAAGCCAATTCATCACTTGCGATGCCCAGTTCTTTTTTGTTCTGCCTACACTATCATGGCTACATAACATTGTATAGGTGGCCTTGGTCAGTCTATCTTGTGGCATGTGCAGTAATTTGACCCAATATTTGATGACTTTAATTTCACAGTGAAAGCGTACCGGCAATCGCCCTAGCTCACCAATAACTGCAGCATTTGACGTGGACCTGCTAACTCCCAGTATATATTTACAAGAATTAACATGTACATTTTCTATATAGCCGATACATTCCAGTCCCCAGATTTCCGCTCCGTACGTAATAATAGGTAGGGCCATGGTATCAAAGAGGTTTAACATTAAACTCCGCTCCAAGCCACCACATTGATAATCTAAGCTTTTAATCAATGCCGCCACCTTCACTGCTTGATCTGCTCTGCGCTTCTGTGTGGCAGTCCAAACCATTTTCGGCGTCATTATAATTCCCAGGTAATTATAAAACGTGTATAGGTTGTCCAGATAAAGTCCACCTTTCATTATTTCGCAGTGGGCCTCCATTCCTAAACACCATTACTTGGGTTTTGTTCATATTTACCGCCATGCCCCATCTTTCACAGTATTCCTCTAAGGTATGTATAGTTGATTGCAGCCTACCGACGGTGTCCGCAAGGTTAGAGAGATCGTCAACATACATCAATGCAACCAAGTTCGGGAACGTTTTGTCTACAAATATACCATTACAGTTATTGCGGATCAGCATGTCAAAATACTCCTTCACATACAGGATAAAGAGGAGCGGGCTGAGGAGACAGCCCTGTCAAGTACCTAGCGTACAGGTAAAAAAATCAGTCAGGCGATTGCGGCACTGAACACACGATCTAAGTTTGCCATATAAAGACATAAGCACCCTAAGGGTTCTTCCATGTAGGCCTTCTGATATTAATCTGTGCCATAGATGACTATGTGGGACCTGGTCGAAAGCTTTGCTGAAATCTACATATAGACAATAGAAACGACCCCCTGGTTTACTTAAATATTTATAAATGACTGCCTGCAAGACATACACTTGATCAATAGTGCATCTCCCCTGCCTGAACCCAGATTGGCACTCTGATAGCTTATCGTTAGCTTCGGCCCAGTCAATTAGTCTAGAGCTTAGGATCTTCATAAAGACTTTGCTTGTGGCCGCTAGTAGAGATATACCTCTGTAATTACCCGGTGTTTCACACGGCCCGGTCTTCAGTACTGGGAATATAATAGCATCAGCCCACTGCTGCGGGTAGTCACCGTTACTCATGATATGGTCAAAAATATCTGCTAAGATCGGGCTTACGAATTCACTACTGTGCTTAAGTACCTCAATGGGAAGCCCATCCGGGCCAGGGGCTTTATTACAGGGTAAACTAGCAATTTTCATAGCAAGCCGTCGGCCCTCCCACCTTGCACTGTAGACAGGAGTTGATATGGTCCGTCACTTCAGAATCAACCCTCTCCTGGAAGGTTGCTTCTGGCTGTTGTCCAGTATTGAGTAGAGTCTTAAAATATTCCTCCCAGTCTTTAGAGCTTATCGGGTCGCAAGTGCTTTTGTCAAACTGCACCATTTTCTTTCGTTGGCTATGGTACCGAGTAGCTAGAGCCCTGACCATGTAAAATTAGAGTAAGAAATGCCGTCACAGAGACTGGTGAAAGATAGGGATTTTTGGTAGTATCCAGGGTTCCCATAGGCGTCCTATTCAAACCATCGCTCTAGGCTTGCCGTTGTCCATGGGTAATACTGAGCTTAGCCATCTACAGTAAACATATTGACATAACCCGAGAACTTTTCGGTGTATAGTCGAACACGTTTAACAGGGGAACCTATGGAGATAATCGAACTTCGTTCAAAATGACGTACTTCCATTTGAAGGATTTCACTTTCGTTTACCATGGTGGGAGAAGTTGACAACGGAGTACAACGGAACGTACGCAGCAAACGCGTGTCGGTTTCGTTTTCCAATTCCGTTTCCATGGCAACGGAACAGTTTCTCAATAATAACGTTTCGAGATTTTGCCTGAACCCAGATTGGCACTCTGATAGCTTATCGTTAGCTTCGGCCCAGTCAATTAGTCTAGAGCTTAGGATCTTCATAAAGACTTTGCTTGTGGCCGCTAGTAGAGATATACCTCTGTAATTACCCGGTGTTTCACACGGCCCGGTCTTCAGTACTGGGAATATAATAGCATCAGCCCACTGCTGCGGGTAGTCACCGTTACTCATGATATGGTCAAAAATATCTGCTAAGATCGGGCTTACGAATTCACTACTGTGCTTAAGTACCTCAATGGGAAGCCCATCCGGGCCAGGGGCTTTATTACAGGGTAAACTAGCAATGGCGGTTTCCACCTCGTCAACCGATATATCGTTGTCAAAAAAGTTTTCATAGCAAGCCGTCGGCCCTCCGACCTTGCACTGCAGACAGGAGTTGATATGGTCCGTCACTTCAGAATCAACCCTCTCCTGGAAGGTTGCTTCTGGCTGTTGTCCAGTATTGAGTAAAGTCTTAAAATATTCCTCCCAGTCTTTAGAGCTTATCAGGTCGCGGGATTGAGATATCCCTCCCTGAAACCTTCTCACCGTTTTCCAGCTTAGTCGACTATCGTGCATACTATTTCGTAGCTTCTGCCTATTTGCCTCATTAAAGGCTCTTTTTTTCTCCCTGCGTACATTAACAAATCTAAGTTTGGCAGACGTCTCGTCGTGTAAGGGCAGACTTACTCTTCATATGCCCGCCTGCATAGTCGTATAGTCGGTTTAAGTCGTTATCTGCGGCGTCCATGTCCCGTCTGTCAATTTCATCATCTAAGTTTTCTACAAAGGTCTGTGCAACAGAGTCTGTAAGTTTGTGTAGAAAGAAAGCTTTACAGTCATCACGCCACTTATATCGCTTTCTTTCCTTCAAAATAACGGCGTCTTCCCCTTGCATCATAGCTTTGCATTTAATACCAAAACTCAGAGAAAAATGATCAGAGAGGTCATCGGTAAGGACAGTAAACTGGCGAGAAAGGTTACTAAAGACAGATGTCGAGCATAGAACATAATCCACCAGGCTTCTCCCGTAACACAGGTGAATACCCCTTCCTTGTCGTTAGGCGACCTGCCGTTCAACATATGGATATCATAGATCTTACATAGACTGGTGAGATCTCGACCAAAGGGATTTTCATCGGTATCTTGTGAATTCCGTTGGATATCAAATGCATCTGCTGGGTAGCAGTCCCCTACATCTAACACGAAATCAAGATTATCTTCAGTTATATAATCCTTCATCAGACCCGTTCGCGCATTAAAATCACCTAATATACACCAAGTGTGATTCGGGTGGCGTACTGCAAGTTGTAGCATAACATGTTCAAGTATCAGAATACCGTCACCTTGCTCTTCATCATAGGAAGTCGAGCCATCAGGTAGAAGGTAAGTACACACCATGATAACATCTCCATTATCCACCTTAATTCATTCCGGAGTAATAAACATATAACATATTTACAGTCTACCTCAATAACTGATACCAAGCGTGACAACGACCGTCTTACAAAAACAGCAATGCCGCCAGGTGTACGGCCCCTCGCAGCTCGGCGGGTCCACTCTTTAGAGTAAGTGTCATACCCGTCCAAGAAGTCGGTAAGGTCACTTTTACTAGCCCCCCAGGTCTCATAAAGAGCGACTATGTCTTAATGGTAGCACCTTTGTTTAAGCAGCGACCTGTCAGTATCCTGTAGTCTGGATATAAGTCCCTGGATATTCCAGGTCAATACCTTTGTTTCGCGATGTACCCCGGGAGCCTCGGCCAGCCCCCTATGGGGTTCGCTCCTCGAGCTCGCCCTCTGACCTCAGGACGAACTCCTTGCGCTCTACGACGAGCCTGTCCATCCTGAGGTATATGCGCTTATCTGGCGTTTCCCTCCTCTTTTCCATCATGATTGGCACCACCAGCCTCTTACGCGCCGCCCGCGCCGTGGCGCTGAAATCTTCGGAGGCGGAGATGCCTCTGGTGCCCTTCAGTTGTCTCCGCGCGGCCCGAAGCACCTCTTCCTTTTCCTTCCAGGACCCGAACTTTACAATGAGAGGGCGCGGGCGCTGCTGGGATTGTGGCCCCCCTCCTCCGGTCTTCCTTCCCAAGCGGTGGGCACGTTCTATACCCAGGTTGGATGTCATCTGAAGCTTTTTTGCGGCGAAGTCTTGCACCTTGGTCTCACAGGCACCCCAGTTTTTTTCATGCTGCTCCTGGATACCGTAGATAATCAGATTATTTCTCCTGCTTTGGTTCTCCATGGCGTCAAGTTGCTTTTTCAATGTGCAGTTTTCCTCTTCAACTCGTTTAATCCTATTTTCCAAGGTCGGTCAGACGATCTTCCAGATTTCTGTTCCGACTTGCATCCGCTTCAAAGCTCAGGGTCGGTTGGTCGGCGGTGGCTCGCGTCTTCTTTGGGGGCCGGGGTTGGCCTCCACATCTCCAGCCGCCAACAGTAGCCACCCCACGGCGGGATATCTGGGGGTGACCCCGCTTGTATGATTCGCTGGACTGGCCGCACACCCCGTGGCTCGCCACGCCCCGCCGCACAAGGCACCAGAGCTTAAGCTTGCCGGGCCACTTCCTGGATAGGTCAGCGCGGCGCATACGAGGAAGAGCGTACACAGCCGTATCGCCACCGACCATCACCGTATAGCAATGGCGGGCTGTTTGAACTGCCTTTTCGTCGCCGGCATTTGAAAACCGCCGATCCTGGCGCGCCAGGTCTCTACCGACACTCCCATGTTTCACAAGCTGGGGCTAGGAACGGGGATGTTTTCACCCCAGTTCAATATCTGCTCGGAAATTGCCTATCTTGTCACGTTATTAGTGGAAATACTCTGCTCTGCTGCACCACGTCTGCCTTTGGCGAGGTCTCCATCAACTGAGTTGCACATGTCACTCGTTCGATATTTACTCGTACGTTAGCCTCCTAGCTTTTCAGGTGATTATTAGTGAATAAATTGTAAGAAAACGGACTGAAGCGTGTCATTTAAAGGGCTTCCTTCATTGGGGCTAGATCACTACTTTCCAGAACTGCATAACTGAATTCGGTGCTTTCTGTTTTTCTCGATATTTTATCCGTCGAGTTACATTTCTATAGAATGGAAGATTGTCTTGTGGAGTTGTTTATAAGCTATGGGAGTGGCTGACATAGATGCGCTGCACTTAACGGGACTAGATTGGGTCGTAATACATCCCATCCTGTGGATTTTGTGTGCCTAAAGTTGCAGGTGCGTGCGCGACATTGCGTTACAATACAAGTTGGCATTGCTTTTCGTACGAAATTATTTTATTTCTCGCGTACTAGTGTGGACCATTTTCACGACCGGAACGTTTGAAATGAACATTGACAGTTGTCTTGCTATTTAAACCTTCACCTGCCCCTGACTGAAGGCATCCATGCCAGAGTTAACCTCGGCCAATTCACAGAAGAACACGTATGTTTAGATATTCTTACGAATTACCGAACTCGCAAAAGTCAGGTACCACGCACCTACTACGTGTACGGACGAAGATTACATTTGCCGAGCGTCTAATTTATTGATTACCGCTCACACATTATCACACTTTGACGAGTTATTTATTTACGAGTTGTCGGCGATCCAGCTGAGGTAGGCACTGATCCTGGTGTAGACGGATGGATACAACACTATGCAGTATCCCAGACCATTGGTCACCACCCAGGAAGCCACTCCGGTCACCATGCCAGAGCAGGTCAGAGGGCCACCACTGTCTCCCTGGTAACGAAAACAAAGACGAAGATAGAAGTCATTAACAAAAGTTTCGTAGAATAATGAATAAACAAATGCAAAAAAAACTACGAAATAAAAATAAATAATCAAACGTAAATACTACTTTAACAGCACCAGGAGTTCCTCGCATGGGAGACATATTTATAACGTCAGGTTTCATGGATTGGTCGCGGAATGATAAAGACTGTTGGCGGCATCAAATAAATGCGGGATAAATAGATATTTCTCCTGCGGGTAAAACCCTGGTTTGTCGCACGTTCTTCCAACTATACCTTTTGGACAGACTTACGTTGCAAGCTCCGGCGGATCCGCTGTAGACACAGATGTGTCCGGAGTTGATGGTGACGTTCACGACATCGGCCATTGCGTTGATACACTCAGTGTTGTTGATGGCGGGGATGTTGGCCATCTGCAGGGTGTCGGGCAGCGAGTTGCTGTTATCTATCTCCGACAATGCGTGCAATGGGAGAGAGTCTTTAGCATGGAACACGAACTTTATTAGACCCACATACCGCTTACATTACATAGCACGCTCTAGCATATTATTTACATCTATTTATCTCAGATTGGTTGGCTGCAATCACTGATAAGTCTGAGTTCACAATTTACCAGGCAAAATTCCATGTTAGAACCCGCGTAATGGATTATAACAGCAGGTGGTTCGTGAGTCATACGTGAGCGACGTTGCAACAATGGTTCCCTCGGCCATGGAAGATTGATCAATTTCCTGGTTACATATCAGTCCAGGTTATCACAAGGCGCGGCAGAGTCGCAGGCCATATTTAATGCCGAAAGCGAGGCAATGCGCTAAGGGGCCACCTACCGGTCCTGCCCCATCCGGTGATGGTGCACATGTCCCCAGCGAACTGGTCGTTGTTGTCAGCTGGCAGCACGGCGGCAGCGATGTTGGGGTTACTGAGGTCCAGACTGCTGTGGAGGGTGATGGTGGCGATGTCATTGGGGATGCCAAAGGCGACACTGTCGTAGTCAGCGTTCTGAAAAGATGAATGAAATGAAACGAATTGGTGTCTTAGGCCGCTTTTGTGGACACAACGGTCCCCTCAGGCGACGATGAAGGATAATTGGATCAGGCAGTAATGTTTTTGACTGATAATATTTAACTGCACCGGCATGGTAGATGTAATATCATAGTATTAATTTGCTCCTCCCAATATTACTGATGTAGTGTTTTATATCACAATGACAACATTTTAGCCTCACATGTGGACCACAGTGCAACGCTTGGAGATTAATTCACCCATTAACTATATGCACTGTGATGCTATAAGATAAGATAAGATAAGTTTGATTTAACGTCGGTATATAAGGCAACTGTAAACATTAGCACAAGTGCTATTGACCGACAAATGATAAAATTACATGAGTTGATGTGATAAATGTACATATGATAATGAAGAGAAAATAACCATTCTATTGTCTATTTAAACCTTACCTGTTAGCTATGTTGCACAATGGGCACGAATTACGGTGGCACATGAACTCATCCGAGGTTGACAACATTTTTTAAACTTCCTTAGTGGATTTCATTAACTTTGTTTCTTTGTTGAGCATATTCCATAACTAGCGGCTTTGATGCTTAAAAATAAATATTGGCCACAGGCAGTTGTCTTAACGCGTGGCATACATAGAGTTGGTCCATTTTTCAACATGTGATTGCTTTATTTTAAATGATGCATGTCATGAAGGTAACTGGGCCCAATCTAGTTAATACTTTTGTAAACTTCTAAAGCTAAGCCGTGCAGCCCCTCAACATATAGCAAAGGTCTACCCGCTTTCTACCTAAACTCTGTGTTGCTATTCCAAAATCATTAAAAACCCCTCTCAGTTAACGCTCCTGTCTAAGTTACGTATGTTTTTCATATCACAAAAATGCCACACAACGGGACAATAATTAAATTTGAAAGGATGTGGAAGGAAATAAGTAAGTTTGCTATCAACATCCATTGATTTAGACACCCTAGATAACACATTGAGACTTTTACCAGCCTTTTTGCACAAACTTGATATATGGTTGGCGAAATTTAATCTGAAATCCAGTTGAATACCTAGAAATGTTACTTCCTGTTCCGCTGCCAGTTCTGTACCAGAAACAGAAAAACATCTGGCCTCGCCTATTTCGTTTCTCCTCTCAAATACGATTGCTTTGTACTTACTTGCCCTTCATGTAATTATCGGTGAACCACGTTGTTATTTCCGATAACGCCTTCCCTAGAGTTACCTTAACCTTGTTAAACTCCTTACCTTGGACCGCCAAAGTGTTATCATCAGCAGAATTATACTTATCGGTTTCCGGTGAAGTGGATACTAGCAGGTCATTCGTAAATTCATTATACAGATATGGACCGAAAACAGAACCCTGTGGTGCTCCTTTGTTGAGAGAAGGCCACTGGCTAAGCTTATGTCCTAGTTTTACCCTCTGTTCGCGGTTCGGTTGCAACAGGAGATTGTTTACTGATGCAATAAACATTCATCTTGGTAATTAATAACCTGTGTGCAAGACAATCGAATGCTTTGAAGAGGTCCATAAGGATAGCACCCCTAGCTTGATTATTCTCTAATACATCTTTGGAATCTTAAACGAAGACATGGTTGCTGTTTCTCTCAAAGTATCAAATCTGGTTGTGAAATACTATGCTAGACCCGACAGATACCAGGATCACATTGATTTATTTAAGCACAATCGTTAAATATTGAGCCGCCGTGGAGGGGGCAAGGGGGGGGGGCGGGATAGGGGCGGGGCGTACCCCCCCCCCCCCGAGTGCTCAATGCTTACCACGACAATGCTTCGAGCGCTGATGGCGGTCCCAGCCTGGCGGTTGGTCTGGCCAGCGAGCACGCTGAGCCCAGAGACGGCTCTGTAGACATAGACAAAACGGCGATTACTAACAGTGTCTCACAGTTTGGGCAGCAAATGACAAAGGAAACCCACCTTGATTTAAATCCTGAAAGCATATGGGCTATCCGGAGAGAGGCAGATTTGGTCAACGGAGCAGAAGTTGGTGGCCTGCGCGCCTGTTCCCTGTTCGGTAGGGTCGTCAATAAAACGCGGAAAACTTCGGAAAACTTCTTGGCGGCGGAAATTCCGAAGTTTTTCGCATGATTTCGCAGGTATTCCGCAGATATTCCGTGTTTTATTTATTCTGTGTGATGTCGACCGCGGCTGGCTAGGATGTCCGCGCGCAATATAAATAAACCGCGTAATTTTATGATAAAATTGTTTTTTACAGACTCAAAGAGATAAATAATAAATGCATCATCATTTTGAGATACTTTTAGTCTTGATTCTAAAATGTAAAAATATCCAAAATGGCGCATCTAAGTATATTGCTTTAATTAAAAGACAGAGCTAGTAATGGACTCGGCAACTGTCTTTCACCAAATGGACCCACGACAAGAAGTCTTACGACCGGCCGCCACACGATCCACCAGCCTGCGTGAAGTAGTCATGAAAACGCGCGCACGACTCAGAAGATAGGTGGCTGTCATATTGTTACATATATATATAAGTAGCTCGCGCCCTGCCAATTATTCACTGGGTATCCAAACCCCTGACTCCATCCAATCCACCCAGTTTATGGAGCCGTGATAGTTTTCACTATCCGTGGTAGATTTCAACGTAACCTGATGTACCACACGTGTGCAAAACAGCGGTTAACATATGGCCACCAAATAATGATGGATGGGGATTTTAATTGATTCATGTAACAGATGGAAAGACTTAAAACAATGGATTTGCCCATTCGGCAGTCATTAAATCAGAAATTTAAAACCTAAATTGGTTTGCTGACAGTGTGACATTCAATATTCGATATACGATGTATCTAAGTGGACGGTCCTATAATGTAAGTATTTGTGATAATAGATGATAAGGACACAATACAAATAGTATTAATATAAATAATATTAACTTCATTGGTAGGCGTGACAGCTCATGATGATGAGATATAATAGTTTCATCATCATCAACCTACCGTGCACCAGAACTGACGTGCGAACAGAACTCTTCTCAAGCTATATTTCGATCTGTTGTCGGACTCCATATTTATGAATTAATTTAAAGTGTGATATTTCAAAGTTACGTGTGCAGGAAGACTTATGTCCATATTTATGAATTAATTTAAAGTGTGATATTTCAAAGTTACGTGTGGAGGAAAGTTATGTAAAAGTTTTTTTCAAATAATAATTGTTAGAATATTAATACGCCACCTCCAGTCAACAGGTGCTGCCTGCTGCCCAGATAGTCCGGACTCGCATAAAGTGACGTCACAAGAAACGTCCTGGCATGTAATCCCGGAAATTATCGATTATGTATTTCACGTTCCTTGACGAAGGGGGAATTCACTTGCTCATTTTTACCGAACATCAGTCAGTTGTTATAGTAGCGTATTTTTTACAATGACATTTTATTTGCCCTCTCAGGAATTCAACCGCTATAACTGTATTTCTTCCTGAAAGCTCCATATAGCGGAGCTATATCGGCTTAATGGATTTATCCGTACGAGACCATCTAGATATGCGTTGATATGGTAAAAAATCGACTACGATTCTAATGGCGTTCCCCTTGTGATTTTGACGGGTATTCAGTGTTGTTTATGGATTTGGGAAAGAAACAAATATGTTGCTTGTACTATTTTGACTACTTTCATTGTAACTATATTGGATGTCAACATGTGCATACGCCAATGCCAGCTCAATGCACGTGTTCTTTAGAGGCACACGCGCGCTCGTTGTACGCTCAAATACTTAACCTGCTGCCGTCTTTAGGTATTTGGCTGGCGCGTGAGCCACCCGCCACATTGACCGCTGATCTTATTTATATGCCGCGTAGATCCACAATGTAATAGACCACGGCGTGTGTTGAATGTCACGCGGAATAACACAAGCAGACAAATGCCATCGATTCAAGTTGATATTTACATTGCGAGGAGTGGTATGACGGCGAAGCGTAAACCACCAAGCAGTTTCCCAAGCGTGACCTTTTGGCTCGCACCTCAGTTTAGGAAGGGGTATTCGAGTGGATTGGCTGGTGGACGCGCGCCGTGGGAAGGGCAGGGGGGGGGAGGGTGGCGAGAGAACAATTGCCTGCATGCGACCTGTAAGCGTCGCGGCGTCAATCAAAGGATTTCAATCGAAGGCGACGTGTAAATCCTCCATGTTTATAACGGCACACCGAGAGGTGTCCCTAACGCTAGATAGTGTTGGGCTCCCGGCTTGCGGCGTGTGTACGGGCATCCACCAGCCGCCGGCCCACAGACAATAATTATCCGGTATACCCCGCGATATAACCTCTTGCATTTAGGAGTGGCGCGTAATTGGTATACCGCACCATTATTATGGGAACATCATGAGACTCGTCCGCAATGCTCGCTGCTGCAGGCGGATGTCACTCAGCGTCGCAGGGAGACCGTGAGGCCATGAAAATAATTCGTCGTGTTTTTAAGCATTGTATATAAATGTACGTGCGCCCAGGCTGGGCATCCATTGCTGTATTAATCTTGCCAAGCAGCGGAACAGCCCGCAGAGTGAAGTAAGTGATGTCGTATTGTAAATGTATCTTGATGATTATATCACTCTTTTGACTGATAAACCCAATCAGCAGTTCCTTAACGCAATAGATATAATATGTTTTCGGACGATATCATGGATTTTCGTCAAGTAACTTGAAGTAGCTTAAAGTACCTAAAAGTAACCGAATTGACGTCACAGCTGTTGCGTTCTGTAGATGTGTATGATCATTATATAATCCCATGGGACAACAAGATGCAATAATTAAGTGTTCGATTTTTATTTTGTCGGCCTCGAACTATAATTACTTTGCCTATATTCATATATGCATGTAGCTTTCGTTACTGAAGGAATAATAATTAAAAACTCGATAGTTATTCGATCTTTACAGACTTTACCTGGTCGGCCGAGTGACGTCAGCAAACCTCTCCCCCGTCAATCATGCTGAGCCGGAGAAGCGTCAAGCGACACGCTTTGCTCGTCCTGCTGGCCTTCAGTGCCTCCGTCATCATCCACAGCTGCATCTTCGTCGTCAGGAACCGTGTGGCCATCCTGGTAAGGGGCGGAAGCCACCCCTCCCTGGACTCCCTCAACACCATCACCGCCTCCCTAGGCGGCGACAGCCACCACCCGTACCTCACTGCCGAGGGTGTACCAGGATCGGAGACCTTGCTGGCCCTGATGAAAGCCGCCTCCGGTGGTGGAGTTGCTGTGAACGGTGGAGAACTTGTGTCTAACGGTATAAATGAGATATCGACTGGGAAGGAGGAGGGTCAGGCACAGGCATCGGTCAGGGCTGATATGAGTGATGAGAGAATCGAAAGCACCACGGCAGCGACGACGCCATCAAACATGTACGGTGTATCCAATGTGAGTGACCCGCAGCAAATGGGCCCCGCCGTGGCGCAGCCAGCCAACATGGCCGCCAACATGGCCGCCAAAATGGCCGCCAACATGGCCGCCAACATGGCCGCCAACATGAAGGCCAATATGGCCGAGTCCGTTCTAGCAGCAATCCCACGCTGTGCCAACTCAACAGACCTCGCGTGCTGCCTGGACACCAACGGCACACCGGAAGTGACGTCAGGAGACTCGCCATGGCATGTCATCCAGGAAGGGATCGGTTATTTATTCTCTGCGTATGAGGACCCTCGGTTTCCCCGCGAGACCATCTTCATGGCCTTCACCTTGATGTCGCGCGTGTGGACGGATGAATCGCGACCTCTGTATTGCCAACTTTGGCCGCGAGCTGGCGCTCAAGTAGTTCCGATGGTGGTGAAGGCCTCCATCTACCAGGTCATCACCAGACAGACCGACCCCAAACCCGGCCGGTAAGGACCATGCTAAGCGTCATGTGCCGCAAATCAATAAATGAAGCAAAATCTGCTAAATGCTTTTAAGGTCGAGAGCGGGTGGCGCCTGGCGGATTTTTTCAGAACTAAATTAATTTTTTTTTTTTTATTTTTAGGATTAAATGGCAACCAATATCAATCTATGTCACATCAAATAATATTTCCTCCACCAAATGCATGTATTTGATGTATTACAAGCAAATACCAAGATATTTAGTGATTGCACATATGTGCCGAAAGGCACAATTGTGACAATTCGTCATTTTTGGCCTATTTTATAGCCTATTTTGGTTACAAAAGAGCTCATAGAACAAAAGTTAGTTCAGTAACATATCGTTTTTTTGTTATTTTTGTATTCACCATGACGCTAGGCTTCAGCAGGCAGTTTTTTGTGGAAGTCTGTCGACCAGTTTTTATAGGGGATTTTAAAACATGGAGAAAAAAAAACATTTATAGGATTTTCCCATTGACCGCCATGTTAAAGCCAATTTGACAAAAATGCCCAAAACTTTTTTTTTAGTGAAGTGACATATATTTTTTATTACATTTTCAGGTAGATCCATACATGATACTTATCTAGAGAAAAAAAAAATCTGTCGACGAATTTCTCGACCTTAAACCTATTTTAGCGTGTTATGCTATGTGTGATGGGCAACAAAGCCATAAATGAAACAAAATCTGCTAAATGCTTTTAAACCTATTTTAGCGTGTGATGCTATGTGTGATGGGTTTTTGGAGTAAACGTGGCGAATCTAATATATCCCTACTCATATCCGCACTTTGACTATGTTCGCACTGAACATGGTTTCCATTTTAAATGCGGCTGTATTATTATGTACCGACTTAGGTGTGATTAAAGTATATACTAAGGTATGGAATTAAAGTATATATTAAAGTATGGGATTAAAGTATATATTGAAGTATGGGATTAAAGTATATATTAAAGCATATATTAAAGTATGGGATTAAAGCATGTACTTAAAGTATATATTAAAGTATGCGATTAAAGTATATATTAAAGTACCTGATTAAAGTACATAGTAAAGTATGTGATTAACGTAAATATTAAAGTATGTAATTAAATTATATATTTAAGTACGTGGTTAAAGTATGTGATTAAAGTATATATTAGAGTATGGTATTAAAGTATATGATTAAAGTATGTGATTAAAGTACATATTAAAGTATGTGATTAAAGTATATATTAAAGTATGGGATTAAAGTATATATTAAAGTATGTGGTTAAAGTATATATTAAAGTATGTGATTACAGCAAATATAATAGCATGTGATTAAAGTATATATTAAAGTATGTGATTAAAATATGTATTAAAGTATGTGATTAAAGTATATGTTAAATTATATATGTGATTGTTAAAGCATAAAGTATATTTGATACATCCAGTCATGGTCTCCTCCAAGGTATATCATCAATTGTACTTAAACCAATTGTTCCGGTTTGGATGCCAGCCGAAGTATGCAAAAAGTTATACTAAGACATGCCGATGAAACATTGAGTTTGCTGGACAAACATGAGGACTAAAATTACATGACATGAGATAAGATTTAGCGTATCGCCGATTACTTCTGAGTTGTCGCGTGCTTTTCTTGGATTGGATCAGCCTGCGTAACTAAGCGCATGTAGCCTATTTCTTTTTATCTTGTATTGGTTGTCTTTAGCACATATCAACAAAAACGTTTCGATATTGCTGATGCCCATATTATTAATGTTTTGCATAATGTGACAAATTAGTTAAATGAACGTTTTAACATTCGTTAAACGTTCCAGATTCGGTGGAATCGTCATAAAGTGCGCGTACCCAGAAGGCGCGGTGACGTTCACCAAGACAACGGCGCTGTCCCTGGTGGTGGAATCTCCATGCAGGCGCCCCCCAGCGGCCGTCTCGGTGCAGAGGATGCCCCCCCGGCCGGTGGACCAGCCGGCGGCCTTCTCGGTGTGTCTGGGCGGGCCCATGCACGGCGAATACAACGACATCCGGCGCTTCGTGGAGTGGACCGAGAGCGCTCGGCTGTTCGGCGCCGAGCGGATCATCCTGTACAACCACACGGCCTCCCACGCCCTGGACGCCTACATAGCGTACTATCGCCAGGAGGGGCTCATGGAGGTCGTGCCCTGGCCATTCCCCGCCGGCATGGGGGCCGCCGACGTCACCTACATCGCCCAGCACCTCATGTACCCGGAGTGCCTCTACCGAGCCATGCACCGGACGCGATACCTGGCGTACTTCGACCTGGATGAGATGATCGTCCCCAGGCTCCAGGGCGCGCGAACCTGGACGGATATGATCCGCAACGCCGGATGTGAACAAAGTTCACTTATTATCGCCCGCAACGTGTTCTTTCCGCCGTCGGCACCGATTAATCCCAAATATAACTCCAGCGAACTCATTATGGCCAAACTCCATCTGGATAGCCTCCTTCACAATCGCCGGGAGCTGAACTTCTGGCCGGTGGAGCAGCGCGCCAAGTATATCCTGGTTCCGGAAAAGGCGCGTATTCCGTTCATACACCGCGCCGCGTTGTTGCTATCCAAGGACCCCTCGCCGACATGCGTCCTTGACCCCAGCCATGGAGCCTTGCACCACTTTCGGGATGTCCCGATCCAGTACAAATCAAACGCGACGATGCCCGACTACGTCATGGAACGCTTTAAGGATGAGCTCATCAGACGGACTCTTAAGGTTCACTTGCAGGTGAACATCAATTTTTAGAATAACATTATATTTATCGTGGTGGTGTGGGCTGATGAATTCCGACCTGTGTCTTTCTGATCATGCTGGGTGGCAATTTGCGTTTGTTCCGCCTGAATCAGGTGATCATCTTCGATGGCATGTGTTTGTGCTGCCTAAATCAGATGATCAGCTTCGATGGCATGTGTTTGTTCTGCCTGAATCAGGTGAGCGCATCCTCGAGGGCAATTTGTGTTTGTTCTTCCTGAATCAGATGAGCATCCTCGAGGGCAATGTGTGTTTGTTCTGCCTGAATCAGGTGAGCATCCTCGAGGGCAATGTGTGTTTGTTCTGCCTGAATCAGGTGATCATTTTCGATGGCATGTGTTTGTTGTGCCTGAATCAGGTGATCATCTTCGATGGCATATGTTTTTTCTGCCTGAATCAGGTGTGCCAATTTAATATGTACGTATACATCTACATCTACATCTACATCTACATACTGCCGAACAGGCCTAAATGTGCATGGAAAATATGGGATCCCTATAATAATACAAGACTTCAAAGTATTGACTCTTCAAACTATTGCTGTGAACAAATGTGTTCTTCAAGCGTTCCTTCGTCGAGGTCGACTGGGAGACAATTTGGCTGGTGTATGGAAGATAATCGTTCTCGTTATAGTAGCACTGTTAGTTTTTTTGTTCTCTATTTATAGTGGATATTAGAAAGTCGGGTGATGCATAGATAGAACCACGTGATGGTTGGCTTGTTTCATAATTGCGTTAGGTTCCATACTATATGCATTGCGAATCGGCGTTTCATTTAAATAACGTTGTTGTTTTTCGTGACAAATCAATACACATAAGGTTGTACGTTGGCTGTATGTTCAGGACGCTTTATGCCACTTTTTGTCATATCACGTCGATGGGAAAACGAAAGGATAGTGGAGCCATGTCCTCGGGGGTTGCGAAGAAGAACATGGAATCTTTATCTTGCGACCACTGAGCTACCGGGCCAGGCTGGCCCCGATAGCTGCATAGCAGTCTGGCAGTTTCCTTTACATCGGCCCGGGCTGTAGCACGTGCTTATTACATCTATCATAGCGAAATATTCTACTTTGTGACAATGACCATATCGCAGTATAACACTTCGGATGAAACTACCTTAGTTGATAACTTCAGTTAAATCGAAATGTGAAGATACCCGCAGCTGGCGTGACATCTGGACAGAGCATAAACAACAAGCTATTGCGAAAATGACAATGTCATGCTATGGCCCTTTAAGCTGCCTTAAGAACCCTGATCAAGTTAAAATGTCAACACCAGGCGGGTTAATTGACAGCTCAACAGAGTAAACAATTATGGCTGACATTTTGTGCTTTGTTTTCTGTGTGAGCTTTGGGTAACGACAAAACGACAGTCCACGGTAGACGATCAATACAACTTGGAGTTTGCATGTTACCAAACAGTGTAATGTTACACTTTTCGATGTTACCGCAAGGCCTTCCAGCCGTACCATCCAGAAGTAAGGATGGATTAACGTGATACTTAAGGGTCTGGGAGGGAAAAATGGTGACACGCGACACAGGCATATTTGAAAAATCGAAATTCGACATTGATCCCCAAATTCCGACATTGAGGATCTAAAAACGCGATATCGATACAGATTTTTGAAGAAACGATGCTGAACTTAGCCAAAAGGCGATACGAAAGCTCGTGCAAAACCAACATTCCACTCTGAAGATTTTGAAAAATCGACCCTAGATACTGGATCCCCCCCCCTACCCCATTCCAGACCCCTATACGTCGCATCAAGGCCGGGTGGGACGAACAAGGAAGTTTGCGATTTTATTGATATAAATAAAATACATTGTAAGCTCCATCTATATTTATGGTTTGAAAGAATATTTGCAGGTGATGGTAGATCTTTGATATCTTTGTCGGGACTTCAGAACTGAGCACTGATGTTGGAATGACAATCAATGGAAAATGACGGCTAAGGAAACAAGAACTCAATGTGACACTGATGATGACGAAAATCAATTTCCTGTCAGTCATAAAGCGTATTTTTTCTGTACATTTCGATTCAAACCTCGACTTTTGACGTTGATTATTAATGGAAATTACGACTATTTATTGATTCCATTTAGTTGATTATTGTATATCACGTGTCGCCTGGCTTGAACTTTGAAATGAAAACAAAAAGCATCGCTTTGGCGTTACGGCGTGGCTCGGGAGTTAGATGAGCGGCATGGGTGAATGGTCCTACTCATGGCCCTTCTGTTTTATTATAGCTAATTATGAAGTCATCGTGAAGGTGGCGGTTGCCTATGTAGGTGAACATGACCAACTGCACTATGTGCTCCAGTCACGTTAACAATTTTGACATCACTTTCACGTCAGAGTGACGTCTCGTAATGCATCGAAAAACTCTTCATTTAGTGCTTTTTCCCAAAACGCCATGGCCTTATTTGGCTGGAGAATGAGTATGAAACCTGCGCTCTAAAGGGTAACACATTCTGAAATTTACCCGAGATCTGTAGCTCCAATATTATATGCGTTCTCATTTTTTCTTCAAAAAATTGCTGCGAATTTGACCTTTGACCTTTTGACGTGCGTGACGAGTATGTTATAGCCCTATCGTGTAGCTATGAGATAATATAGACAGCGAATCGTTGCATGCCGCTATTAGGACGTAAGGGGCCTTGCAACACACAAACAAACAAACCCGAACGACTTATGACGAACAATTTTCAATAACTTATAATAATAGTCGATAATGTTTCAGGAAGCCTAGACCAAGGTTAAAGGGCACTGAAATGTGATGAAAATCTTCCTATCCCATGAACAGAGATAAACGACACTCGATCGAACATTTGAACATAATTATGATGTATACTACGTTATTGATCGCCAATTGTCAAGCCCTTTCCATTGATAGCCATCCACTGCCTTTATCAATGACCAGCCTCCTCCATTGATAGCCATCCATTGCCCTTATCAATGTCCAGCCTCCTCCACTGAAAGCCATTCATTGCCCTTATCAATGTTCAGCCTCCCCCATTGATAGCCATCCATTGCCCTTATCAATATCTAGCCGCCTCCATTGATAGCCACCCATTGTCCTTATCAATGTCCAGTCTCCTCCATTGATAGCCATCCATTGCCCCTATCAATGTCCAGCCTCCTCCATTGATAGCCATCCATTGCCTTATCAGTGTCCAGCCTCCTCCATTGATAGCCATCCATTGCCCCTATCAATGTCCAGCCTCCTCCATTGATAGCCATCCATTGCCTTATCAGTGTCCAGCCTCCTCCATTGATAGCCATCCATTGCCCCTATCAATGTCCAGCTTCCTTCATTGATAGCCATCCATTGCCCTTATCAATGTCCAGCCTCCTCCATTGATAGCCATCCATTGCCCTTATCAATGTCCAGCCTCCTCCATTGATAGCCATCCATTGCCCTTATCAATGTCCAGCCTCCTCCATTGATAGCCATCCATTGCCCCTATCAATGTCCAGCTTCCTTCATTGATAGCCATCCATCGCCCTTATCAATGTCCAGCCTCCTCCATTGATAGCCAGCCATTGCCCTTATCAATGTCCAGCCTCCTCCATAGATAGCCATCCATTGCCCTTATCAATGTCCAGCCTCCTCCATTGATAGCCATCCATTGCCCCTATCAATGTCCAGCTTCCTTAATTGATAGCCATCCAATGCCCTTATCAATGTCCAGCCTCCTCCACTGAAAGCCATCCATTGCCCTTATCAATGTCCAGCCTCCTCCATTGATAGCCATCCACTGCCCTTATCAATGTTCAGCCTCCTCCATTGATAGCCACCCATTGCCCTTCATCAATGTCCAGCCTGACCTATTAATAGCCATGCATTGCCCATATCAATGTTCAGCCTCCTCCATTGATAGCCATCCATTGCCCTTATCAATGTTCAGCTTCCTCCATTGATAGCCATCCACTGCCCTTATCAATGTTCAGCCTCCTCCATTGATAGCCATCCATTGCCCTTCATCATTGTCCAGCCTGACATATTAATAGCCATGCATTGCCCTTATCAATGTTCAGCCTCCTCCATTGATAGCCATCCATTGCCCTTATCAATGTTCAGCCTCCTCCATTGATAGCCATCCATTGCCCTTATCAATGTCCAGCCTCCTCCATTCATAACCATTCATCGCCCTTATCAATGCCCAGCCTCCTCCATTGATAGCCATCCATTGCCCTTATCAATGTCCAGCCTCCTTCATTGATAGCCATCCATTGCCCTTATCAATGTCCAGCCTCCTCCATTGATAGCCATCCATTGCCCTTATCAATGTCCAGCCTCCTCCAATGATAGCCATCCATTGCCCTTATCAATGTTCAGCCTCCTCCATTGATAGCCATCCATTGCCCTTATCAATGTCCAGCCTCCTCCATTGATAGCCATCCATTGCCCTTATCAATGTCCAGCCTCCTCCATTCATAACCATTCATCGCCCTTATCAATGCCCAGCCTCCTCCATTGATAGCCATCCATTAACCTTATCAATGTCCAGCCTCCTTCATTGATAGCCATCCATTGCCCTTATCAATGTCCAGCCTCCTCCATTGATAGCCATCGATTGCCCTTATCAATGTCCAGCCTCCTCCATTGATAGCCATCCATTGCCCTTATCAATATCCAGCTTCCTCCAGTGATACTTATTCATTGCCCTTATCAATGTCCAGCCTTCTCCGCTGAAAGCCATCCATTGCCCTTATCAATGTCCAGCCTCCTCCATTGATAGCCATCCATTGCCCTTATCAATGTCCAGCCTCCTCCATTGATAGCCATCCATTGCCCTTATCAATGTCCAGCCTTCTCCATTGATAGCCATCCATTGCCCTTATCAATGCCCGGCTTCCTTCACTGATAGCCATCCTTTGCGCTAGTCAATGTCCAGCCTTCTCCATTGACAGCCATCCATTGCCCTTATCAATGTCAAGCCTTCTCCACTGAAAGCCATCCATTGCCCTTATCAATGTCCAGCCTCCTCCATTGATAACCATCCATTGCCGTTATCAATGTCCAGCCTCCTCCATTGATAGCCATCCATTGCCCTTATCAATGTCCAGCCTCCTCCATTGATAACCATCCATTGCCCTTATCAATGTCCAGCCTCCTCTATTGATAACCATCCATTGCCCTTATCAATGTCCAGCCTCCTCCATTGATAGCCATTCATTGCCCTTATCAATGTCAAGCCTTCTCCACTGAAAGCCATCCATTGCCCTTATCAATGTCCAGCCTCCTCCATTGATAACCATCCATTGCCGTTATCAATGTCCAGCCTCCTCCATTGATAGCCATCCATTGCCCTTATCAATGTCCAGCCTCCTCCATTGATAGCCATCCATTGCCCTTATCAATGTCCAGCCTCCTCCATTTATAGCCATCCATTGCCCTTATCAATGTCCAGCCTCCTCCATTCATAACCATTCATCGCCCTTATCAATGTCCAGCCTCCTTCATTGATAGCCATCCATTGCCCTTATCAATGTCCAGCCTCCTCCAATGAAAGCCATCCATTGCCCTTATCAATGTGCAGCCTCCTCCAATGAAAGCCATCCATTGCCCTTATCAATGTCCAGCCTCCTCCATTGATAGCCATCCATTGCCCTTATCAATGTCCAGCCTCCTCCATTGATAGCCATCCATTGCCCTTATCAATGTCCAGCCTCCTCCATTGATAGCCATCCATTGCCCTTATCAATATCCAGCTTCCTCCAGTGATACTTATTCATTGCCCTTATCAATGTCCAGCCTTCTCCGCTGAAAGCCATCCATTGCCCTTATCAATGTCCAGCCTCCTCCATTGATAGCCATCCATTGCCCTTATCAATGTCCAGCCTCCTCCATTGATAGCCATCCATTGCCCTTATCAATATCCAGCCTTCTCCGCTGAAAGCCATCCATTTCCCTTATCAATGTCATTCCTCCTCCATTGATAGCCATCCATTGCCCTTATCAATGTCCAGCCTCCTCCATTTATAGCCACCCATTGCCCTTATCAATGTCCAGCCTTCTCCATTGACAGCCATCCATTGCCCTTATCAATGTCCAGCCCCCTCCATTGATAGCCGTCCATTGGCCTTATCAATGTCCAGCCCCCTCCATTGATAGCCGTCCATTGCCCTTATCAATGTCCAGCCTTCTCCATTGACAGCCATCCATTGCCCTTATCAATGCCCAGCCTCCTCCATTGATAGCCATCCATTGCCCCTATCAATGTCCAGCCTCCTCCATTGATACCCATCCATTGCCCTTATCAATGTGCAGCCTCCTCCAATGAAAGCCATCCATTGCCCTTATCAATGTCCAGCCTCCTCCATTGATAGCCATCCATTGCCCTTATCAATATCCAGCTTCCTCCAGTGATACTTATTCATTGCCCTTATCAATGTCCAGCCTTCTCCGCTGAAAGCCATCCATTGCCCTTATCAATGTCCAGCCTCCTCCATTGATAGCCATCCATTGCCCTTATCAATATCCAGCTTCCTCCAGTGATACTTATTCATTGCCCTTATCAATGTCCAGCCTCCCCCATTGATAGCCATCCATTGCCCTTATCAATGTCCAGCCTCCTCCATTTATAGCCACCCATTGCCCTTATCAATGTCCAGCCTCCTCCATTGATAGCCATCCATTGCCCTTATCAATATCCAGCTTCCTCCAGTGATACTTATTCATTGCCCTTATCAATGTCCAGCCTTCTCCGCTGAAAGCCATCCATTGCCCTTATCAATGTCCAGCCTCCTCCATTGATAGCCATCCATTGCCCTTATCAATGTCCAGCCTCCTCCATTGATAGCCATCCATTGCCCTTATCAATATCCAGCTTCCTCCAGTGATACTTATTCATTGCCCTTATCAATGTGCAGCCTCCTCCAATGATACCCATCTATTGCCTTTATCAATGTGCAGCCTCCTCCAATGAAAGCCCTCCATTGCCCTTATCAATGTCCAGCCTCCTCCATTGATAGCCATCCATTGCCCTTATCAATGTCCAGCCTCCTCCATTTATAGCCATCCATTGCCCTTATCACTGTCCAGCCTCCTCCAATGAAAGCCATCCATTGCCCTTATCAATGTTCAGCCTCCTCCATTGATAGCCATCCATTGCCCTTATCAATGTCCAGCCTCCTCCATTGATAGCCATCCATTGCCCTTATCAATATCCAGCCTTCGCCATTTATAGCCACCCATTGCCCTTATCAATGTCCAGCCTCTTTCATTGATTACTATCCATTGCTCTTATCAATGTCATTACTCCTCCAGTGATAGCCATCCATTGCCCTTATCAATGTTCAGCCTCCTCCATTGATAGCCATCCATTGCCCTTATCAATATCCAGCCTTCGCCATTTATAGCCACCCATTGCCCTTATCAATGTCCAGCCTCCTCCATTGATAGCCATCCATTGCTCTTATCAATGTCCAGCTTCCTCCAGTGATACTTATTCATTGCCCTTATCAATGTCCAGCCTCCTCCATTAATAGCCATCCATTGCCCTTATCAATGTCCAGCCTCCTCCATTGATAGCCATCCATTGCCCTTATCAATATCTAGCCGCCTTCATTGATTGCTATCCATTGCTCTTATCAATGTCATTACTCCTCCATTGATAGCCATCCATTGCCCTTATCAATGTTCAGCCTCCTCCATTGATAGCCATCCATTGCCCTTATCAATGTTCAGCCTCCTCCATTGATAGCCATCCATTGCCCTTATCAATATCCAGCCTTCGCCATTTATAGCCACCCATTGCCCTTATCAATGTCCAGCCTCCTTCATTGATTGCTATCCATTGCTCTTATCAATGTCATTACTCCTCCAGTGATAGCCATCCATTGCCCTTATCAATGTTCAGCCTCCTCCATTGATAGCCATCCATTGCCCTTATCAATATCCAGCCTTCGCCATTTATAGCCACCCATTGCCCTTATCAATGTCCAGCCTACTCCATTGATAGCCATCCATTGCTCTTATCAATGTCCAGCTTCCTCCAGTGATACTTATTCATTGCCCTTATCAATGTCCAGCCTCCTCCATTAATAGCCATCCATTGCCCTTATCAATGTCCAGCCTCCTCCATTGATAACCATTCATCGCCCTTATCAATGTCCAGCCTCCTCCATTGATAGCCATCCATTGCCCTTATCAATATCTAGACGCCTTCATTGATTGCTATCCATTGCTCTTATCAATGTCATTACTCCTCCATTGATAGCCATCCATTGCCCTTATCAATGTTCAGCCTCCTCCATTGATAGCCATCCATTGCCCTTATCAATATCCAGTCTTCGCCATTTATAGCCACCCATTGCCCTTATCAATGTCCAGCCTCCTTCATTGATTGCTATCCATTGCTCTTATCAATGTCATTACTCCTCCATTGATAGCCATCCATTGCCCTTATCAATGTTCAGCCTCCTCCATTTATAGCCACCCATTGCCCTTATCAATGTCCAGCCTCCTCCATTGATTGCTATCCATTGCTCTTATCAATGTTATTACTCCTCCATTGAAAGCCATCCATTGCCCTTATCAATGTTCAGCCTCCTCCATTGATAGCCATCCATTGCCCTTATCAATATCCAGCCTTCGCCATTTATAGCCACCCATTGCCCTTATCAATGTCCAGCCTCCTCCATTGATAGCCATCCACTGCCCTTATCAATGTCCAGCCTCCTCCATTGATAGCCATCCATCGCCCTTATCAATATCCAGCCTTCGCCATTTATAGCCACCCATTGCCCTTATCAATGTCCAGCCTCCTTCATTGATTGCTATCCATTGCTCTTATCAATGTCATTACTCCTCCATTGATAGCCATCCCTTGCCCTTATCAATGTTCAGCCTCCTTCATTGAAAGCCATCCATTGCCCTTATCAATATCCAGCCTTCTCCATTTATAGCCATCCATTTCCCTTATCAATGTCCAGCCTCCTCCATTGATTGCTATCCATTGCTCTTATCAATGTCATTCCTCCTCCATTGATAGCCATCCATTGCCCTTATCAATGTCCAGCCTCCTCCAATGATAGCCATCCACTGCCCTTATCAATGTCCAGCCTCCTCCATTGATAGCCATCCATTGCCCTTATCAATATCCAGCCTTCGCCATTTATAGCCACCCGTTGCCCTTATCAATGTCCAGCCTCCTTCATTGATTGCTATCCATTGCTCTTATCAATGTCTTTACTCCTCCATTGATAGCCATCCATTGCCCTTATCAATGTTCAGCCTCCTTCATTGAAAGCCATCCATTGCCCTAATCAATATCCAGCCTTCTCCATTTATAGCCATCCATTTCCCTTATCAATGTCCAGCCTCCTCCATTGATTGCTATCCATTGCTCTTATCAATGTCATTCCTCCTCCATTGATAGCCATCCATTGCCCTTATCAATGTCCAGCCTCCTCCATTGATAGCCATCCATTGCCCTTATCAATGTCCAGCCACCTCCATTGACCGCCATCCATTGCCCTTATCAATGTCCAGCCTCCTCCAATGAAAGCCATCCATTGCCCTTATCAATGTCCAGCCTCCTCCATTGATAGCCATCCATTGCCCTTATCAATGTCCAGCCTCCTCCAATGAAAGCCATCCATTGCCCTTATCAATGTCCAGCCTCCTCCATTGATAGCCATCCATTGCCCTTATCAATATCCAGCCTCCTCCATTGATAGCCATCCATTGCCCTTATCAATGTCCAGCCTTCTCCATGGATAGCCATCCATTGCCCTTATCAATATCCAGCCTCCTCCATTGATAGCCATCCATTGCCCTTATCAATGACCAGCCTCCTCCATTGATAGCCATCCATTGCCCTTATCAATGTCCAGCCTCCTCCATTGATAGCCATCCATCGCCCTTATCAATGTCCAGCCTCCTCCATTGACAGCCATCCATTGCCCTTATCAATGTCCAGCCTCCTCCATTGAAAGCCATCCATTGCCCTTATCAATGTCCAGCCTCCTCCATTGAAAGCCATCCATTGCCCTTATCAATGTCCAGCCTCCTCCATTGAAAGCCATCCATTGCCCTTATCAATGTCCAGCCTCCTCCATTGATAGCCATCCATTTCCCTTATCAATGTCCAGCCTCCTCCATTGATAGCTATCCATTGCTCTTATCAATGTCATTCCTCCTCCGTTGATAGCCATCAATTTCCCTTATCAATGTCCAGCCTCCTCCATTGATAGCTATCCATTGCTCTTATCAATGTCATTCCTCCTCCATTGATAGCCATCCATTGCCCTTATCAATGTCCAGCCTTCTCCATTTATAGCCATCCATTTCCCTTATCAATGTCCAGCCTCCTCCATTGATAGCTATCCATTGCTCTTATCAATGTCATTCCTCCTCCATTGATAGCCATCCATTGCTCTTATCAATGTCATTCCTCCTCCATTGATAGCCATCCATTGCCCTTATCAATGTCCAGCCTCCTCCATTGATAGCTATCCATTGCTCTTATCAATGTCATTCCTCCTCCATTGATAGCCATCCATTGCCCTTATCAATGTTCAGCCTCCTTCATTGATAGCCATCCATTGCTCTTATCAATGTCATTCCTCCTCCATTGATAGCCATCCATTGCCCTTATCAATGTCCAGCCTCCTCCATTGATAGCTATCCATTGCTCTTATCAATGTCATTCCTCCTCCATTGATAGCCATCCATTGCCCTTATCAATGTCCAGCCTCCTCCATTGATAGCTATCCATTGCTCTTATCAATGTCATTCCTCCTCCATTGATAGCCATCCATTGCTCTTATCAATGTCATTCCTCCTCCATTGATAGCCATCCATTGCCCTTATCAATGTCCAGCCTCCTCCATTGATAGCTATCCATTGCTCTTATCAATGTCATTCCTCCTCCATTGATAGCCATCCATTGCCCTTATCAATGTTCAGCCTCCTTCATTGATAGCCATCCATTGCTCTTATCAATGTCATTCCTCCTCCATTGATAGCCATCCATTGCCCTTATCAATGTCCAGCCTCCTCCATTGATAGCTATCCATTGCTCTTATCAATGTCATTCCTCCTCCATTGATAGCCATCCATTTCTCTTATCAATGTCCAGCCTCCTCCATTGATAGCTATCCATTGCTCTTATCAATGTCATTCCTCCTCCATTGATAGCCATCCATTGCCCTTATCAATGTCCAGCCTCCTCCATTGATAGCTATCCATTGCTCTTATCAATGTCATTCCTCCTCCATTGATAGCCATCCATTGCTCTTATCAATGTCATTCCTCCTCCATTGATAGCCATCCATTGCTCTTATCAATGTCATTCCTCCTCCATTGATAGCCATCCATTGCCCTTATCAATGTCCAGCCTCCTCCATTGATAGCTATCCATTGCTGTTATCAATGTCATTCCTCCTCCATTGATAGCCATCCATTGCCCTTATCAATGTTCAGCCTCCTTCATTGATAGCCATCCATTGCTCTTATCAATGTCATTCCTCCTCCATTGACAGCCATCCATTGCCCTTATCAATGTCCAGCCTCCTCCATTGATAGCTATCCATTGCTCTTATCAATGTCATTCCTCCTCCATTGATAGCCATCCATTGCCCTTATCAATGTCCAGCCTCCTCCATTGATAGCTATCCATTGCTCTTATCAATGTCATTCCTCCTCCATTGATAGCCATCCATTGCCCTTATCAATGTCCAGCCTCCTCCATTGATAGCCATCCATTGCCCTTATCAATGTCCAGCCACCTCCATTGACCGCCATCCATTGCCCTTATCAATGTCCAGCCTCCTCCAATGAAAGCCATCCATTGCCCTTATCAATGTCCAGCCTCCTCCATTGATAGCCATCCATTGCCCTTATCAATGTCCAGCCTCCTCCAATGAAAGCCATCCATTGCCCTTATCAATGTCCAGCCTCCTCCATTGATAGCCATCCATTGCCCTTATCAATATCCAGCCTCCTCCATTGATAGCCATCCATTGCCCTTATCAATGTCCAGCCTTCTCCATGGATAGCCATCCATTGCCCTTATCAATATCCAGCCTCCTCCATTGATAGCCATCCATTGCCCTTATCAATGACCAGCCTCCTCCATTGATAGCCATCCATTGCCCTTATCAATGTCCAGCCTCCTCCATTGATAGCCATCCATCGCCCTTATCAATGTCCAGCCTCCTCCATTGACAGCCATCCATTGCCCTTATCAATGTCCAGCCTCCTCCATTGAAAGCCATCCATTGCCCTTATCAATGTCCAGCCTCCTCCATTGAAAGCCATCCATTGCCCTTATCAATGTCCAGCCTCCTCCATTGAAAGCCATCCATCGCCCTTATCAATGTCCAGCCTCCTCCATTGATAGCCATCCATTTCCCTTATCAATGTCCAGCCTCCTCCATTGATAGCTATCCATTGCTCTTATCAATGTCATTCCTCCTCCGTTGATAGCCATCAATTTCCCTTATCAATGTCCAGCCTCCTCCATTGATAGCTATCCATTGCTCTTATCAATGTCATTCCTCCTCCATTGATAGCCATCCATTGCCCTTATCAATGTCCAGCCTTCTCCATTTATAGCCATCCATTTCCCTTATCAATGTCCAGCCTCCTCCATTGATAGCTATCCATTGCTCTTATCAATGTCATTCCTCCTCCATTAATAGCCATCCATTGCTCTTATCAATGTCATTCCTCCTCCATTGATAGCCATCCATTGCCCTTATCAATGTCCAGCCTCCTCCATTGATAGCTATCCATTGCTCTTATCAATGTCATTCCTCCTCCATTGATAGCCATCCATTGCCCTTATCAATGTTCAGCCTCCTTCATTGATAGCCATCCATTGCTCTTATCAATGTCATTCCTCCTCCATTGATAGCCATCCATTGCCCTTATCAATGTCCAGCCTCCTCCATTGATAGCTATCCATTGCTCTTATCAATGTCATTCCTCCTCCATTGATAGCCATCCATTGCCCTTATCAATGTCCAGCCTCCTCCATTGATAGCTATCCATTGCTCTTATCAATGTCATTCCTCCTCCATTGATAGCCATCCATTGCTCTTATCAATGTCATTCCTCCTCCATTGATAGCCATCCATTGCCCTTATCAATGTCCAGCCTCCTCCATTGATAGCTATCCATTGCTCTTATCAATGTCATTCCTCCTCCATTGATAGCCATCCATTGCCCTTATCAATGTTCAGCCTCCTTCATTGATAGCCATCCATTGCTCTTATCAATGTCATTCCTCCTCCATTGATAGCCATCCATTGCCCTTATCAATGTCCAGCCTCCTCCATTGATAGCTATCCATTGCTCTTATCAATGTCATTCCTCCTCCATTGATAGCCATCCATTTCTCTTATCAATGTCCAGCCTCCTCCATTGATAGCTATCCATTGCTCTTATCAATGTCATTCCTCCTCCATTGATAGCCATCCATTGCTCTTATCAATGTCATTCCTCCTCCATTGATAGCCATCCATTGCCCTTATCAATGTCCAGCCTCCTCCATTGATAGCTATCCATTGCTGTTATCAATGTCATTCCTCCTCCATTGATAGCCATCCATTGCCCTTATCAATGTTCAGCCTCCTTCATTGATAGCCATCCATTGCTCTTATCAATGTCATTCCTCCTCCATTGACAGCCATCCATTGCCCTTATCAATGTCCAGCCTCCTCCATTGATAGCTATCCATTGCTCTTATCAATGTCATTCCTCCTCCATTGATAGCCAGCCATTGCCCTTATCAATGTCCAGCCTCCTCCATTGATAGCTATCCATTGCTCTTATCAATGTCATTCCTCCTCCATTGATAGCCATCCATTGCTCTTATCAATGTCATTCCTCCTCCATTGATAGCCATCCATTGCCCTTATCAATGTCCAGCCTCCTCCATTGATAGCTATCCATTGCTCTTATCAATGTCATTCCTCCTCCATTGATAGCCATCCATTGCTCTTATCAATGTCCAGCTTCCTCCAGTGATACTTATTCATTGCCCTTATCAATGTCCAGCCTCCTCCATTAATAGCCATCCATTGCCCTTATCAATGTCCAGCCTCCTCCATTGATAGCCATCCATTGCCCTTATCAATATCTAGCCGCCTTCATTGATTGCTATCCATTGCTCTTATCAATGTCATTACTCCTCCATTGATAGCCATCCATTGCCCTTATCAATGTTCAGCCTCCTCCATTGATAGCCATCCATTGCCCTTATCAATGTTCAGCCTCCTCCATTGATAGCCATCCATTGCCCTTATCAATATCCAGCCTTCGCCATTTATAGCCACCCATTGCCCTTATCAATGTCCAGCCTCCTTCATTGATTGCTATCCATTGCTCTTATCAATGTCATTACTCCTCCAGTGATAGCCATCCATTGCCCTTATCAATGTTCATCCTCCTCCATTGATAGCCATCCATTGCCCTTATCAATATCCAGCCTTCGCCATTTATAGCCACCCATTGCCCTTGTCAATGTCCAGCCTCCTCCATTGATAGCCATCCATTGCTCTTATCAATGTCCAGCTTCCTCCAGTGATACTTATTCATTGCCCCTATCAATGTCCAGCCTCCTCCATTAATAGCCATCCATTGCCCTTATCAATGTCCAGCCTCCTCCATTGATAACCATTCATCGCCCTTATCAATGTCCAGCCTCCTCCATTGATAGCCATCCATTGCCCTTATCAATATCTAGCCGCCTTCATTGATTGCTATCCATTGCTCTTATCAATGTCATTACTCCTCCATTGATAGCCATCCATTGCCCTTATCAATGTTCAGCCTCCTCCATTGATAGCCATCCATTGCCCTTATCAATATCCAGCCTTCGCCATTTATAGCCACCCATTGCCCTTATCAATGTTCAGCCTCCTTCATTGATTGCTATCCATTGCTCTTATCAATGTCATTACTCCTCCATTGATAGCCATCCATTGCCCTTATCAATGTTCAGCCTCCTCCATTTATAGCCACCCATTGCCCTTATCAATGTCCAGCCTCCTCCATTGATTGCTATCCATTGCTCTTATCAATGTTATTACTCCTCCATTGAAAGCCATCCATTGCCCTTATCAATGTTCAGCCTCCTCCATTGATAGCCATCCATTGCCCTTATCAATATCCAGCCTTCGCCATTTATAGCCACCCATTGCCCTTATCAATGTCCAGCCTCCTCCATTGATAGCCATCCACTGCCCTTATCAATGTCCAGCCTCCTCCATTGATAGCCATCCATCGCCCTTATCAATATCCAGCCTTCGCCATTTATAGCCACCCATTGCCCTTATCAATGTCCAGCCTCCTTCATTGATTGCTATCCATTGCTCTTATCAATGTCATTACTCCTTCATTGATAGCCATCCCTTGCCCTTATCAATGTTCAGCCTCCTTCATTGAAAGCCATCCATTGCCCTTATCAATATCCAGCCTTCTCCATTTATAGCCATCCATTTCCCTTATCAATGTCCAGCCTCCTCCATTGATTGCTATCCATTGCTCTTATCAATGTCATTCCTCCTCCATTGATAGCCATCCATTGCCCTTATCAATGTCCAGCCTCCTCCAATGATAGCCATCCACTGCCCTTATCAATGTCCAGCCTCCTCCATTGATAGCCATCCATTGCCCTTATCAATATCCAGCCTTCGCCATTTATAGCCACCCATTGCCCTTATCAATGTCCAGCCTCCTTCATTGATTGCTATCCATTGCTCTTATCAATGTCTTTACTCCTCCATTGATAGCCATCCATTGCCCTTATCAATGTTCAGCCTCCTTCATTGAAAGCCATCCATTGCCCTTATCAATATCCAGCCTTCTCCATTTATAGCCATCCATTTCCCTTATCAATGTCCAGCCTCCTCCATTGATTGCTATCCATTGCTCTTATCAATGTCATTCCTCCTCCATTGATAGCCATCCATTGCCCTTATCAATGTCCAGCCTCCTCCATTGATAGCCATCCATTGCCCTTATCAATGTCCAGCCACCTCCATTGACCGCCATCCATTGCCCTTATCAATGTCCAGCCTCCTCCAATGAAAGCCATCCATTGCCCTTATCAATGTCCAGCCTCCTCCATTGATAGCCATCCATTGCCCTTATCAATGTCCAGCCTCCTCCAATGAAAGCCATCCATTGCCCTTATCAATGTCCAGCCTCCTCCATTGATAGCCATCCATTGCCCTTATCAATATCCAGCCTCCTCCATTGATAGCCATCCATTGCCCTTATCAATGTCCAGCCTTCTCCATTGATAGCCATCCATTGCCCTTATCAATATCCAGCCTCCTCCATTGATAGCCATCCATTGCCCTTATCAATGACCAGCCTCCTCCATTGATAGCCATCCATTGCCCTTATCAATGTCCAGCCTCCTCCATTGATAGCCATCCATCGCCCTTATCAATGTCCAGCCTCCTCCATTGACAGCCATCCATTGCCCTTATCAATGTCCAGCCTCCTCCATTGAAAGCCATCCATTGCCCTTATCAATGTCCAGCCTCCTCCATTGAAAGCCATCCATTGCCCTTATCAATGTCCAGCCTCCTCCATTGAAAGCCATCCATTGCCCTTATCAATGTCCAGCCTCCTCCATTGATAGCCATCCATTTCCCTTATCAATGTCCAGCCTCCTCCATTGATAGCTATCCATTGCTCTTATCAATGTCATTCCTCCTCCATTGATAGCCATCCATTTCCCTTATCAATGTCCAGCCTCCTCCATTGATAGCTATCCATTGCTCTTATCAATGTCATTCCTCCTCCATTGATAGCCATCCATTGCCCTTATCAATGTCCAGCCTTCTCCATTTATAGCCATCCATTTCCCTTATCAATGTCCAGCCTCCTCCATTGATAGCTATCCATTGCTCTTATCAATGTCATTCCTCCTCCATTGATAGCCATCCATTTCCCTTATCAATGTCCAGCCTCCTCCATTGATAGCTATCCATTGCTCTTATCAATGTCATTCCTCCTCCATTGATAGCCATCCCTTGCTCTTATCAATGTCATTCCTCCTCCATTGATAGCCATCCATTGCCCTTATCAATGTCCAGCCTCCTCCATTGATAGCTATCCATTGCTCTTATCAATGTCATTCCTCCTCCATTGATAGCCATCCATTGCCCTTATCAATGTTCAGCCTCCTTCATTGATAGCCATCCATTGCTCTTATCAATGTCATTCCTCCTCCATTGATAGCCATCCATTGCCCTTATCAATGTCCAGCCTCCTCCATTGATAGCTATCCATTGCTCTTATCAATGTCATTCCTCCTCCATTGATAGCCATCCATTGCCCTTATCAATGTCCAGCCTACTCCATTGATAGCTATCCATTGCTCTTATCAATGTCATTCCTCCTCCATTGATAGCCATCCATTGCTCTTATCAATGTCATTCCTCCTCCATTGATAGCCATCCATTGCCCTTATCAATGTCCAGCCTTCTCCATTGACAGCCATCCATTGCCCTTATCAATGCCCAGCCTCCTCCATTGATAGCCATCCATTGCCCCTATCAATGTCCAGCCTCCTCCATTGATACCCATCCATTGCCCTTATCAATGTGCAGCCTCCTCCAATGAAAGCCATCCATTGCCCTTATCAATGTCCAGCCTCCTCCATTGATAGCCATCCATTGCCCTTATCAATATCCAGCTTCCTCCAGTGATACTTATTCATTGCCCTTATCAATGTCCAGCCTTCTCCGCTGAAAGCCATCCATTGCCCTTATCAATGTCCAGCCTCCTCCATTGATAGCCATCCATTGCCCTTATCAATATCCAGCTTCCTCCAGTGATACTTATTCATTGCCCTTATCAATGTCCAGCCTCCCCCATTGATAGCCATCCATTGCCCTTATCAATGTCCAGCCTCCTCCATTTATAGCCACCCATTGCCCTTATCAATGTCCAGCCTCCTCCATTGATAGCCATCCATTGCCCTTATCAATATCCAGCTTCCTCCAGTGATACTTATTCATTGCCCTTATCAATGTCCAGCCTTCTCCGCTGAAAGCCATCCATTGCCCTTATCAATGTCCAGCCTCCTCCATTGATAGCCATCCATTGCCCTTATCAATGTCCAGCCTCCTCCATTGATAGCCATCCATTGCCCTTATCAATATCCAGCTTCCTCCAGTGATACTTATTCATTGCCCTTATCAATGTGCAGCCTCCTCCAATGATACCCATCTATTGCCTTTATCAATGTGCAGCCTCCTCCAATGAAAGCCCTCCATTGCCCTTATCAATGTCCAGCCTCCTCCATTGATAGCCATCCATTGCCCTTATCAATGTCCAGCCTCCTCCATTTATAGCCATCCATTGCCCTTATCACTGTCCAGCCTCCTCCAATGAAAGCCATCCATTGCCCTTATCAATGTTCAGCCTCCTCCATTGATAGCCATCCATTGCCCTTATCAATGTCCAGCCTCCTCCATTGATAGCCATCCATTGCCCTTATCAATATCCAGCCTTCGCCATTTATAGCCACCCTTTGCCCTTATCAATGTCCAGCCTCCTTCATTGATTGCTATCCATTGCTCTTATCAATGTCATTACTCCTCCAGTGATAGCCATCCATTGCCATTATCAATGTTCAGCCTCCTCCATTGATAGCCATCCATTGCCCTTATCAATATCCAGCCTTCGCCATTTATAGCCACCCATTGCCCTTATCATTGTCCAGCCTCCTCCATTGATAGCCATCCATTGCTCTTATCAATGTCCAGCTTCCTCCAGTGATACTTATTCATTGCCCTTATCAATGTCCAGCCTCCTCCATTAATAGCCATCCATTGCCCTTATCAATGTCCAGCCTCCTCCATTGATAGCCATCCATTGCCCTTATCAATATCTAGCCGCCTTCATTGATTGCTATCCATTGCTCTTATCAATGTCATTACTCCTCCATTGATAGCCATCCATTGCCCTTATCAATGTTCAGCCTCCTCCATTGATAGCCATCCATTGCCCTTATCAATGTTCAGCCTCCTCCATTGATAGCCATCCATTGCCCTTATCAATATCCAGCCTTCGCCATTTATAGCCACCCATTGCCCTTATCAATGTCCAGCCTCCTTCATTGATTGCTATCCATTGCTCTTATCAATGTCATTACTCCTCCAGTGATAGCCATCCATTGCCCTTATCAATGTTCAGCCTCCTCCATTGATAGCCATCCATTGCCCTTATCAATATCCAGCCTTCGCCATTTATAGCCACCCATTGCCCTTATCAATGTCCAGCCTCCTCCATTGATAGCCATCCATTGCTCTTATCAATGTCCAGCTTCCTCCAGTGATACTTATTCATTGCCCTTATCAATGTCCAGCCTCCTCCATTAATAGCCATCCATTGCCCTTATCAATGTCCAGCCTCCTCCATTGATAACCATTCATCGCCCTTATCAATGTCCAGCCTCCTCCATTGATAGCCATCCATTGCCCTTATCAATATCTAGCCGCCTTCATTGATTGCTATCCATTGCTCTTATCAATGTCATTACTCCTCCATTGATAGCCATCCATTGCCTTTATCAATGTTCAGCCTCCTCCATTGATAGCCATCCATTGCCCTTATCAATATCCAGTCTTCGCCATTTATAGCCACCCATTGCCCTTATCAATGTCCAGCCTCCTTCATTGATTGCTATCCATTGCTCTTATCAATGTCATTACTCCTCCATTGATAGCCATCCATTGCCCTTATCAATGTTCAGCCTCCTCCATTTATAGCCACCCATTGCCCTTATCAATGTCCAGCCTCCTCCATTGATTGCTATCCAGTGCTCTTATCAATGTTATTACTCCTCCATTGAAAGCCATCCATTGCCCTTATCAATGTTCAGCCTCCTCCATTGATAGCCATCCATTGCCCTTATCAATATCCAGCCTTCGCCATTTAATGCCACCCATTGCCCTTATCAATGTCCAGCCTCCTCCATTGATAGCCATCCACTGCCCTTATCAATGTCCAGCCTCCTCCATTGATAGCCATCCATCGCCCTTATCAATATCCAGCCTTCGCCATTTATAGCCACCCATTGCCCTTATCAATGTCCAGCCTCCTTCATTGATTGCTATCCATTGCTCTTATCAATGTCATTACTCCTCCATTGATAGCCATCCCTTGCCCTTATCAATGTTCAGCCTCCTTCATTGAAAGCCATCCATTGCCCTTATCAATATCCAGCCTTCTCCATTTATAGCCATCCATTTCCCTTATCAATGTCCAGCCTCCTCCATTGATTGCCATCCATTGCTCTTATCAATGTCATTCCTCCTCCATTGATAGCCATCCATTGCCCTTATCAATGTCCAGCCTCCTCCAATGATAGCCATCCACTGCCCTTATCAATGTCCAGCCTCCTCCATTGATAGCCATCCATTGCCCTTATCAATATCCAGCCTTCGCCATTTATAGCCACCCATTGCCCTTATCAATGTCCAGCCTCCTTCATTGATTGCTATCCATTGCTCTTATCAATGTCTTTACTCCTCCATTGATAGCCATCCATTGCCCTTATCAATGTCCAGCCTCCTCCATTGATAGCCATCCATTGCCCTTATCAATGTCCAGCCACCTCCATTGACCGCCATCCATTGCCCTTATCAATGTCCAGCCTCCTCCAATGAAAGCCATCCATTGCCCTAATCAATGTCCAGCCTCCTCCATTGATAGCCATCCATTGCCCTTATCAATGTCCAGCCTCCTCCAATGAAAGCCATCCATTGCCCTTATCAATGTCCAGCCTCCTCCATTGATAGCCATCCATTGCCCTTATCAATATCCAGCCTCCTCCATTGATAGCCATCCATTGCCCTTATCAATGTCCAGCCTTCTCCATTGATAGTCATCCATTGCCCTTATCAATATCCAGCCTCCTCCATTGATAGCCATCCATTGCCCTTATCAATGACCAGCCTCCTCCATTGATAGCCATCCATTGCCCTTATCAATGTCTAGCCTCCTCCATTGATAGCCATCCATCGCCCTTATCAATGTCCAGCCTCCTCCATTGACAGCCATCCATTGCCCTTATCAATGTCCAGCCTCCTCCATTGAAAGCCATCCATTGCCCTTATCAATGTCCAGCCTCCTCCATTGAAAGCCATCCATTGCCCTTATCAATGTCCAGCCTCCTCCATTGAAAGCCATCCATTGCCCTTATCAATGTCCAGCCTCCTCCATTGATAGCCATCCATTTCCCTTATCAATGTCCAGCCTCCTCCATTGATAGCTATCCATTGCTCTTATCAATGTCATTCCTCCTCCATTGATAGCCATCCATTTTCCTTATCAATGTCCAGCCTCCTCCATTGATAGCTATCCATTGCTCTTATCAATGTCATTCCTCCTCCATTGATAGCCATCCATTGCCCTTATCAATGTCCAGCCTTCTCCATTTATAGCCATCCATTTCCCTTATCAATGTCCAGCCTCCTCCATTGATAGCTATCCATTGCTCTTATCAATGTCATTCCTCCTCCATTGATAGCCATCCATTTCCCTTATCAATGTCCAGCCTCCTCCATTGATAGCTATCCATTGCTCTTATCAATGTCATTCCTCCTCCATTGATAGCCATCCATTGCTCTTATCAATGTCATTCCTCCTCCATTGATAGCCATCCATTGCCCTTATCAATGTCCAGCCTCCTCCATTGATAGCTATCCATTGCTCTTATCAATGTCATTCCTCCTCCATTGATAGCCATCCATTGCCCTTATCAATGTTCAGCCTCCTTCATTGATAGCCATCCATTGCTCTTATCAATGTCATTCCTCCTCCATTGATAGCCATCCATTGCCCTTATCAATGTCCAGCCTCCTCCATTGATAGCTATCCATTGCTCTTATCAATGTCATTCCTCCTCCATTGATAGCCATCCATTGCCCTTATCAATGTCCAGCCTCCTCCATTGATAGCTATCCATTGCTCTTATCAATGTCATTCCTCCTCCATTGATAGCCATCCATTGCTCTTATCAATGTCATTCCTCCTCCATTGATAGCCATCCATTGCCCTTATCAATGTCCAGCCTCCTCCATTGATAGCTATCCATTGCTCTTATCAATGTCATTCCTCCTCCATTGATAGCCATCCATTGCCCTTATCAATGTTCAGCCTCCTTCATTGATAGCCATCCATTGCTCTTATCAATGTCATTCCTCCTCCATTGATAGCCATCCATTGCCCTTATCAATGTCCAGCCTCCTCCATTGATAGCTATCCATTGCTCTTATCAATGTCATTCCTCCTCCATTGATAGCCATCCATTTCCCTTATCAATGTCCAGCCTCCTCCATTGATAGCTATCCATTGCTCTTATCAATGTCATTCCTCCTCCATTGATAGCCATCCATTGCTCTTATCAATGTCATTCCTCCTCCATTGATAGCCATCCATTGCCCTTATCAATGTCCAGCCTCCTCCATTGATAGCTATCCATTGCTGTTATCAATGTCATTCCTCCTCCATTGATAGCCATCCATTGCCCTTATCAATGTTCAGCCTCCTTCATTGATAGCCATCCATTGCTCTTATCAATGTCATTCCTCCTCCATTGACAGCCATCCATTGCCCTTATCAATGTCCAGCCTCCTCCATTGATAGCTATCCATTGCTCTTATCAATGTCATTCCTCCTCCATTGATAGCCAGCCATTGCCCTTATCAATGTCCAGCCTCCTCCATTGATAGCTATCCATTGCTCTTATCAATGTCATTCCTCCTCCATTGATAGCCATCCATTGCTCTTATCAATGTCATTCCTCCTCCATTGATAGCCATCCATTGCCCTTATCAATGTCCAGCCTCCTCCATTGATAGCTATCCATTGCTCTTATCAATGTCATTCCTCCTCCATTGATAGCCATCCATTGCTCTTATCAATGTCCAGCTTCCTCCAGTGATACTTATTCATTGCCCTTATCAATGTCCAGCCTCCTCCATTAATAGCCATCCATTGCCCTTATCAATGTCCAGCCTCCTCCATTGATAGCCATCCATTGCCCTTATCAATATCTAGCCGCCTTCATTGATTGCTATCCATTGCTCTTATCAATGTCATTACTCCTCCATTGATAGCCATCCATTGCCCTTATCAATGTTCAGCCTCCTCCATTGATAGCCATCCATTGCCCTTATCAATGTTCAGCCTCCTCCATTGATAGCCATCCATTGCCCTTATCAATATCCAGCCTTCGCCATTTATAGCCACCCATTGCCCTTATCAATGTCCAGCCTCCTTCATTGATTGCTATCCATTGCTCTTATCAATGTCATTACTCCTCCAGTGATAGCCATTCATTGCCCTTATCAATGTTCATCCTCCTCCATTGATAGCCATCCATTGCCCTTATCAATATCCAGCCTTCGCCATTTATAGCCACCCATTGCCCTTATCAATGTCCAGCCTCCTCCATTGATAGCCATCCATTGCTCTTATCAATGTCCAGCTTCCTCCAGTGATACTTATTCATTGCCCTTATCAATGTCCAGCCTCCTCCATTAATAGCCATCCATTGCTCTTATCAATGTCCAGCCTCCTCCATTGATAACCATTCATCGCCCTTATCAATGTCCAGCCTCCTCCATTGATAGCCATCCATTGCCCTTATCAATATCTAGCCGCCTTCATTGATTGCTATCCATTGCTCTTATCAATGTCATTACTCCTCCATTGATAGCCATCCATTGCCCTTATCAATGTTCAGCCTCCTCCATTGATAGCCATCCATTGCCCTTATCAATATCCAGCCTTCGCCATTTATAGCCACCCATTGCCCTTATCAATGTCCAGCCTCCTTCATTGATTGCTATCCATTGCTCTTATCAATGTCATTACTCCTCCATTGATAGCCATCCATTGCCCTTATCAATGTTCAGCCTCCTCCATTTATAGCCACCCATTGCCCTTATCAATGTCCAGCCTCCTCCATTGATTGCTATCCATTGCTCTTATCAATGTTATTACTCCTCCATTGAAAGCCATCCATTGCCCTTATCAATGTTCAGCCTCCTCCATTGATAGCCATCCATTGCCCTTATCAATATCCAGCCTTCGCCATTTATAGCCACCCATTGCCCTTATCAATGTCCAGCCTCCTCCATTGATAGCCATCCACTGCCCTTATCAATGTCCAGCCTCCTCCATTGATAGCCATCCATCGCCCTTATCAATATCCAGGCTTCGCCATTTATAGCCACCCATTGCCCTTATCAATGTCCAGCCTCCTTCATTGATTGCTATCCATTGCTCTTATCAATGTCATTACTCCTCCATTGATAGCCATCCCTTGCCCTTATCAATGTTCAGCCTCCTTCATTGAAAGCCATCCATTGCCCTTATCAATATCCAGCCTTCTCCATTTATAGCCATCCATTTCCCTTATCAATGTCCAGCCTCCTCCATTGATTGCTATCCATTGCTCTTATCAATGTCATTCCTCCTCCATTGATAGCCATCCATTGCCCTTATCAATGTCCAGCCTCCTCCAATGATAGCCATCCACTGCCCTTATCAATGTCCAGCCTCCTCCATTGATAGCCATCCATTGCCCTTATCAATATCCAGCCTTCGCCATTTATAGCCACCCATTGCCCTTATCAATGTCCAGCCTCCTTCATTGATTGCTATCCATTGCTCTTATCAATGTCTTTACTCCTCCATTGATAGCCATCCATTGCCCTTATCAATGTTCAGCCTCCTTCATTGAAAGCCATCCATTGCCCTTATCAATATCCAGCCTTCTCCATTTATAGCCATCCATTTCCCTTATCAATGTCCAGCCTCCTCCATTGATTGCTATCCATTGCTCTTATCAATGTCATTCCTCCTCCATTGATAGCCATCCATTGCCCTTATCAATGTCCAGCCTCCTCCATTGATAGCCATCCATTGCCCTTATCAATGTCCAGCCGCCTCCATTGACCGCCATCCATTGCCCTTATCAATGTCCAGCCTCCTCCAATGAAAGCCATCCATTGCCCTTATCAAAGTCCAGCCTCCTCCATTGATAGCCATCCATTGCCCTTATCAATGTCCAGCCTCCTCCAATGAAAGCCATCCATTGCCCTTATCAATGTCCAGCCTCCTCCATTGATAGCCATCCATTGCCCTTATCAATATCCAGCCTCCTTCATTGATAGCCATCCATTGCCCTTATCAATGTCCAGTCTTCTCCATTGATAGCCATCCATTGCCCTTATCAATATCCAGCCTCCTCCATTGATAGCCATCCATTGCCCTTATCAATGACCAGCCTCCTCCATTGATAGCCATCCATTGCCCTTATCAATGTCCAGCCTCCTCCATTGATAGCCATCCATCGCCCTTATCAATGTTCAGCCTCCTCCATTGACAGCCATCCATTGCCCTTATCAATGTCCAGCCTCCTCCATTGAAAGCCATCCATTGCCCTTATCAATGTCCAGCCTCCTCCATTGAAAGCCATCCATTGCCCTTATCAATGTCCAGCCTCCTCCATTGAAAGCCATCCATTGCCCTTATCAATGTCCAGCCTCCTCCATTGATAGCCATCCATTTCCCTTATCAATGTCCAGCCTCCTCCATTGATAGCTATCCATTGCTCTTATCAATGTCATTCCTCCTCCATTGATAGCCATCCATTTCCCTTATCAATGTCCAGCCTCCTCCATTGATAGCTATCCATTGCTCTTATCAATGTCATTCCTCCTCCATTGATAGCCATCCATTGCCCTTATCAATGTCCAGCCTTCTCCATTTATAGCCATCCATTTCCCTTATCAATGTCCAGCCTCCTCCATTGATAGCTATCCATTGCTCTTATCAATGTCATTCCTCCTCCATTGATAGCCATCCATTTCCCTTATCAATGTCCAGCCACCTCCATTGATAGCTATCCATTGCTCTTATCAATGTCATTCCTCCTCCATTGATAGCCATCCATTGCTCTTATCAATGTCATTCCTCCTCCATTGATAGCCATCCATTGCCCTTATCAATGTCCAGCCTCCTCCATTGATAGCTATCCATTGCTCTTATCAATGTCATTCCTCCTCCATTGATAGCCATCCATTGCCCTTATCAATGTTCAGCCTCCTTCATTGATAGCCATCCATTGCTCTTATCAATGTCATTCCTCCTCCGTTGATAGCCATCCATTGCCCTTATCAATGTCCAGCCTCCTCCATTGATAGCTATCCATTGCTCTTATCAATGTCATTCCTCCTCCATTGATAGCCATCCATTGCCCTTATCAATGTCCAGCCTCCTCCATTGATAGCTATCCATTGCTCTTATCAATGTCATTCCTCCTCCATTGATAGCCATCCATTGCCCTTATCAATGTCCAGCCTCCTCCATTGATAGCTATCCATTGCTCTTATCAATGTCATTCCTCCTCCATTGATAGCCATCCATTGCCCTTATCAATGTTCAGCCTCCTTCATTGATAGCCATCCATTGCTCTTATCAATGTCATTCCTCCTCCATTGATAGCCATCCATTGCCCTTATCAATGTCCAGCCTCCTCCATTGATAGCTATCCATTGCTCTTATCAATGTCATTCCTCCTCCATTGATAGCCATCCATTTCCCTTATCAATGTCCAGCCTCCTCCATTGATAGCTATCCATTGCTCTTATCAATGTCATTCCTCCTCCATTGATAGCCATCCATTTCTCTTATCAATGTCATTCCTCCTCCATTGATAGCCATCCATTGCTCTTATCAATGTCATTCCTCCTCCATTGATAGCCATCCATTGCCCTTATCAATGTCCAGCCTCCTCCATTGATAGCTATCCATTGCTCTTATCAATGTCATTCCTCCTCCATTGATAGCCATCCATTTCTCTTATCAATGTCATTCCTCCTCCATTGATAGCTATCCATTGCTCTTATCAATGTCATTCCTCCTCCATTGATAGCCATCCATTGCCCTTATCAATGTCCAGCCTCCTCCATTGATAGCCATCCATTGCTCTTATCAATGTCATTCCTCCTCCATTGATAGCCATCCATTGCTCTTATCAATGTCATTCCTCCTCCATTGATAGCCATCCATTGCCCTTATCAATGTCCAGCCTCCTCCATTGATAGCTATCCATTGCTCTTATCAATGTCATTCCTCCTCCATTGATAGCCATCCATTGCCCTTATCAATGTTCAGCCTCCTTCATTGATAGCCATCCATTGCTCTTATCAATGTCATTCCTCCTCCATTGACAGCCATCCATTGCCCTTATCAATGTCCAGCCTCCTCCATTGATAGCTATCCATTGCTCTTATCAATGTCATTCCTCCTCCATTGATAGCCAGCCATTGCCCTTATCAATGTCCAGCCTCCTCCATTGATAGCTATCCATTGCTCTTATCAATGTCATTCCTCCTCCATTGATAGCCATCCATTGCTCTTATCAATGTCATTCCTCCTCCATTGATAGCCATCCATTGCCCTTATCAATGTCCAGCCTCCTCCATTGATAGCTATCCATTGCTCTTATCAATGTCATTCCTCCTCCATTGATAGCCATCCATTGCCCTTATCAATGTTCAGCCTCCTTCATTGATAGCCATCCATTGCTCTTATCAATGTCATTCCTCCTCCATTGATAGCCATCCATTGCCCTTATCAATGTCCAGCCTCCTCTATTGATAGCTATCCATTGCTCTTATCATTGTCATTCCTCCTCCATTGATAGCCATCCATTGCCCTTATCAATGTTCAGCCTCCTCCATTGATAGCTATCCATTGCTCTTATCAATGTCATTCCTCCTCCATTGATAGCCATCCATTGCCCTTATCAATGTCCAGCCTTCTCCATTGATAGCCATCCATTGGCGTTATCAATGTCCGGCCTCCTCTTTGCATAGCCATCCATTTTGTGAGCCGTTTCCTGTTTTTCCTGCATTTTATTTGTGGTTTCAGGGAATACATGTAAGTTGTACAACGTGGGATTTCATAAAATCAGGTAGTGATGCAGTTCACTTTTGCTGTATGAGTAATATTGTCATTAAAAACACCAAATGTACTTACCAAATATGTCAAAGAACTAAATTATCACCTAGAAAATAAAGTTTCAATCAATCAGGCAGCTTGTTACCTCCATTGACGACTTGTTTATTAATCCTTTTCCAAAGGCCTTTACTGCACACCATGTTGGTCATAGGTTATAATACCTTTCGCATTACACCTTTAACACTTTATGCATACCATGCTATGTTCGCATGTCATGTGAAATAACTTTTAAATTTTAGCTCAACGATGACTTCCAACCATGAGAGTATATAGCCTTTTGGTTAACATTTGTCGTTAAACCGCATGTCAAATAAATTAATACATATTATATGCACATACTATTGGAGACGTAGCTCCGGGATACAGACTGGTTTGTCCGCCATGGCTATAAACGGTGCACCGTGATCGCCCATTGACTTCCCATGTGATCAGTTTGGGCGAAAAATCTACAACACAAGCTGCTTTCCCACTTTACACGTGTTCTGAGCGATATTACAGCGCTGATCGTGACGAGAATTTAAACATACGGAGCACAGGTGGCGGGTGGTAGTGGTAGAGGTCAAACATTACACAGCGGGGCTCGACAAACACAGAATCAGATCAGTCATGGCTACGTGTGCGCTGGGTATACATTTCATTTCACCACATGCATGTTCCGTGCGTTACCGGCGGCTGGTATTGCCACTCCTGTGTGTGGTTGGGGGCCGGGGGGCGGTGTACTGGGATTGAGGTCAATAATTCTTCGTGAACTGGAACTGAGGTATAAGCCGACCGTCGTGATCAAGTAGTCTCATTAATCGTGAACTGGGAGTTTTAATATTAGGTAGTCATGAATCGGAAAAATCGCAATACCATGTATCCGCGCGTCATATGTACACTGGGAGTTATCCTTTATAATGAGAATAAAGATATTTATTCTTCGTGATCTGGAAACACGTCCCCCCTCCCCCTCCCCCCCCCCCCTCCCTCGTCCTGTTGGTCTCAGGTTTCCGTGACAACCCCTGGTAAAGAAATTAATTTTCACGACAGGCCCGTAAAGACCAGAATTTGGCTATTCTGCAACTTATTATTATTCAAATATGATGTCATGTACGTGATGCAAGAAACATGACTGCAACACGAGGGGGGTCAGGAGGCTTTTATTTTATCTAGCCATTTTCGTCGCGATACAAGTGATAATGGCCCGGAAGTAGGTAAGCCGGAGTCTGTATCTGGCGCGAGGTATTGATGTGATACACTTTGGAAAAAAACATCCAGTACAAAACGCCATCATCTGTTCTCCAGCAGTTTCAAAACAAGCACTGTTTTTTTTTGGCCCACAGACTCCACGGTTGTGCTGACGAACTGATAGTTTTGCCAATGAAAGTGGGCGTGGGTTATAGAAGCGTCCCGTCATCAACGTCTGGTCTCTGCCTCACATAGCCAATAGAGTCCACTTCAGTCCGACAGTCTGACATTTAAAATCTCGGTCTCGTCACACCCACAGCCAGGTTGTCTACCCACATCGTTCATTATCGACTGTTGTTGTCAATACATGCGGTACACGTTGCGCACCGGGGGGCTAAGCTGGGCAAAGGGACCTCCCCGGGGCAGTGAAGGATCAGTTGATGAAAACATACGCCACTGATTAGGTTCCCGAGCCAGAATTTAGTGGTCCAGTCCGCCAACCATCATTACATCAGATTGTCCCTCGTAAAGCCTTACGGTCGTGATTGCGGTATTAGAGAGTTATTGCACTACGTTTTGGCGGCCGGACACTGCCACCCGCTCCGTTACGCCGATACGTTTAGGTTTCGGTTTTTCACTCTGGCGAGGCGCGCAAATGAGTTATTGCAGTCGGTGTTCACCCGTAAAACGACGGCGTTCTTCACAACTTACGAACTAAGTGTTTTAAGAGTTTTGTTGAAAAATGTTAATATCTGTTTTAGTATTATGCATATTTATCTTGCTTCTTTCGCTACCTTACTTTAAAACAAACGAAAACACAAACAACATGTAACAGGGCAGTTTCTTCAGGACTAATTCTCTGATGGATTAGGAAACATGGTGAAATAACCTTTTCCATAAAAATACCTTCTAGAAACGGTTATTTCATTCGATTTTTCATTTACTTTTATGAACAACCAGAAAACCTTCTCCTCAATGAGTAAGTTTCTCAACAAACAGATTTAAAGTTTAAACTTCTTATCGAAACAACACTTTATATATATAATAAATGTGAAACCATCCAAACAGTTTACATTTTCATTGAACAATTACTTTTCATATATGTTCAGACCACTAATCAGGATCTGGCTTTGTTAATAATAGTTCTAAAGGTAGTGGGGAACCACGGTTACACCTGCATAAATGAAAGTGATGTATCAATGTTATTCATGTAACATTCTTTTTGCAAACTTTCCACCTTCCTTCTGGTATTTATTTCGGATTTAGATGGCCAGCGGGCGGGTCGCGGGGGGGGGGGGGGGCGGTTGTCGTCTGAAAGTCTTGCACATGCAGTTTGGGCCAACTAAGGAGGAAGTCCTAGGTGTTGTTATGAATATAATTATGTTAATAGCTTAGTAATTGGAACTAGTAATGCTTCTTTGCGAGGAAAATGTTTATAAGAAATTGGGTTGCTGAAATTAGCGACAACCCACCATCGTCCATTGTCTTTCTTTCTATAGAGTGCAGTCAGTCTTAGTCACAGATATAAACACACAAGTATGTTTCATACAACGCCAGTGATCGAGTGTCACTGGTGTGCGCCACATTGTGCACTGGGTGACTGGCCACTGCGCTGGCCTCGAGAACTGCAGACGCCCGAAAAATGTTCCACATACATTCGACAAATTGGCTTGATTTTCCCTGTTTAAAGACAATTAATGCAATATAGAAGCGATAAGGAACTTGCATTACGCTGTGATAGGTACGGGACAAACGTTAGAAAGGCGACTGATACGTTGTCCCGCAAACGGAACAGGCAAACGTGACGTAATTGCTCATCGGGTTACGTTTACAAGACGTTCAATCGAAAACGTAGTGCAATAACTCTCTATTGATTATTACTTGACTACCTTTAGTTTCAGTCTACGTTGGCGTGTCGTCTCGTACTGCACATCCAGAAGTGGGCTAGTAGAACTGGTTGGCAGGAACAGTTCAAGCCGACGCTCCTCACAGGGAAGTGTTAGGAAGAGTTTTGATTGCATATTCCGAAGAAACAGCAAATGATGATGAAGATAAAAACGCCGTGAGGGTGTAATAGTGCGCCCGTAGAATAATGAACCTTATTTTTCACCGCGCCTGCTCTTGCACTGTCTGCAGCCAGTTGTGCCAGTTAATTTATTTGGGATTTTGCTATTGCTTATTACTTTGTTAGGATTGCCAACTTTTACGTGCAAATATATCTTGTTATGTTACAAAATCAAGTAATATTGGTGAATATGGTCGAAAGAAAATTGTGTGAAATATTTGACCAAGCAACCAGCCGGTCGAATTCTATGAGACCTACCCTGGGTTGACTAGGTCTCAACTGTCACCGAGCGGAACATATGTCTCGGGGTCTCTTGTAAAACTGATTGATTGGTTGGTTGTATATTCAGGACGCTTTAACCACTTTGGTGATATCGCGTCAATGGGAGAAGGAATGGAAGAGCGGAGCCATGTCCCCGGAGTAACCCCCTACTCTTTGCGAATAAGGGCAAGAGGTGGGGAAGAGAAGGGTTCAGGTGGCCATAACGCTCAATGCGAGCGTTCTAACCCAGTGAGCAGCCCCAAGTGAGAGAATTACTACGCTGAAGGTCATGACGTACCCCTTCAACGACCAGGACGTATCCCTGTGTAAGGCATGACGTACCCCTACATAAGCAAAGACGTGCCTCTGTGTAAGTCATGACGTACCCCTACATAGACCAGGACGTATCCCTGTGTAAGTCATGACGTACCACTACATAGACCAGAACGTATCCCTGTGTAAGTCATGACGTACCCCTACATAGACCAGGACGTATCCCTATGTAATTCTTGACGCACCCCTACATAGGCAAGGACGTATCCCTGTGTAAGTCATGACGTACCACTACATAGACCAGGACGTATCCCTGTGTAAGTCATGACGTACCACTACATAGACCAGGACGTATCCCTGTGTAAGTCATGACGTACCACTACATAGACCAGGACGTATCCCTGTGTAAGTCATGACGTACCACTACATAGACCAGGACGTATCCCTGTGTAAGTCATGACGTACCCCTACATAGACAAGGACGTATCCCCGTGTAAGTCATGACGTACCCCTACATAGACCAGGACGTATCCCTGTGTAAGTTATGACGTACCACTACATAGACAAGGACGTATCCCTGTGTAAGTCATGACGTACCACTACATAGACAAGGACGTATCCCTGTGTAAGTCATGACGTACCCCTACATAGACCAGGACGTATCCCTGTGTAAGTTATGACGTACCACTACATAGACCAGGACGTATCCCTGTGTAAGTCATGACGTACCCCTACATAGACCAGGACGTATCCCTGTGTAAGTCATGACGTACCCCTACATAGACCAGGACGTATCCCTGTGTAAGTCATGACGTACCCCTACATAGACCAGGACGTATCCCTGTGTAAGTCATGACGTACCCCTACATAGGCAAGGACGTATCCCCGTGTAAGTCATGACGTACCACTACATAGACCAGGACGTATCCCTATGTAAGTCATGACGTACCCCTACATAGACAAGGACGTATCCCTGTGTAAGTCATGACGTACCCCTACATAGACAAGGACGTATCCCCGTGTAAGTCATGACGTACCCCTACATAGACAAGGACGTATCCCTGTGTAAGTCATGACGTACCCCTACATAGACAAGGACGTATCCCCGTGTAAGTCATGACGTACCACTACATAGACCAGGACGTATCCCTGTGTAAGTCATGACGTACCACTACATAGACAAGGACGCATCCCCGTGTAAGTCATGACGTACCACTACATAGACCAGGACGTATCCCTATGTAAGTCATGACGTACCCCTACCTAGACCAGGACGTATCCCTGTGTAAGTCATGACGCACCACTACATAGACCAGGACGCATCCCCGTGTAAGTCATGACGTACCACTACATAGACAAGGACGTATCCCTGTGTAAGTCATGACGTATCACTACATAGACCAGGACGTATCCCCGTGTAAGTCATGACGTATCCCTCCAACGCCCAGGACGTATCCCTATGTAATTCATGACGCACCCCTACATAGGCAAAGACGTGCCTCTGTGTAAGTCATGACGTACCCCTCACTGAGGCTGGCCATGTCAGAGGGCATTCGACAATAGCCGAAAGAGTTACTGGTTATGCCACGGGCCAAACCCTTTGTGTGTGTGGGGGGGGGGCAAAAGGGGGGGGGCAAGAGGGTGGGGGGCAAGTGGGGGGTCGTGTTTTCAAATGACGAACAATAATGTTGTTTATTCCCAGGTCACGATGAATTAAATGGAGAACTCCCCACATACAATGGAAGGGGCATAGAAGGGCATAGAAGGGGTATAAATTGGCGATTTCCCAATGTATGGGTATTTCGTATTAATAACCTCATTTCACGATAATTAAATCCTTCATCACAGCGATCGACTAATATCTGATTCCCAGTTCACGAAGAAATATTTTCTTCTATCTCCCAATTCACGGTGAAATGAAAAGCCCATTCCCGAGGAACGGAAATCGCCCTTGCCCCCCCCCCCCCACCCCTTTTGTGAATTACGAATGACGAATAATTGCACTGTGATCCATTCCGTCATAACGTTCGGTCATGTGGCTCCATCGTACATGCTCGCCGACCCAATGTTAGGGGCGCACCATTTCATATCAGGGGGGGGGGGGCCTAGAAAATATTTGAAAAAAACGGTTTGTAGTGATTATTTGGAGGAAAAAAATGTTTGCTTTTCAGATGCTACAAAAAAATAACTTATTTTCATAATTAAATAAAAAATGTCTTATAAAATTTCCTTGTGGGTGTCTAAAGAAATAAATAAGTTGATGACAAAGATACAAATAAATAAAATGTCAATAAATTTGTGAGAAAAAAAAATTGCATTGGTAATTTATTTTCTAGGCGCCCCCCCCCCCCTCCTGATATGATATGGTGCGCCCCTTAAGTCGATGGCAACCCCGCAAATGAACGAGCTAATTGACGTTTCTGATGTGGCATTGATGAAAGAAACCCGAAAGCGTAGTGCATAGTCATAGTTTACACAGACAGCGAGCGTGTTCATGTTAACGTGAAAATCGACGAAAAAATGGATAATTTCAGCAAAGGGTAGGTGTAAGTCAAGCGTTATGCTCAGACAATCCTTTCGTCCGAGCATGGAAACGCGACCAGACGACCTGAATATGAACTTATATGGATATCCTAACTGTATCGGGGCAATTACGTTTTCAATGGCATCGCTAACAATATTTAGACTTGGCTATGGCTTGCGGCTTGATGGCCGCTGTAATATGGCGCACTAACATCAGGACGACGTGGGTGAGGGAGATGGAACCTTCCAACTGCCGGTCTCCCTGTTGATCTAATACACATTTGTGGTTGATATTTAGAGGAAGTATGATGATATATTGATGACATCATAATTGACGATATCTATATGGGGTACTGAACGCGCATGCGTCGTGTGAAGACATATTTTAGACCTTTCGATTTCAGATTTCTAAATCAGTTACAGCAGAAGTAAGAGGTACATATAGCCCTTCGTTATGAACACAAAACAAGGGTAGAGAAAAGTCTCTAGCTATACTTTATTTTACTAACCGCATAATAAATATATATACACACTTAGAAATCCTCTGCGAGGTTCACATACGCCTCTCATTCATAACAGTATGACAGCAAACGGTGGACAGACCCACGTAATATCGCTCAGGCTAGCCACAGAGCGACGACTGCAAGCTCCCATTCGCTAGGCGGCGCTACGCTCCGCTTATACCGCTGCTGTCGGCCGGGGGGGCAGGGGGGGGGGGGGGTGCACATTTTAAGATTCTTAAAAAAACGGTCAAATTAGCTTTAATTTCTTGCAACATTATAAATTTCAAGAATTAAGCATGAAACTAACAAACTCTGCGTATTTAATACAGCTGAATACATCTTGCACCATTTTGAAAAAATTCTAATTAAGAGTGAACTCTCATTTTCATCAAATGATACTGTGTGTTATAAGGCTCAGGCTGGGTAATCGGCACTAACTTGTAGAAATACGCGGTGCATTTGCCAATTTGTGTAGCGCCGCCCTGGCGAGCGAGAGAGCCAATGCATTGAGTCCGTAGGCGACAACAGAGCTATAATGGAGTCCTAGCGGCAGAGAGTGCGACGAGTGATATGACTAGGCGCGTCTGACGGCTCATGACGTATGTACGGCTATGGCAACGCTTCATATGGTCATGCCAATATCAATTCATGACAATTCACTGCATTCATACGGCCATGATGGAATGATGGTCATCAGACCGAACTAAATGTACCTCCCAACTGGAATCGATGCATGCACAACACACATTTATTCCCAGAGTAACGTCAGAGTACTTTCCATTGTGTTATATCCTGTTATGTCTTTTCTTCCTCAGACATTAGTACAGTGATCATCTTTGTTTCATAAAATTGTGGGACTCACTCTTAGCGGAAAGTAACTAGTCAGCGAACTACTTGGCTTTCATATAATTGGTGTGAACAATCTATAAATATCACTTACACGGTCCATCATGGTAGAATTTAATGGAGGACATTAAAGGCCTGTCTTAGCCTAGATATAACTTTCATTTTCATCTTCGTAAAGATGAAGAAAATCCCGGCCAAGGCCTAAGATTGTGAAAAGGCCGGGCCCCAGCCAAGCCTGCTTCTCGCTGACGCTGTTGTTTGGTCAGAAGGTGGGAATTAAACTACCTGAAGCTGCGACTAGAAATCATAGGCCTTGCCGTACCACATAATGTTGCACATATCCCTGATGTACCTGGCCGTATTATAGGGTATTAGCGTGTACCAATCGTTCATCTCAGTCTGAAACAGTGGCGCCCTCGGGCGGATGTACTCCCTGGCATCCACGTCGACCTCGGCGCCCATGAACTTGAAAAAGAACTCCGTCCACGCCATCGGGTTCTGGATGAACTCCTCGTAGCCGATCTCTAGCGTGCGCCCCGGGAACTTCTCCTCCATGTCGGCCATCACCTCCCGATTGTGCTTCACCATCTGGCAGTACATGATGGCCTCCTTCACCGGGTCGCCGAGGCCGAAGTAGCTCTGGCTGGCGTTGTCGTAGCCTTGGCGGATAGCGGAAATGGCCTGCGGGTTACGCACCATGTGGACGACCCTGAAATTGGGGTCCCGCTCCATCATGACCTTGGCGACGTCCATGGGGGCGCGCACGGTGGTCACGGCCCGCAGGTTGGTCTTGGAGCAGTACGTGTGCACGATGTGCTCGCAGCGGTCGATCTTCTGGCGAGCGTCCTTCATGCAGTCCGTGTAGTTCTTCACCGTCGGGGTCACCGAGGCGTCGGGTTCGCCGATGTATTCGCCGCCACGAGAGCCACCTGGCGGATGAGAGATTGCGCATGGTCAAGCATTCTACAAAGTGGCTATGTCTGCTTGTGTACATCGTGTGCGTTAACGAAGCTTACATTATTTATATTAAAAATTATATTCATATACCTAATTATCCACATATTCATATAATTATCCATATATTCATATAATTATCCACATATTCATATAATTATCCATATATTCATATAATTATCCATATATTCATATAATGATCCATATATTCATATAATTATCTCCATTATTCGTTTTTTAAGGTTATGTCATGATCTTATTTCTAGATTGATTTATATTAAATTATTCTATTTTTAGACTGAATGATATATTCGTTTTCTAGAATCAATTCTGCTATTCGATATCTAGAATTATGTCTATATAACATTACCACAACTATTTCTAATATTCTATTCGTAGAATTCCACGTCCATTACCCGAGGAAATGCCATTTGCAGTTGTGACCCAAATACAGCACCTGTTTTACGAATGTTCTACGGAATCCGGCAGGAACACTGAAAAAACTGACCGTCACCTTTTCATGCGTGCGTCGATTGCGAGATTACACAATCAGGGGATCGTTTCGCTAAGAGTTACGAGCTCGTAACCCTATCTTCTACAAGCTAATTTAACGACGGATCGTAATTTTACGAGCGACTGAAATAAGCTTTATACTGCGATTATTGGGGCGCAGCTGTCTTCGGGCACTTTGTTTTCCCCGAATATTATTCAAAATTATGTTCGCCATATATTTATGATGAATTCAACAAATTTCATTTCTCTTCGGGCCAGCAATCCAATTTTTAAATTTTACAATCAAAAGTTACGAGATCTTAGTGAAATGATCCCCTGACAAGCAATGTTGTACTCACCCATTGTATCCCACAGTATCTTCTTGCAGATGGGAGTCTTTGGGAGGCTGGGGTCGAACCTGCCGGGACAGTCCTTCATCATGATGGGTCGGCACTGGCGGTGGAACACCAGCGTGGAGACCTTGAGGCACTCGATGAGCGGCAGGTTCGACATCTGGGACCCCATCTTCCGGAACCAGTAGGGGTGGACCAGGGTGTCGGTCGGGATTCCCTCGATCTTGCACGTCAGGATGTCCTCGAGCACGTTGGCCACCGCGTCCCGTTCGTCATCCGGAAGAATCCTGCAATATCATAAATGGGTAGGTAAGTGGGGTTAAATCGTATGGGAGGCCATCATGCCCATAGTACATACAGGGTTACATAAATATTTCTGTGTAACAGGATATATAATTTGATTTCAGTTTCGGCGTTTCCTCGGTGCAACTGTTCTGCCGTGTATAAATAAATCGATAAATTCAGTATGTTTCGCTTATTGGGAGACTTCATCGATTTAACGAAGATTCGTGAGAAATGATTCGATTGGTACTTCACATCTATTTATGATTGTTTTAACTGTTCATAAAGCAGGCATTGACAAATGACATGAATAAATGTGCTTGCTCTTTTATTATGAGACGATGGATTGGTTGGCTTAGGTTATTTATTTTAATTATAATTATTTTCGTGAAATAACTGGCATGACATTTACAAATAGTATGCAATATTGGCCGTGGAGACATCTCGAGGGCAGATCCAGTTTTTTGGCCAAAATTTCAGTCATCTAAGGCGTGAAACCCCCCGCCTTTTGAGGAAGAACGCTATCTGAGGCGTGAAACGCCCGCCACCCCCACGCGGTTTCCAGTGGACCCCACCTCTCGGTCATCAAAAAAATTGGTGGATCCCTGGTCGCAAGTTTGGACCCCCACCCCTTTTCCAATTCCTGGATCCGCCCCTGTATCTGCTGTGCAAGTGTATGAGATAACATAACAATACACTTGGCATATGTTTTGCCCATGTGCGCAAGCATATATATACGGTTATTAAACCGCTTAAATGGACTTCAAATAACACCCAACAATACTGACTTGCAATTAATTAGTATACTCAATCTTTTTTTTTGTTGCGTCAAAATGGGCTCCCAGAACCATCCCAGAAATTCTTTTGGTTTAGTTTAAGTAGGACTCTTCGTGTGGCATTTGATACTGTATTCGAAGAAAGACACAGAAAATGTATCCTGTACAAAGACTTACAACCACACATTATATATATGCTAATCCAAGGTCATAATCCTTAGATCAGAAATACAGGCTGTTATCGTTGTGCGCCCCACCCACGCCCCTCCAACCGTAGGTTCGTGATTGCGCACATTGTTTGCTCTTGTTAACATTGATCGCAAGAGCTAACATGGGATTAGATAATGAACTCTTTGTCAATCTGCAGCAGCCTTCCGCCTTTATTGCAGGCTATATACATATAACGAATGTAAAACGGGTAAATGTTTCATGCATTATATTAACCTTATAGTATACATTATGTTAGGTTGAATGAGCCTTGCGTTATGTTTCTTATGAAAATTTAGGTACATGCAAAAGTTGGCTCTTCCAAAAACGACTTCCCTGTGTGGTCTGTAATAAGTAACGTAGAATATATGTGTACTCAGGTCCAGCGTTATACCCATGATTCTGTTCGGTTTAATGTCTAGCAAGTATCATTCATTAAGCAATTAGTATTATTATTAGTGTACGATCTTGTTGTGCGATCATATTACTCAATATACCAAATTGTCATTTATAATTTTATTTAATTAAATCTATCATCTTTAACGGTCACAATTACTGTAAACCATGTATTGTATGTTATTTTATGTTGATTTATTTATTGTTATGTTTCAGGGGAACCTCGTTAAATAAATAATGTTTAAAGAAAAAAAAAAGTGTACTCCATCGTAAGAAAAAACGGTACTGCTATGTGAGGTAATTCATTCATTTATTGTTATTCCACTTGTACTAAATTTTCTATGTGAAAATACGCATTTCATCAGAAAACACTCATGTAATGTACCATGTCATTTAATTCACCCAGAGGCTTGAATATTAAGCCAAGGTGAGAAGACGATCGTGTCGTCCTATTGGTTGAATAAATGCGTTGCGAGTAAATCCTGCTGGCGATAAAATGCTGGTGATTTGTGTTGTGTCGGCAACTCCGGCACTATGGTGGGCAAGGGCCAGGCAATGGTTCAATACGATAGTATTGATTGCGCTGCTGTCGAACAGGTAGTTGCAGTAGACCTTTGGCATTACGATTACGTTTCAAATGGCAAGCGGTGGGGTCGGCAGAATGGCATGGCTTCTATGTATCGTGGCGTCGGTCCATTTTGCGACAACGACATCCCTTTGTTGACCGAACCTGTGCCATAAATAGGTACGCAAACGTACGCACAGTGGTTCCTAACGATCGGAAATGTTGTATCTTTGGGGAAGTTTTTTTAAGATCCTGGTGAATATCCTGGCGAATATATACCAATATATTCGCAACGTGAAATGTGACTATTTATTGTTCTGCGAAATTTGAACGGAGTGCTACAACAATTTTTCACCCAGCAGGTCTTTTAAAATAGTTTTAAAAAGCGTACCGCAAATATTGTCTGATATTGTACGGTTCATCTCTTAAGGAATTGTTTGCATTTTCAACCTTATCTGATCGGAGGCAACATTTTGCAGTATGCAAGTTTCGAAAACTTTTCTGGCGATAAAGAACCCTTAAAAGGCCCAACTTATTGATTGCGCATTGTGTATATGTAGGCACGCCATTAGGACCTAATTCTATATGTTCTATTTAAAGGAGGTTTTGTTGCCACATCTATGTCCCGGATGGAGACTTAATACAATACGTTAAAGCCCCACCGTCCAAACTTTATGTATGACGACGGGTGGCAATTTGTTTTCATCGTCAGAGAAGTTCAGACATTACATCCCAGGCTTGCCTTGACATATATTTATGTTCCACTACAACGATTACATCATCTGTGGATGACAGAAGTGGAAACTAAAGGTGCAGGTACCAACCCTACCCTCGATTCAATACCCTAGCGCGAGCCAGTGTAACTGCTCTCCACCCCTCGCCCCCCTAACCGGGTCCAACCCCCTCCACCCACCCCTACCCCCCACCCGGCGTGACGCCTGCTTGGGCCTTCAAACATAATAATCCTGTCACAATGCCAGGTAGAGACACAATGCAGTGGCACACTTCGCTAGCGGATCTTAACTGGGCCTTGGCAATTATTCGCGGCCAAAGATAATAGTAAAAGGCGTTCATTGTTAGCATCAACTGCTGGGTATGACCTTTTACATCAGGCAATTAGCGGTCACAAGCGACAAGCGTGACCCACGCACTCGGTCACGGTGACCTCCTCCCCTCCCCCTCCACGCGCCACGGTAACCCCCCCCCCCCTCCCGCCCCACGGTGACCCCCCCTCTCGCCCCACGGTGACCGCCCCCACCTCACCGCCCTACGGCGACCACCCCCCTCCCACCCCGCCCCCACGGTTTGGTCAGTCCCATCAACGGTCACGCTTTATTATTCGATACAAAATAGTACATGGAAGATATGAGTAATACATGAGCTACGCCGCAAACCGAACATACTCATGCCCTATTGATCGCAAGCCAAAGGGAGAGAGGAAGGAAAGAAACTTCGCTGAAGGATAGAGCGAAGCACTATCAATCTCAGCCCCAGTTATATGGCTGCATGACGGGCAAAAATCTGACAGAGCCCGTCTACAGACATTGACGTAGACTGGAGACGGGCCCTGTCAGATTTGTGCCCGTCATACATCCACAGAACTGGGGTTAGAATTGATAGAGTTTCCTTCAGTGACGTCTCTTTCCTCTCTCCCCTTCCTTTGCGATCAATAGGGCGTGAAGATGTTCGGTTTGCGGCATAGCTCATATATTACTTATGTCTTCCATGTAATAGTTTCATCGAATAATAAATCGTGGCCGCTGATGGGATTGACCAAACCGTGGCTAGATATCTATCCATCCGTTATCACGCTTCGTGGAACACCTGGCTATCGAAGCGTGGCGTAGGGGTGCTTACACTTCAATGTTGAATGGGAGACAGGCGTTTGGGTTCTTTCTGTTCTGCTCTCTCCATAGGACTGTCACTGAGCACACGCTAACGCGTGTTAGACTCTTCCACTGCCCACTGTATGTGTCATTAAACCTAAAGGTCAGGTCATCAGCTGTTGCGCTCTAATTGGAGGCACTTTCCTTTGATTTATCCATTCGCTTTCTATCCCTCTGTCGCCATTTTCAAGTGAAGTAAAATAACACAATGTGGTCGTTAATTGTTTGTGGCTGTTAACCTATGGGTGTGCTTGAGAGGGGGGTAGAAGTGGGGGAGGCCGGGGGAGGGGGGTTGCTCAAATGCTTACTTGGGGGGGGGGGGGGGGTAAGGGTTCAAGGACCGGACGGAGGAGTCAGTTTATAGGCAGTGGCACTCCTGTATCATGATCCTGTGTCATGAGTCGAAACAAATAGTTGGAAACGATACCCGTAATTGTCGTCGGACATCGATAGATGAATCTGTGGCATTATATATTATATATGTGTTATATATATATTAGTTTGAGCATGAAATTGTCTATAACTCGGTCTATAAACCGTTGGGACACTGTGATCAAGGGTAAAGGGTGGAAATGGGACAAATAATGCCTTACAGAGAGACCGTTTGCTAACGCAATGATGGACTCTAACCGGGCGGTAGTCGCGTTTCGAGCTCGACTGAAATACGCTACCATATTATCATACACTATGGTGGTAAGAATCACACGAACCGTCGTGGCGATTATTGCCGAAAAATATTGTGAAGATTGTTGTGAAAACTACCATTTTCCCAATATTGCCCTAGTTTTCTGTATCTTAATTAATATGTCCTTAGATATGACACTTTTGGAACACCATTTTTAGTATGAAATAATCGTATCGCACCCAACAGGTAGTCTGTCCGCCCCATCCCGCTGATCAAAATCAAACAATTAAGAGTTGTAATAGACCTATCCACACTCCGACACTAAGCCCCGACCCCGCTAGAGTCCTTTTATTTTACTCGTGAGTATGAAATTGACAATCATAGCTGATGGTAGGTACAAGTGAGAAGTACTCATCTCTGAAACTGACAACAAAGTGATATGCTGCTTTGTCTGTCGGACTTGTTTTGTCCGACATAACGCACGTGGAAGACATTTTTTCACCACATGGTTAAATAAAAGGGACAGTTACGTCAGTGAATGATTGACAGCCTGGAATCGGTCTATTGACGCAGAAATGAGAGTATTTGATTGAAAATTGCTAACCTTAGCGTGCCATCTTTGTTGTTCATCACGTCCTCGGGACAGAGGAAGTCACGTGACCCATACATGGCGGTGTAGACGCCATCTAGCGGCTCTGTCATGTGCATGGAGTTCGGGGTGTTGTCGATAAGCTCGCCCACCAGTGTCCCCTCTGAGGCTCGGTAGGAAACTATCAGCAACTTGTGCGGCTTGCCGTCTTCGAAAGGCGCCACTTTATACTAAAATAACAACGTGGAATGAATTTAAACGCCAAATTCTCAAAAATAGAGAAGGGTTTTGCTATTGTTATTCTTCTTCCTGGTTTAAACATATTTTTATTGGCAATTGGAAAACAGGCACACGTACTGCCTGTATGAACTCTTGTTACTTTTCTTCTGATCTATCAGTAAAAAATCGCACACACTAAAAACCCATAATATACACACATATATAGCAAGAGTGAGAGAGTTCGAGACTAAAATACGCATCTGATGACAACTCAGCATCTGATAGTTATAGCTGTGTGATAACTTATTATGTTTGTATTTTAGCCGTTGTACATGCCATCTACAGCATTTTGCTCTGACTCATCCATTTTCCCTCTTTCCCTCTTTTCATAATGCTGGGGCCATTAATACAGTAAATGTTTATGAAATCCCATATTACCGGCTTAATAACTGATCAGTGGAAGCATTTTTTAGCGGAAACTTATGCAATTAATGAAAATATGTAAACAACGCAAAGCGATGTGCTAACCAACGAGTAAGGAGTTAAGCTACGGTATATAACCACCGATGCAGGTCACACTGACCTTGGCCTCAAGGTCAGACAATTTCACTCCGCCGATGTCGGTACTGTAGGGATCATTGGGATCCTTGGCGGCAGGGGGCGCGGCAGCAGCGGCAGCAGCAGGAGCGACCTCTGGGTCACTTTCACTACCGGCCGCGACGGCCAACGACCTGGCTGTGTGTCGGGGAATGAGCGCCGTAAATAATAAGCAAGGGAATCTGCCGCCGGTAAATATGACAGCATTTTAGTTGATGATTATCAATATAATAAATTGGCAATACAATATTAGAGTAATTTCCGAAAAAAAATACACATACTTTGAAAGCATTAAACATAATTTCGTTTACTACTCATATGATATCCTTATTAACCGGCCTGATGTGTACAATTACATACAATGGACGGTCCTCAACAAATGAAATGTGTCTCGGGAAGTGATTAATGCTAAACAAATGTTGTAAACTACAAACTGGTCTAATGCGGTCAACCGAACATTTACAATAATGACAAGATTTCCAAATTTCGAACCACAGATACTGGACACCGAATTAGTCCCAAATGGAAGTAATGGGCCATAAGCATATATCCATAGTAATTTTAGCATGGTTGATCCCATGTATAATTCATGATCAGTTTTCATCCCGCCCCATCCACCTGGGAGCCTAACGGCACGTGGATTGGTGGTTCGCGCCCCGCTGTGGCCATGTCTGTGTGGTCGCAGGATGAAAATCCTATGCCCTTCTTCGCAAAGAAAGAGTAGGGGGTTACCCCCGGGGACATGGCTCCACTTTACCTTCTTTCTCCCAATGACGCGATATGACCAAAAGTGGTTAGAGCGTCCTGAATCCGACCAAGTCTTCATGGTCACACACACACACACACACACACACACACACAAACACAGACAAAATGACCTAAAACCCGCATTGCCATAGATCTGGCCACCTACCCACGGCGTCTTTGTCGGTTTCGGTTCCGATATTCATACGCGAGATCTTGATGTAGACCGTAACGATGACTAGCGTCGCCAGGAGCAACGTAGTACGGCGCACGCGCAGACGCATGTTGTGTAGGATGCCTCGCCCGATGCTCTTTCCGGTATCACACGTGGACGTGGATGATGTTCGGCTTGTTCGACCCCTCTGTGGACCCTCTGTAGGGGGGGGGGGAGGGGGGGGGCAACAGTTCGTGGTTAACGTAAGCGATGGATTGCAAGTGTATATGAATTAATTTAAATCTTATGCCGTTGAACTCAAGTCCAAAATTATATACATATTTATATATATTCGTCTTAAAGAAATAGTCAATTTTTGGCTGGAGGAAGAAGCTCGATTGCTTATAAAAAAATGTATAGTGCATGGCTTTAAACTTATATCCGACCACGCAGAAATACATAGTAAAATCACACCAAATTTGCATATCACGAGAATTACACAAATACGTCGGATAATCGCTCAATGATGTTACAAAATGGATAGATGTAACATTGAAAATCAATAGCCGAACCAACAACAATGTAAAAAAATCGTTTTGAAATGGAAGCGCTGCTGTTCAAACTGAACTATCACGTGAAAATCAAGACAATAAATTGGAGGGCCTTTGGTCGTCCGTTTATTATTATACACGGACTTATTATCAGTAGGCCCATAGTTGTAATAACCAAACCGTGCAAAAACCATGATATGGTAAGCCGCGCGCCAAATCCGCCTGACACATTTAATGGTTTAATTGCTTTCTAAGCTCGCCGTCTGATGACAGGATCAAGGTTAGGTACCTTAGCGAAACATTTAACATACAGTTGATTGTCAACACGCAGAAGAGTATGTATCATGAAATAAAATGGCCGATTTCTTGCTGCTGATTTCATTCGATGTTTATTACTTTCGATTGCTATCGACGGCCATTGATTACGGCCGATAATTGACGCTTAAAGTCGATTATTCTCAATCGTTGATCACTGTATAATACTGTCTAATACTGTCGATTACTGTATAATACTGTCTAATACTGTCGATTACTGTATAATACTGTCTAATACTGTCGATTACTGTATAATACTGTCTAATACTGTCGATTACTGTATAATACTATCTGTGACTGTCGACTACTGTATAATACTATCTGTGACTGTCGACTACTGTATAATACTGTCTAATACTGTCGATTACTTTATAATACTGTCTAATACTGTCGATTACTGTATAATACTGTCTAATACTGTCGATTACTGCATAATACTGTCTAATACTGTCGATTACTGTATAATACTATCTGTGACTGTCGACTACTGTATAATACTGTCTAATACTGTCGATTACTGTATAATACTGTCTAATACTGTCGATTACTGCATAGTACTGTCTGTGACTGTCGACTACTGTATAATACTGTCGGTGAGTGTCGGTTACCGTTGGTTACTGTCTAGTACGGTCGATGACTGTCGGTTACCGCAGCTAACTTTTTATTACTGTCGTTACTGTCGATTACCGTAGGTTACTGTGTGCCACTGTCGGTTACCCGTGGTTACTGCCTAGTTATCTCGGTTACTGTTTATTACTGCCGACTGCCGTAGGACACTTTCTATTACTGTAGTTACTGTCGGTTACCCGCAATTACTGCCTATTTCTTTCGATTTACATAGAGGTTATGATATATTACTGTCGGTTAGAATCGACGACGGTTGGTTATTGTCAGCTACCCTCGGTTACTATCGGTTACCATAGTTACTGTCGGTTACATGCAGTCGCCACATACACACCAACCCAGACATTACACTAGAATTGTCATCGGTCTAAATACGTTGATTTATACACTTCTCCGATTAATCAGCCTGTACATGTTAACCTGATCGAGGCGGGCTAACACCACAAATTCGCCACCACCGTGTTGTCTGTGCCCATATATGGAAGGAAATATGCTCAGAACGCGAAGGAAAACTATGGCGATAATTAGAGAGTGCTACAAGTAAATCCCCCGGATTCCACTCACCGTCCTTAACAGTCATTATTTGGTAGCAATGACACCAGTGATAGTGGATGTCCTCCACGAGGAACCACAGGCACGAAAATCCTGGCCGAGCTCCCCGAACTTATTCTGAAAGCGTGTCTCTCAGAACAACCAGCGACGAATGAAATGCCCGCCCAAAAAGACTCCACAAACGCCTTTGACAGTGATGCTATTCAATCCCACGGACACAACAATGGCGACTGCCAGTGGTACTTACTCTATGGACTGACACCGGCCCCCGGTGGAAGGAGCGCCTGTGTGAGAGTGGGGATCACGGCAGGAGAAACAGCCAGTCAAAGGCCAGAAAGGTTGGGGGGCAGGCAGGAGGAGGACCCGGTTGTCGTCTCCGCGTGCGTTGCATTGCTACGTGGCCGCTCCGTCCTCTACCCCTCATGAATATTCATGCGGTGTATCCACACGCGCGGTGGATTCATCCGCCGTTTGCTCTTTTGGCTGGCGGGGAGGAGGGCATGTGGCAATATCTGAAATCTATAAAGCAACAGGTATCTGTGGATCGATGTGTGCGTTGGGGGGGATGCTGGGCGCTGACTGCTGCTTGGCCGCGGCCGCCGTATCGACTGTCAATGCTATGCGTATGAACCACTTCGAACTATGGATTTGATCCGTGAAACAGTGCAGGTGCCCGTTGTACGCGGGTTGCGGGGACTACTTTCGGTCCGCCGTCCATGCGTGCTGGCTTCCAACTAATCGATCGCGGCATTAAACGCTAGGTCTGAGCAAAACGTGAGCTGGAAACGCGATAATGGTTCGCAAAAAAATCAAATTGAAAGGCTGCTTCACTGATCAAAATATCTATTTGCTGTGAGACTATTCACTGGCCTAATACGGGTCTGGAAGGGGGGGGGCGGGGGGGGAGGGGAGGGGCGTACTTATTCCAGTGTCGATTTTTTTATATTGTCATTGTCAAATGTTGATTTTTAAAGACGTTCCGTGTCGCTTTTTGGCAAAGTTCAGTGTCGTATTTTGAAAAAATCTGTGTCCATGTCGCTTTGTCACATCTTCAGTGTCGGAATTTGGGGGCCAATGTCGAATGTCGATTTTTCAAATATGCCTGTTTCGCGTTGTCGCCATTTGCCACTTCCAGACCCCTCATATTGTAGACAACATGCCGATCATCAGTTGTACGTGAAAGAAAGAAGATGGGGTCACTTTTTTGCAAACTTTCGTTTGTGAAACGCGGCTTAGAAAGTGCCCAACCGGTTGAATAAAATATCATATTGAAACTCAAATTCTGTTATATTGATTCCATTGCAATCTTCTTGTAAAGCCATTCCACCTTGTTCGACCCCTCTGTGAACCCTCTGTGGGGCTGGTGGGGGGGGGGGGTGGTATGGGGATATAGGGTAATGGGGAGAGGCAACAGTTTGTGGTTAACATAAGCGATGGAATCCAGCTGTACTTTAATTAATTTGAAGCGTGAGTCGTGGAAATTAAGTCCAATATTATATATATATATGTATTATATAATAATACACGTTCGCAATAATACTCAGGCTGGTCTTTGATATAAACATGCGACCTATTGAGCGACGAGACTGAGATCGAACGACTGTCGATCGATTCTGTTTTTAAACCTTTCGTGGGAGCGTTTGAAACAAACAGGGTGAAAAGTCAATGATGCCATGTGTCAGACTACGTCTGTGCCATGGTGATGGGCTGGAGACGGGTGCCATGGCAACTGCGAAACCGATTTAATTAAACATTCAATTCAACCCATTTAATCATACGCGAAGAAGGTTTAGAGTATTTACATCCGTTATAAATTAATGTAATTTTTGTTGTTTAAAGCGATATACATGTAAGCTTATATATATATATATATATATATATATATATATTAATTTCCTTTGGCTACAAGAATCTTTCTCGGTCCCTTCAGTCGTTTGTACCATTGATTGTAGCCCTATGGTACACCCTGTATGGGCGTGTCCGTGGGGGGGGGGTACAGGTAGCCCTTAGGCGCAATTTAGTTCAGCCTCCTCCCACCTTGCCTCTCCCTCTGTGCTCACATGGCCATGCCTAGACTACAGCCCACATAGCACCCGTCCACAGTCCGTCAGTAGCCGGCCGGCACAGCCGATCGGGTATATTCGATAGCTGATGACAATGAATTAGCAAACGTTCAAACTGGGTGTTTGACATTTGAGGCTATCGACTGGCGCTGCAATAAAGTCAACCCGAACCAGACCAAGGGTGAGAGGTGAAAGAGAGGATGGGGGGAGGGCCAGTATCATTCTGCCGCGCAACCGCCCCCCCCCCTCCCTACTTTGCTACCCTCCCCAGCATGCCCCACACTCCACACCTCCACCCCCCACCCCTCCCCCAGCGGCCCGACCGCCAGATGTGACTGGCCCGCTTGACATTTCGCTGCCACGAGGCACCCCGGGGGTTTAAACACTGCGACCCCAACCGCCATTGCCGCCTTCTCATACAGAACACCCTACAACAGCCACTCAAGTCCAGAAGACAGCGAGAAGGGGGTAACTTCCAAAGGAGGCCATTGTTTTGGTCAGCCAATTGCCGACCGAGACTGCATTGTGTCAAAGGTCATCCTCCGTCGTCGCAGCTAGCCGACTGACCGGGGGACTATTTTCCCGGCGGCTGAATACGTTGTATGTTACTCGGCGCGGCGCACGAGAGGTGCTTACTAGCGGACTTGTTTACGCGGCAGGATCTGCGTCGTTGCTTCCTTCACCCCCCTGTTCACGTGACCCCCGTGCCACCGTCGCACCAAACAGAACAGCTTCGGATCCCGCTCACCCAACAACTCGGCAGCCGCGGACTTCTGGAAGGTGAGCGAATGATTTTGGTCGTTTTATATCTATCTATGTCACACTAATACATTCAGATAATATGAAGGAATAATCGCACGTTACTTCTGTCTGATCACAATGAGTTTATACATAGGATTTCCCGTAGTTTACACATAATGAGTAAGGGAGTTCCTTCTCCCATTGACGCGATATGACCAAAAGTGTTTAAAGCGTCCCAACCAACCAAATGCTTGATGAGTCGTCAGGCTAGCAGGCCCGGGTTGGACCTCTGGTGCCTTAGCCCAAGGGTTGTTTCTCATTTCTCCTGTATTCGGTTTTAAACTCATGCAAATCACCTTCTGTTGTTGGGTGGTGTTTGTACGCCATTTGGTTAATTTGAGTAGGACATTTTAACATCTGTAATGTATAAAAGAGGAATGTCACCGTAAATAATCCAAAATTCTTTGCAAAGAAAGACAATGGTATCCTTATGTCCTAACTTAACGATAGAAATGTGCACGAACGGGATTGGAACCACGCACCGGCCGCTTGTATTGAGCATACCAGGCAATCTGGTGACCTGCCAAAACCGTTTGTACACATTGTATTGGTGAGAGCACATTTAATATACTTTAATTAATAGTACGTTCTGTAACAACTTTGGACTGTAGCCTTAAATAACAACACACATTTAGCAAAAAACAGTGAGTACAGTGCAAGTGAAAATCAATACCAACTGTTTCAGAATCCAATGTTTAAAAAATTACATTTGTAATGAGGCTGTAACAGTAACAGTGTATCGGTAACATGTTGATGACATGCTTGATCCACACTGGGACATGTTTTATAGTTATTGTGTAACTTTTACACTTCTTCTTCCGATTGTGCATTTGTATTTGTCACGTATCCGGTTGTCTTTATGAATATTTTAACTATTATTTGCTTTCTCCAATCACAGGAAAATTGTGCATGCTACAATGTTAGATACGCTTCTTAACACGGTGCAATGACACCTTGCAGGGGCGGATCAAGGAATTAGAAAACGGGGGGTGGGTCCACTGAAACCTGCGACCGGGGGTAGGGGCCCTAAACAAAATTGCGACCGGGTGGGGTGGTTAGGGTCCACATCGCCTGAGCGTCCTTCCTCAAGAAGTGGGCGTCCGGACCCCCTGGACCCCCCCCCCCTCCTCTCCTGGATCCGCGCTTGCCTTGTCTGTCAATTTATTTGATACATCATCCATGCGATAATATGCGACCATATTAACCCCAGCATGTCTATTTGCAGATTAAGACCCCGGTGTCTCAAACCTCCTCAACATGGGTCTTCAATGGCTGATGACTTCAGCGTTTGCCGCTGTCTGCGTCAGTGCTTTCGTGTTCCTGGTGGACAGCAACCCGGTGGAAGGCGAACCCTGTAAGTCTTATAATGGCATATATCATAATGGCATATAGTATAATGGCATATATTATAATGGCATATATTATAATGGCCTATTTTATAATGGCATATATTATAATGGCATCTAGTATCATGGCAAATATCATAAGGGCATATAGTATAATGACGTATATTATAATGGCATACAGTATAATGGCATATATTATAATGACATATATTACAATGGCAAACCGTATTATAATGACAAGTACTATAATGGTAGACCGTATTTTAATTAACCATCAATATAAAGACATGTACAAGCCTGAGTCCAAGTCCAAGTCCAGGGTTCATTTATTTTTCTAAATGTGCAAGTATCGTAATGGCATATACTATAATGGTAAACCGTGTTACGGTTAACCATCAATATAAAGATATGTACAAGTCGGCGTCCCAGTCCACGTCCACGTCCAGGGTTCATTTATTTTCCTAAATGCATAAGTATTAAAACAGTAAATGATGGATGTTTACAACTAACATAATGTCGACATTTAGGATGGTTGAGCCGGGAAAACAGGATAGGGTCGCCGTCACCAGGGCAAACTGTGATGTTTAATATCATCAACATCGAAGAAAAACCAATAATAATAACACCGGGCAAAAATTAAGGTGAAGATAGGATAAGCGGACAGATGTTACCGGTAAAAAAAGTACAAAGGCTTGAACGAATTGAAAATTGACAAGTGAGAAAACACGGGTGTATACTTATCGTTGATAATGACCAGTAAACGTGCTTTCAAAGAATGCCTATTTTTACACAGTACTATATTGTATTGCTAATTACAATTAATCATAAACATATACTTATCTTCAATTCATGAGTAGTGAAAAAAACGAAGAAGTGATACGAATTTTCCATTTTCGCCGCATTGAGAAAGAAAAATACGGGATAATTGATTCCCAGCTGAATGTCATTTTATTGGCTGTGTGTATGCTAGTTATTAACAGGTAATCAATTGTACCAGGGCTGGTGGCAAACCAAAGTACGCAATGAGCGATAAATGTGTATAACAGAAGTAACGTCTGCGTGGTTGTTGCCCCCATAATGTAATATTGGTTTCTATTGCAGCCCGAGTGGGGCGCACTTTATTGGAGGATACCGTGATCACTGCATCTAACGACCCACCCAAACCGGAGGCTCCCAAACCCGGCGTACGTATTTACAGCTATTATTTCAACAAAAAGTAACCATTGGACGAGCGGAAACGCAAACATTTGACGGGGAATGTCTCCTTACTTCAAAAGCGGCCCAGTCAGTAGAAACTTATTTTGGCTGAAAAATGTCTTCCTAATGATGGGCGGCATTTGTTGAATACAATTCTTCGATGGTAATATAAGACTATTCTAGAATATTAATTTTTGCTTTTTATTTTGAAAAATATAATCGCTTTGAAAATCATAATTATTTTCGAAATCATAATTATTTTCGAAATCATAATTATTTTCGAAATCATGATTATTTTCGAAATCATAATTATTTTTAAAATCATAATTATTTTCATAATTAATGATATCATTGTTGTTGAGAACTATATGTACAATTAATTTTGACTGTTTTCTCGTTTTCGCACACCGCCACAGGCCCCTCAAGTGCCGACCTTCAAGCGCCCTTTCGTCGAGGGCGAGCCCCATCAGCTGTTCGTGCTGTCCTACCAGCGTAGCGGATCCAGTTTCTTCGGCAGCCTGTTCGACCACTTCCCCGAGGGTTTCTACGTCTACGAACCGCTGGACGGACTCTACAACGCCATCTACGGCACGCCGGAGGAGTGGAACGTCCCCTCCGACATCATGAACTTCCCGGATGGATCCCTCAGGTAGCCACTGTGTACTGCGGCGTGAATGTTAAACGTGCATGGAACGCGCCTATAGATACCTCCTGGGCTGGGAATCAAGATTTGTTCGGTTGGTTGTATATTCAGGACGCTTTAACCACTTTTGGTCACATCGCGTCAATGGGAGTAGGAAGGACGGGAGAGTGGAGCCACTTCCCAAGTGGTAACCCCCTACTCTTTGCGAAGAAGGGCATGGGATCTGTATCATGCGACCACACTGACATGGCCACAGCGGGGCGCGAACTACCGATCCACGTGCCGTTAGGCTCTCGTGGGGCCAGTGGCGGATTTCACGAACGCAGTTTTGTCGACAACGGGGCTGTTTTTGAAACACAATTATTTTCAAAATCACAATTATTTTCAAAATCACAATTATTTTCTAAATCATAATTATTTTCTAAATCATAATTATTTTCTAAATCATAATTATTTTCTAAATCATAATTATTTTCTAAATCATAATTATTTTCTAAATCATAATTACTTTTTGAATCATAATTATTTTTTACATCATAATTATTTTCAAGATCATAAACGGCTAAAGTTACCATGTAAATGATGGGCGATTTTATCCGACTAAGCCCAGTAGCCGGCTAATTTATGTACGTGAAATCGGCCACAAAACGCTCAAGGCGAGCGCTCTAACCCACTGAGCTATCGTGCTGCCCCCGCCTCCGCCCGGCGACGGATTCAAGATGTGGGGACGAGTGAGATATAAAAGTTGAATGACTGGATTTTGTTGGGCAACATCCTAACTACAGCGCCTGGGATTTGGAAAAGGGACATCCATTAGCAACCCCCTCGCTCATCCCCTCGACACCCTCCCCACCCCCTCAATCCCCCTGCCCATCCCCTCAACCCCCTCCCCATCCCCTCAATCCCCCTGCCCCATCCCCTCAATCCCCCTGCCCCATCCCCTCAATCCCCCTGCCCCATCCCCTCAATCCCCTCCCCATCCCCTCAATCCCCTCCCCATCCCCTCAATCCCCCTGCCCATCCCCCTGCCCGTCTCCTCAATCCCCCTGCCCATCCCCTCAATCCCCCTGCCCATCCCCCTGCCCATCCCCTCAATCCCCTCCCCATCCCCTCAATCCCCCTGCCCATCCCCCTGCCCATCCCCTCAATCCCCTCCCCATCCCCTCAATCCCCCTTCCCATCCCCTCAATCCCCCTCCCCATCCCCTCAATCCCCTCCCCACCCCCTGAACCCCCCTGCCCATCCCCTCAATCCCCTCCCCATCCCCTCAACCCCCCTGCCCATCCCCTCAATCCCCTCCCCATCCCCTCAATCCCCTCCCCATCCCCTCAACCCCCCTGCCCATCCCCTCAATCCCCTCCCCATCCCCTCAATCCCCTCCCCATCCCCTCGACCCCCCTGCCCCATCACCTCAATCCCCTCCCCATCCCCTCAATCCCCCTCCCTATCCCCTCAACCCCCCTGCCCATCCCCTCAATCCCCTCCCATCACCTCAATCCCCTTCCCATCCCCTCAATCCCCCTGCCCATCCCCTCAATCTCCCTGCCCATCCCCCTGCCCATCCCCTCAATCCCCCTCCCCATTCCTCAATCCCCTCCCTATCCCCTCAATCCCCTCCCCATCCCCTCAACCCCCCTGCCCATCCCCTCAATCCCCTCCCCATCCCCTCAATCCCCTCCCCATCCCCTCAACCCCCCTGCCCATCCCCTCAATCCCCTCCCCATCCCCTCAATCCCCTCCCCATCCCCTCAACCCCCCTGCCCCGTCACCTCAATCCCCTCCCCATCCCCTCAATCCCCCTCCCTATCCCCTCAACCCCCCTGCCCATCCCCTCAATCCCCTCCCATCACCTCAATCCCCTTCCCATCCCCTCAATCCCCCTTCCCATCCCCTCAATCCCCCTGCCCATCCCCTCAATCTCCCTGCCCATCCCCCTGCCCATCCCCTCAATCCCCCTCCCCATTCCTCAATCCCCTCCCTATCCCCTCAATCCCCTCCCCATCCCCTCAACCCCCCTGCCCATCCCCTCAATCCCCTCCCCATCCCCTCAATCCCCTCCCTATCCCCTCAACCCCCCTGCCCATCCCCTCAACCCCCCTCCCCATCCTCTCAATCCCCCTGCCCATCCCCTCAATCCCCTCCCCATCCCCTCAACCCCCCTGCCCCATCCCCTCAATCCCCTCCCATTCCCTCAACCCCCCTGCCCCATCCCCTCAACCCCCCTGCTTCATCCCCTCAATCCCCTTCCCATCCTCTCAATCCCCTCCCCACCCCCTCAACCCCCCTGCCCATCCCCTCAATCCCCCTGCCCATCCCCCTGCCCATCCCCTCAACCCCCCTCCCCATCCTCTCAATCCCCCTGCCCGTCTCCTCAATCCCCCTGCCCATCCCCTCAATCCCCTTCCCCATCCTCTCAATCTCCTCCCCACCCCCTCAACCCCCCTGCCCATCCCCTCAACCCCCCTCTCCATCCTCTCAATCCCCCTGCCCATCCCCTCAATCCCCCTGCCCATCCTCTCAATCCCCCTGCCCGTCTCCTCAATCCCCCTGCCCATCCCCTCAACCCCCCTCCCCATCCTCTCAATCCCCCTGCCCGTCTCCTCAATCCCCCTGCCCGTCTCCTCAATCCCCCTGCCCATCCCCTCAACCCCCCTCCCCATCCTCTCAATCCCCCTGCCCGTCTCCTCAATCCCCCTGCCCATCCCCTCGACCCCCCTCCCCATCCTCTCAATCCCCCTGCCCGTCTCCTCAATCCCCCTGCCCATCCCCTCAACCCCCCTCCCCATCCTCTCAATCCCCCTGCCCGTCTCCTCAATCACCCCTGCCCATCCCCTCAACCCCCCTCCCCATCCTCTCAATCCCCCTGCCCGTCTCCTCAATCCCCCTGCCCATCCCCTCAACCCCCCTCCCCATCCTCTCAATCCCCCTGCCCGTCTCCTCAATCCCCCTGCCCATCCCCTCAACCCCCCTCCCCATCCTCTCAATCCCCCTGCCCATCCCCTCAACCCCCCTCCCCATCCTCTCAATCCCCCTGCCCGTCTCCTCAATCCCCCTGCCCATCCTCTCAATCCCCCTGCCCGTCTCCTCAATCCCCCTGCCCATCCCCTCAATCCCCTCCCCATCCTCTCAATCCCCCTGCCCGTCTCCTCAACCCCCCTGCCCATCCCCTCAATCCCCCTGCCCATCCCCCTGCCCATCCCCTCAACCCCCCTCCCCATCTTCTCAATCCCCCTGCCCATCCCCTCAATCCCCCTGCCCATCCCCTCAACCCCGCTCCCCATCCTCTCAATCCCCCTGCCCGTCTCCTCAACCCCCCTCCCCATCCTCTCAATCCCCCTGCCCGTCTCCTCAATCCCCCTGCCCATCCCCTCAATCCCCCTCCCCATCCCCTCAATCCCCTTCCCATCCTCTCAATCCCCTCCCCACCCCCTCAACCCCCCTGCCCATCCCCTCAATCCCCTCCCCATCCTCTCAATCCCCCTGCCCGTCTCCTCAACCCCCCTGCCCATCCCCTCAATCCCCCTGCCCATCCCCCTGCCCATCCCCTCAACCCCCCTCCCCATCCTCTCAACCCCCCTCCCCATCCCCTCAATCCCCTTCCCATCCCCTCAATCCCCTTCCCATCCTCTCAATCCCCTCCCCACCCCCTCAACCCCCCTGCCCATCCCCTCAATCCCCTCCCCATCCTCTCAATCCCCCTGCCCGTCTCCTCAACCCCCCTGCCCATCCCCTCAATCCCCCTGCCCATCCCCCTGCCCATCCCCTCAACCCCCCTCCCCATCCTCTCAACCCCCCTCCCCATCCCCTCAATCCCCCTGCCCATCCCCTCAACCCCCTCCCCATCCTCTCAATCCCCCTGCCCATCCCCTCAACCCCCCTCCCCATCCTCTCAATCCCCCTCCCCATCCCCTCAATCCCCCTGCCCATCCCCTCAACCCCCCTCCCCATCCCCTCAATCCCCCTGCCCCATCCCCTCAATCCCCCTGCCCATCCCCTCAATCCCCTTCCCATCCTCTCAATCCCCTCCCCACCCCCTCAACCCCCCTGCCCATCCCCTCAATCCCCCTGCCCATCCCCCTGCCCATCCCCTCAACCCCCCTCCCCATCCTCTCAATCCCCCTGCCCATCCCCTCAATCCCCCTGCCCATCCCCTCCATCCCCTTCCCATCCTCTCAATCCCCTCCCCACCCCCTCAACCCCCCTGCCCATCCCCTCAACCCCCCTGCCCATCCCCTCAATCCCCCTGCCCATCCCCCTGCCCATCCCCTCAACCCCCTCCCCATCCCCTCAACCCCCCTCCCCATCCCCTCAATCCCCCTGCCCATCCCCTCAATCCCCTTCCCATCCTCTCAATCCCCTCCCCACCCCCTCAACCCCCCTGCCCATCCCCTCAATCCCCCTGCCCATCCCCCTGCCCATCCCCTCAACCCCCCTCCCCATCCTCTCAATCCCCCTGCCCGTCTCCTCAATCCCCCTGCCCATCCCCTCAACCCCCCTCCCCATCCTCTCAATCCCTCTGCCCGTCTCCTCAACCCCCCTGCCCCATCCCCTCAATCCCCCTGCCCGTCTCCTCAATCCCCCTGCCCATCCCCTCAATCCCCCTCCCCATCCCCTCAATCCCCTCCCATCCCCTCAATCCCCTCCCCATCCCCTCAATCCCCCTGCCCATCCCCTCAATCCCCTTCCCATCCTCTCAATCCCCTCCCCACCCCCTCAACCCCCCTGCCCATCCCCTCAATCCCCCTGCCCATCCCCCTGCCCATCCCCTCAACCCCCCTCCCCATCCTCTCAATCCCCCTGCCCGTCTCCTCAATCCCCCTGCCCATCCCCTCAATCCCCTTCCCATCCTCTCAATCCCCTCCCCACCCCCTCAACCCCCCTGCCCATCCCCTCAATCCCCCTGCCCATCCCCCTGCCCATCCCCTCAACCCCCCTCCCCATCCTCTCAATCCCCCTGCCCGTCTCATCAATCCCCCTGCCCATCCCCTCAATCCCCTTCCCATCCTCTCAATCCCCTCCCCACCCCCTCAACCCCCCTGCCCATCCCCTCAATCCCCCTGCCCATCCCCCTGCCCATCCCCTCAACCCCCCTCCCCATCCTCTCAATCCCCCTGCCCGTCTCCTCAACCCCCCTCCCCATCCTCTCAATCCCCCTGCCCGTCTCCTCAATCCCCCTGCCCATCCCCTCCATCCCCCTGCCCCATCCCCTCAATCCTCTTCCCATCCTCTCAATCCCCTCCCCACCCCCTCAACCCCCCTGCCCATCCCCTCAATCCCCCTGCCCATCCCCCTGCCCATCCCCTCAACCCCCCTCCCCATCCCCTCAATCCCCCTGCCCCATCCCCTCAATCCCCTTCCCATCCTCTCAATCCCCTCCCCATCCCCTCAATCCCCCTGCCCATCCCTTCAATCCCCTCCCCATCCCCTCAATCCCCCTGCCCCATCCTCTCAATCCCCCTGCCCCATCCTCTCAATCCCCTCCCCATCCCCTCAACCCCCCTCCCCATCCCCTCAATCCCCCTACCCCACCCCCCCTCCCCATCCCCTCAATCCCCGTGCCCATCCCTTGCCCCATAGTAACTAACCCAATGTACTGGCTTCTTTAACACTGAGCCCCGCCATGTCGGACTAACCTCCTCTCGCAGTTTTTAATTACAACTGGGAACATGCCCCGGCGACTCAGCGAGTTTTAACCTGGCTTAGTGGATATTGAATACACATCGATATCCATATTGATTACTATCAGTCTGCGTGCGTCAGTAGGTTAGAATTGTTATTGATTAACTCCCTCAATCAGCTTTCCATTCGCCAAATGCACCCAACCTGTATGCCCTAGGTTCCTAACCCATAACACCTAACCCATAACACCTAACCCATAACACCTAACCCATAACACCTAACCCATAACACATAACCCATAAGCCTTAGGCCCGTATGCCATAGGCCCGAAACCCATAAGACATAACCCATAAGCCCTAGGCCCGAAACTCATGACACCTAACCCATAAGCCCTAGGCCCGTAACCCATAAGACCTAACCCGTGAGCCCTAGGCCCGTAAGCCCTAGGCCCGTAAGCCCTAGGCCCGTACCTTATAACATCATACCTATAACCTAAAACCCATATGCCAAGTCCCATATATATCCAGCATATGCATGCATGTTTGGTTTCTTCCAAAGCGTATGTATATGTGTATGGCTTGTTCTCCATGCAGTGTATGGTTTGTACTGCAGCCCATATATATATGTAGTTTGTTTCACAGCGTATGCATATTAGTCCGGCCCCTTAGGTCGAAATTTAGGCGATATCGTCACACGAGTGACTAAATGTCCAAATTTCATACACTTACTAATTAGAACATAGGGAATCTTTCTGGGTGGGGGTGCCCGCGATGAACCGTCTGCATCAAGGTCATTTCAAGTTCAAACGGTCGCTTAGGTCCAAAGGTCCAAGCAGGTCCAAGGTCCAAGCAGCAGAGTTCGTACACTTACTTATTAGAACTTGGGAACTCTTTCTGGATGGGGGTGCCCGGGCTGAGACGTATGTCTCGAGGTCATTTCAAGGTCGTTTCAAGGTCGAAAAATAGGGTAGGCCTCTCAGCTCGGGCGGCCCCTTCTAGAAAGATTCTACAGGTGTAACATAGTAAGTGTACGAAATTTAACGCTTTAGTGACTTGTGTCTCGATTATATTCCCTATGCGACCGGACTATATATATTTTTATATGTATGCTTTTTCTACAATGTATGTATATACGTATTGCTTGTGACCTCCAGGATCGTGCCCAGTGTGGAGTACAAGGCCATCAGCAAGACGCTGGAGGACATCCTCCAGTGCCGCATCTCCCAGCTGCCCACCGAGATCATCGTCCACGTCTTCTGGCACATGTTCGTCCACTTCGAGCACTCGCTGCTCGACTTCATCGACTGTCTGAAGCGGCCGTACGTGTGGCCCCGGGCCCAGTGCTTCCCCTACATCTTCCACGAGTGCCCCCGCCGCTTCCTCTCCAACCCGGAGAAGCAGGAGAAGTGTAAGAACATCCTCTGGGACGAGGTCAACAACGTGCCCAGGAAGAACATCCAGGAACCCGAGGCCTTCAAGAATTACTCCACCTGCATGGACATCGTCCGGGAGAAGGCGCAGCCCTGTATCCAGATGATGGAGGAGATGTGTAAGAAGGCGCAGTTCAGAGCCACCAAGACCGTCAGAGCTACCATGGATGCGGTGGGAGATCTCCTCGAGAGGAATCCCAACGTCAGGGTGATCCACCTGATCCGCGACCCCCGCGCCGTCATGGTGTCCAGGAGCGAGTTCTACGACACGGGCCGCAGTATCTACTCCCAGGGGGACATCGCCAAGGAGGCGCAGGTCTTCTGTCAGTCTATCGCTCGGGATGTGCAAGTGAGAAAAGGACTGGAGAAGAAGTTCCCCGGAGCTATAATGGAGGTAATCTTAAAATATCCTTGCGCTAGATTTTTTTTTTATTGTTATTATTTGTTTATTTTTTTTATTAAGCTTATTTTTTATTTATTTTTTTTATTATTAGGATGTATACTTGATGACTGCAGATTTATTCATTGCGATGATCTATATATTTCTGATGCGTATGTACGCAAAACATATGCCGGTCATTCATTTGATAACATAGTGTGGGTCTTCATTGCAATTTTGGGCGACGGGCCCATAAAACATATGCAAACATTTACATAATAAATTGCACGCTACTTAAGATAAACTGCGTAATTTTGCTACATGGTAGCAGAATGCACCTAGATTATTTAACAATACACGTCATTCATTCCCGTATTAACTCTCCACTTCTTGCCGATGAATATATAGGTCGTGTATGACGGCTTCGTCCAGGACCCGGTGACGTACACGAAGAAGTTCTACGAGTTCCTGGACGTGCCGTACAAGGAGGAGGTCAACGAGTGGGTGGTCAAGAAGACGATAGTGGAGATGAACTCGTCTCAGATCGCCACCAAATGGCAGGGAAAGCTACAGTATGACGAGGTCATGGGCATCAACGGGCCGTGCAAGGCTCTTTTCGAAGGCGTCAACTACCCGTGGCCCTGAGCCGGTCGCCCGTCACAGACTGCACGGACCAACGTCTTCCTCGTTGGACTACATGAGGACTGTAAAAGCGGCTGTAAATAATTTCCGCCTCGCCTGGAATCGCCGGTTTGTATTGTCCGTTTTGAGGCGAGATAGTCGGCCATGCTCGCCATGTGATCGAAAATAATTATTTTGGCAATCACCGTAACGGTTCGTGAGTTATACGTGAGTAATGATAAACAGGAAAACACAATTATCCTGAATGAGGATGATTATTAGATATATATGCATGGGTCGGCATGAATGTTATATTGGTCTACCACGTTGAAAAGATTGGTTCTGGATCGAATGCAATATAAATGTCAGTACATGTAGTAATACATAACTGGATTAACTTATTTTCGGTGTTTAGACAATAACGTATTGACACTCTCGAGGCGTATACTTCAGTGTATAGCTGAAGCATGATCATACACTGCAACCGAGACAGCCTTAACTTATCATAGAATGGGGAAAATATGTCAAGACTCTGCCTCGGCCTTATGTCTTATAGTATAATTAGACATATTGTAATGATGAATATACATCTGTCAAGCAGGAGTGGGTTGGAGTGTGCCATATCATGCTGTATACTCGTACATATTGAGCTGGCAGAACAACGGGAGCCAAATATTAGAGTAGTCAGAATACATTATCAGCCAGTCGGGTGCGCACATACTATATTGGGGGAGAATGAGGTTTGAAAATGTCATTACCAAAACAAATACGTCGCCGGGTTCTGGTTGTCCATCCCGGGCAGGAAGAAAAATACCATCAGAAAACTATATAATTTAATTGTATGTAATGATACGCATCAGGGCTTCTAATGACAAACATATATGTTGTACAGGATTTATATGTTAATATATATCGTCTCCAAGACCAAATTGGCAGATGCCACTGTAACATCAGATATACGTATATACTTCGAGAGGCAGTTTACAAGAGGATAGCATTTGGATTTGGTCTGCCATTGGAGTGTGGAATAAAGCAGTTGAAACTAAATCTCGAAACACGGTTTTGGAAATTAGTTGACAACCCTGTACGATTTCTGGCAATTAAATTAGCTCTACACTAGTCGGTGGTTTTTCTTGCTCTACATAGGATAACCGTCCTATAATATACTAGCTGTGCGTGGGACGTTTGGGCGTTTGCGCTGTGACATACATGTACATCCGCTTCTGCTTTATGAAGAACCAGTTCCCATGATTCGAACTTAAAGTGCATTCAGGTTCTTTCATAATAAATGTGTTATTTCTCCGGTCGTCAGTGTGCAATTGCAATCAGCCGGGGGGCATTAATTCTCCCCCCGCCCCCCCGTCTGGGGTATGTGGACCCCCAGCCGACAACCGATCGACATGGAGAATGTGAAATGGGGCTTTGGGACCAACATTATCGATCGACTTACAGAGTTCGGAGGTGATCGGGTTATAGAATACCGTTGCAATGCTATAGGCCGAGCATCGGGACTGGAAAAAACTCGATCGAGTTAGGGAGGCGATCTGGCTAGGGAAGTGGTCGGGCAGGGAGGTTTTACTGTATATGCACTCGAAGTACCTGTGACATTGTAGAATGAAAACTGTTATATCTGCCACGTGGCCTGATGCCGATACAGAACAACAAAACACGTGGGTTCATTCGAGTGACCACATGGGCCACTGATTTACTAAAACAATAAAAAACTCCCTGAGTACAATCTACACAAGCAACCAACGGGGTGAATGCATCTAGATTCAGACACCAGTCGTCATCATATTATCTTTAATAAACTTTTATTACACGATTTATACCATAACGCTTTCATACAATAGGGCTATAAAGTCTCGTTCGCCTAGACTTCCGGTTTACTCATTTTGGGGACAAACCAACGAAACACGTGTTTCCAGCGAGTTTAGAATCTCTGCGCACACTGGTATCCTGACTATCTGTGACGTAGGGGTGACGTGTATGTTACGCAAAGAGAGAGTCTGGGGACCAGACTACCTGCGCGAGAGCCAGGCGCCGAGGGGTGGGTCCATTGTGGAAGGCCTGGCGATATAATTAAGAATATTTAAGAAATATAGCTGCACAAAACGGATAGACGACATATTTTTTATTCATTTGCGCCATCACAATGACGAATATTTGTTACGACGGGGCAACACGGCTAAGAAACTAACGTTTTTTTGCATATCCTACGAAAACGAGGCATTATGACGTCACACGGATTCTCCCCGGTGACAACTTTGGCGTAAGGCTTCAAACAGAAAACTTACAAAGAATAAGAAAACTTGGTCTTTTCGTGATCCAAATATGATACGAAAACATCCAACTGGTCTTATTTTAATTTACCATGTGATTTAATGACGCATCAGTGTGTTGTTACTCCATGCACTGCACATTTTAACAGCGGAATGGTCGATCCCTTGCTCTCGCCATTTGTGTTACCGCGGAGGCACGTGAGACCCTGTGACGTCACTCGCTGCTTGGAGAACTCGCAAAATCCCGGGTGTATGGCTAAATATAGAACGCTATTTTTAGGTTTTGAGTGTTTGAAAACGGATTTTTTCTTGTATATTCCTAAAGTTTTGCGCTTCATCGCTCCCATATATTTTAACGTATACCTTCCATAGCCATGTTTAGTGAAATGGTACTCATATTCTTTAGAATAAACCTGGAAAGAAATTGGCTTATTGCGGCCTATACTTCAACATGGAGCGCGTGTGTTTGTTTGTCCCCAAAACTGAAGTCTCGCGGCCCGATCGCGAGAACTGTATAGCCCTATACGTCACAGAAACTGTGGACCACTAAAGCTGTTTAAGGTCGAACACGTAGGTGACGTCAATGATACATTGGCTTCTGCTGGATTTACGCACCCATACTCTCGCACCACATATCGTAACAAACATGGGAGAACGATCGATACACATACAGCAAACCTGATTTTGCTCCGTAATGAAAAAGGCGCAAGTTCCCGTTTGAACGGTTAGCGGACGGTGAGATCAGTGATGTACTTCCGGTTGACGTAAAACACCTCGTAGCAACACAAATGTTTTTTGTGCAGCCAATACCAAGGCACGTGAGTCAACTCGAGGTAAGCTCGGCAGCAGTAGTTGCTGTTGCGGTGGTTAAACTTGAGAAATCCGCCCCGATCTAAGTCTTGAAAGATGGTGACTATCTCAGCGTAGTCCACCGAGGACATGGCCTTGTGGGCGGCCAGGAGACGAGGGGTGTGGACCTCAATGGCCAGCTGCTTGACCTGGTTAGTGACGCCAGAGTCGATCATTTCTCTGAGGGCCGGAAACTCGGCGCCTTCCACGTCCATCTTCACGTAGTCAATCGTTCGCTGAAGGAAAAAAGAGAAAGTAAATATCGCGCATGAAAAATGTTACCTGCTACCACGGGTCAATGCAAGGATCTTAAACGTGAAGACAGAATGCTCATCCGAAGAATTTATCCCTCTCTCTCTCTCGCCCTCTACGTCTAGCTTTACGTAGTCGATAGTTCGCTGAAGGGAGAAGGAAAAATAAAAAAATGTTACCTAATTGCTACTATGGGTAAATGCAAGGATCATAAACGTGAAAACAGAATGCTCAACAGAAGAATTTTTCTCTCTTTCTCTCTCTCTCTATCTCTCTCTACGTCTCTCTCGCTCTCTCTCAATCTCCACTTCCAGTTTCATGTAGTCGATGGTCTTCTGGAACCGACAGGAACAGCAGCAATATAACACGATTAACGTATTGTTATATGAAGACACGAGATCCATCATAACGCTCTGCGTACAAGGTTCAATGAGCCTCTACGCATGGATGGCGACGCTATGACTTTTGGTAACTAGCAAGCTCCGTCACGTGACTCATTTGAGGTCAAATGAACACACGGACCAATCTCTACCTTCGACTCACTCCGCTAGGGCTCCATTATATCTCTGTTGTCGCCTACTTCCTCAATGCATTTTCACACTCGCTCGCCAGGGCGGCGCTGCGTAAATTGATAGGAAAAATGCGCCGCGCATTTCTTCAAATTAGTGCCGGGGACCCAGCCTAAGCCTAATAACACACGGTATCAGGTGATGAAAAAGCCCAAAATGGTACAAGATGTATTTTGCTGCATTAAATAAACAGAACTTGTTATTATCGTTATTAGCAATATCGAACATCCAAGCTGAGGACTGTTCAAGGCCGGGCGCGGACAAAAACACCCTAAAAGTGATATCGCGAATACCCAGGAATTTACAGACTGCAAAAACGGATCGCGGTAAATATGGAAAGGGTCTTTGCGTTGACTCCAGTAATTGTACGCATAACGATCCCCCCAAATTGCCAACAGTTGATCGCGAACCTCCAAGAAATCCTGGATGCCAATCGCAGAGATCGGAAAAGGTATTCCCTCCCCTCTCATTAGAAGCCATAATCGTTCCCACGAGCGCTCACCTCAGGTTGATCATGATCATAGCGTGTGACGGACACATTATGACCATGATCAAGGTTTGTTGTATATTTAGGACGCTTTAATCACTTTTGGTCATATCGCGTCAATGGGAGAATGAAGGGAGAGTGGAACCATGTCCCCGGTGGTAACCCCCTACTCTTTGCGAAAAAGGACATGGGATCTTATCCTGCGACCACACAGACATGGTCACAGCGGGGCGCAAACCACCGATCCACGTGCCGTTAGCTAGGCTCTCAGGTGACCAGAGCACTCAAGGCGAGCGCTCTAACCCACTGAGCTATCGGGGCGGTCCCGGGCCCGATCCACGTGCCGTTAGGCTCTCAGGTGACCAGAACGCTCAAGGCGAGCGCTCTAACCCACTGAGCTATCGGGGCGGCTCCCAAGATCAATAGAGGTGACCGCTCGTGCTCGTGGTGATGCGGGGTCGGCGTCTCCTCACGTTTTGGTGGCTGAGCTTGGCGATGACCTCGCTGAGTGCGGCCAGGCGCCACCCCTCCTCGGTAACCAGGGTGGCGCCCCAGATCCCCAGGTTGTGGAAGTACATGTTGGGCTTGTGGAGGTGGTCGTCCAGGTCTATGCTGCGTGTGCGATTTAATATTGAGTTGTAATAAGCATATAAAAAGATGTGTCCGGTGAAAAATTCACAGTTATACTACTTTAATCAGACTCGCACACGCATGAATATTCTATAAATAAATACAATTAAAAATGTACATAAATATTTGTTTAAGGCGGTGTGTGGTAAATTAATGCGTGATTATTTGCTCTTGGTAATTAAATATCATTGGTAGTTTATATCTGGTGCCAGAGACTGTGGCCATGAAACGTTCATTTAATATGATTGGTAGTTTATATTTGGTGCTAGAGATTGTGACCATTAAAAGATAATTCTCTAAATGTAAGAGATAATTTATAGACGCCTCCTAAACTGGGATCAGGTTTAAGAACGTTTGTAAGCGTGATATAAAGGCTTTGTTGGGAGGATCTAGCGTCCCAAAAGAGGCGAAGGGCACGTCTCATGTAAGAGGGAATAACCCACCGCGACGGGCTCTGGTTGGAGAAACTGGATTTGAAACGCCAATCTAGGCATCCAGTGAGCATAAACCTAGACCAAACGACAGGTCATCGATGCGACGACTGCGGTAAGCTGTGTGGGTCACAGATAGGCTTATTTAGTCATAAGCATAAATGCCGCGAAACAATTCCTACTACTTAAACCAAAACAAACGCTGCAAATCCATCGTCTTTCGCAGACGGACGGATGCCAACCAACCTGGGGTCAAATGAGTGGACTTCACACTGGAACACCTCGTTCACTCCATCGTCAAAGCTCCAGTCGTCACGAATACTAGCGACAAATCAGGTGTCAAATTAAACCGAACAATAACTACCATATAAGAAGAATATGTATAGATACATACGCTGTTCACATATCTAATGATCTATTGCCAAGCATAGAAAAACAGGTGGATAATAAACTTGGCAGTATATATTTTTTAAGGTATATTAACTGTGATGCCACTAAGGCTTGAAAGCGAATAATTTGTAAATCTGAAAGGCAAATAGAAATGCGAAATCATCATATGCGGTTAGACGATAGACGACATGAAACACTGCAGTTAACACAAGAAATTAATTAAGACGTTGAAAATGTCAAATTGTACGTGGCATGGGATGCTGTAGTTTAACTATATAACTGGATGAAATGAAGTTCCGAATGTTAAATACATGTGACATTATCAAACGTTGACGATTGTTCATCCAGTTCAGCATATATACGCGCGTTTTGGGGGCTTTACCCGAAAGAGTAGACAAGGCAGTCGTTTTTCTTCGGTTCAAGATGGCCGTCTAAACACATGTTATATCCTCCGTCCCCTCGGTGACCAAATCTTCTGATGTGTGAACACGTGTAGTCGGTCTTCACCATCTGACTGCCGGGAATTACAAACTCGGTTGCAGTGATAATCAAATGCAGACACGTATCTGGTGTTATACGGCTTAGCACAGGTTATAATGATAGCACTAGTACGTTATGACGGTTAATTTTTTTTTTTTATTTTTTTTTATTTGGGTATTGCCTCGGTACGCTATGCCATGTAAACTAACGCACACATGTAATTGAAATTCTTGTATTTACTAATGGGCCAACGGCCTTTCAGTATTCAATAAAGCGTATCCGGTGTAGGGGAATGGGGGTTCCAAGGTCGGATCCAGGGGGGGGGGGGGAGGGGGAGGGGAGTCCAAGGGGGTTCGGACCTCCCCCCCCCCTTTTTGAGGAATCACGCTATTACAGGCGGCGTGCACCACCCCCCTCCCCCCGGTCGCAAGTTTTCAGTGACCCCCCCCCAGCCCCCCAACCTGTCGTCAAAAAAATGGTGGATCCCCCGGTTGCAATCTTTTTCAGAGCCACCCCCCCCCCCCCCCGCCCCATCGCAAGTTTGGACCCCTTCCCCCACTGGATTCACACGTGGGCAGGTAGTGATTAAGAGGGGATGTCCTGCATGAAAGGGCGGGGGGTCCTCACATGCGTTGCATATATAGATGCAGTCTCTGAAATGCCGGTATCTGTTTATGATGTCTGTGATGCATAACTAGTCAAAAGTCTCTAATTCAAACGTTGCATTGCATGAAAAGATGAAACGATTACCTACCCGTGGAATAACATCTGCGCCTCGTGGACTGGCAGTTGAGCCATAGCGCGGGATACTTCCCCGTGTCCCAGAAAGGATCCCGCGCCATCCTTAGCGGACGGAACCCTTGCATTTGGTGTGTTCTGTTCCCGGACGTTGAACGCCACAAATGCCTGAATCTGTGTCGGCATTTACGAGAATGACAATTGAATAAATAACTGTGCGTAGAATATACTAAAGGGATGACTGTTCAATTATATGTCAGTATTTGTGGGCCATTATCATAGCAACATAGTCGACAAATACGGTACAATATTGTGATATGTATGTCTCTATTTAAAAAGATAACCAAATTTATGGTAATTTTTTAAACATGTATTGCACACAAATGTCGCAAATACATGCAGACATGAAATAGATATAGTGAAACAAATCTAAATATTGGCATCAACATAGCGTGAAAAGATAATTTAAATATTAACTACGCCAAACGTTTGGCAGCAATGTCTTCGAAGTGCACCCCCATTGATGTACGAATTGCATTCCATATGTCAATCTGGTAGCTGGATTGAGCCAACCATTAAGGACTGGGGCAAAGAGCAAGTTGGCAGTCAAACCATGTTGTAGTAAGTTGCCATCTAGTTTGACAGGCTGAAAGTGCCGTTAAACCCTAATCAAATCAAATCAAGCCATTTAGTTTGGATCAAGTGCGATGCAAGTTTCCGCTAGTCGCCAATCGCACTGATTGGGGTTGAGGGACATGCAGGTGCTTTATTAATTAGGTCACCTTTGGTCTTAAATGTGACGCAAAAATGTCACACGTCTTATTTATTTGGCTGGTTGTATATTCAGGACGCTTTAACCACTTTTAGTCATATCGAATCAATGGGTGAAGGATGGGAGATTGGAGCCATGTACCCGGGGTAGCCACCTACTCTTTGCGAAGAAAGACCTGGTATCTTTATCCTGCGACCACACAGACATGGCCACAGCGGGGCGCAAACCATCGATCCACGTGCCGTTAGGCTCTTCCATTCCATCAAGGCTAGAGAAACATGCAAGCCACCCAGCCAGTAGTTACCTACCGTTTTCCGGTCTTGGCTGACCGCTACCCAATTGAAATACTGCATCATGATGAACCCGCCGAACAGGAGGATGACAGCACATTTCAACAGCCTCAGCTTCCAGACGTCCATGACGACCAGCGACTCTGGCGCACAAAAGTCAAAGGGCCTGTTCGATTTACATGGAACCCAAAGCGCTGTGAGCAACGAGGGGTCGAGTTTCCAGAGCACGAAAATAATAATTCATTCATTATCGGTGTTAACATTGAGTTATCTATCACCGAGGGTTTACTGTGCACCCTTCCTATCTCCCATTTAGGTGACACTAACTTTGGCATCACCAAGGGTTTACTGTCCCCCACTTCCTGTCTCAAATTCGGCTAATTCCGGATTTCTGTAGTACTAAAACATTTTTTATAGACATAGATTAAAAAAAATTCAATGGTATTTTGTATGGTATATCGTTCAATGGTACATAAAATGTGTTATGGCCAATGACACTTTGAGTGGTATATCACTCAATGGTATTTTAAATAGCATATCATTCAATGTTATTTCTAATGGCATATCATTCAATGGTATTTTGAATGGCATATCATTCAATGGTATTTTGAATGATATGTTGAATGGTATTTTGAATGGCATATCATACAGTGGTATTTCTAATGGCATATCTTTCAATGGTATTTTGAATGGCATATCATTCAATGGTATTTTGAATGGTATATAGTTCAATGGTATTTTGAATGGTACGTTGAATGGTATTTTGACTGGTAAATCAAAGGTGTTATGGCCAATGGTACTTTGAATGGCATTTCATTCAATGGTATTTTGAATGGCACATCATTCAATGGTATTTCTAATGGCATATCATTCAATGGTATTTTGAATGACATCATTCAATGGTATTTTGAATGGCATACCATTCAATGGTATTTCTAATGGCATATCATTCAATGGTATTTTGAATGGCATATCATTCAATGGTATTTTGCATGGTACGTTGAATGGTATTTTGAATGGCATATCATTCAATGGTATTTTGAATGGTATGTTGAATGTTACTTTGAATGGCATACCATTCAATGGTATTTTGAATGGTATATAGTTCCATGGTATTTTGCATGGTACGTTGAATGGTATTTTGAATGGCATATCATTCAATGGTATTTTGAATGGTATGTTGAATGTTACTTTGAATGGCATGCCATTCAATGGTATTTCTAATGGCATACCATTCAATTGTATTTTGAATGGTATGTTGAATGTTACTTTGACTGGCATATCATTCAATGGTATTTTGAATGGTATGTTGAATGTTACTTTGAATGGCATATCATTCAATGGTATTTCTAATGGTATATCATTCAATGGTATTTTAAGTGGTATATAATTCAATGGTATTTAATATATGGTATACCATGAAATCTCCAATGGTATGCTGCAAGGTATACCATTGAGGTAGCGGTCTATGAAGAGGTATACCACTGAAATGCAGTAAGGAAAGCCGACTGAAAGATCCATCATTCTCATTGTCGGTTTGACGATCACATTCGGGTCTTTATGTGCTCACGACATATCATAATCAAAGAAGTATTATATGCTGCAACTATGCTGTTGCAATAATAATGTTTTATTGCATTTATATATAGTACGTAATACATCATATCATATATGTTTTGACGAGTTTTGGGGGAAAAAAATGGTTGATATGGCTTAGCCTTATTACAAAAAATACATATGTCGTGATAAAGGATGATTAATCACTCATAATATATAATGAATCGGGTAATCCTGCGTGTGAAGCCATTGTTGTACATGAGGTATGTCCTGGTAACGACGTCAGTCAATGCCATGGAATGGGTAGGTCTACGTTCTCACGCTGTCACCTGCCTCAGACTGGGGTGATCATGCAGTTGCTAACTTGATCCCTACTATCGCCCACATAAGAAAGGTTATATACTATACTCACAATTTCCTAAGGATCACCTCTATGTAGCCCTGGTACATGCCTCTCTCACCACGCTCGTAAACGGAGCTAGGGTGAGAGCCCTGACCCGGCCGAAAACAAGAAATCGGCAGAAATCGCGGACCGGTGGCTCAAGTTGAAGTTCATAACAGAATAAATATACAGTGCCTACCCGACAATGTGCGCCACAACGTTCCTAAAGCTTTATGGACTTTCGTCGCACTTTCATTTCTTTGCTTGGTAATGTATTTTCTTGTAATCCAGACAATTTATTTCACCTCTCGCTTCGTTTTGAATGCTCCGCCGCTCGCCGGAAGTAAACAAACGCCGCCTGGCAGCGAGTGCTCACGCTAAGATTGTTTACTTCTGGACACAGATTGGGGAAGGTTTATCTGTATTATAGTAGAACTACAGTCACCTGTTATACACTCAGATATCTCTGCATAGAGGTGAACATATGAGGTGAGTATTATATATCCCCGTATCATATAAGCTTGACCCTAGCATATAAGCTTGAGCGATAATTGGGATCAGGGCAGAAATTGAAGGATCACCCAGGACTGGCAGTGGCACAGTTTCCAGATCACGTATCCCGGACGCAAGAAAAGTATGGATTAATTACCGCATAAATATATCCTTCGTGTACGTAAAACATATTCCACCGGGTCCCACGTTTCCCTGTGGATCCGCTTCTAGTTCCATGTGCCTCGTTGACAAAGAATAGTCGAGAGCACGTTGACTTACCTCCAGAAATTTAGTCAGTTGGCTGAGTTGTTGATTACGGCGGATTCAAATTGTGAAACGGATTTGACACGTTCAAACACGGTATCGTCGCAATCGCTAGGTGGCGCGCGGTGTAAACGTACGTTAGTCGCGATATGGCAGAGGTTGAATCACACGGGGAGGCGGCGGCATGTAAGTGGCTAAACATGCGTCCCAATGCGCACGTGGTTGAAAACGTCCCCTTCGTTGCTGCATATAGCCCCCCCCCCCCACCCCTCCCCCCCCGTGGCTACACTTGGTCCTACATGGCAGCCTTTGGTCCCATTCAGGGTGGGTTCAAGATATGCTGGAAAGAAGAGGGGGGTGGGGGGCTGGTTTCTAGTAATGGCCTAGCTTTTTGGTTTTCATATGTTAAATGGTATAAATTTCGGCCCTAAAAGGGGGGACTAGGGCCGGGTCAGCCCCCCCCCCTCCCCCTTGGATCTGCCCATGGCTGTTTATTGTCACCCGAAGTCCCAATGCGTGTAAACAAAGATTGATATACCATTGATAACTGAAAGGTATTACGATATTGAAAGGTAATGCATGATATATCGTTCAAACGCATCATTGACGCTTGTAGGCAATGAATGGTATATCATTGGTCAATTGAGGTGTGAATGATATTGACTGATAATGAATGATATATCACTTGTAAGGGTAAGAGTTTTGGGTGGGTAGGGTGGGTGGTCGATATGTACTGAGCTTCCGTACACACATACGGGTTTCTGATCAATATATGCCGGAAGCGGGGACGGTATCACGGAATCACATACATTTCTACATACAACCAACCAACTTGCTTGATTTGGTTGAGAGGTTTCCACAAGTGGGTTTCAGGTATAACATATTGCGGCAATGGGCAAGGTCAAAGACAGGTAGAGAGCAAAAGGATGTCTCCAGGCGTAGTCTCAGTCGAACCACGAACCTTGTCACGAGAAAAAAACTCTCTGCCTTTGATTAAGTCCGAGGGCCGGCGCGACAGCTCAGTGGGCTAGAGCGCTCGCATTGAATGCTCTGGTCAACTGAGAGCCTAACGGCCCGTGGGTCGGTGGTTCGAGCCCTGCTGTGGCTATGTCTGTGTGGTCGCAGGATAAAGATCCCACGTCTTTCTTCGTAAAGAGTAGGGGGTTACCCCAGGGGACATGGCTCCACTCTTCTCTTCCTTCTCCCATTGACGCGATATGACCAAAAGTGGTTAAAGCGTCCTGAATATACAACCAACCAATCGATTCAGTTCGCCAGGGGATGTGTTATAGCTCTGTTGTCGGCTACTTCCTCAATTGCATTCGCACTCTCGCCCGCCTGCATACATGTAAAATCGTGTTTCATCCATCATGTTATCCGCTAAGTTATTGGTCTTTGCCACACAAAACGTAACTTTGTCCGTATATTCACCCGAAGCAAGCTTCAGGGCCGTACTCTTTTCAATGACGAATATAGCGAGTATTAGTGACTGAGCTTAAGGGTACCTCACACTGTGCCGGTTCATAGTCCCGGTTTACCCCGGTTCTGAAAACCGGGGACAACCTTGGACAACCCCGTGCAACCGTAGCGAGTCAATCCGGGGCAATCCGGGGAGTACCGTGGTGAACCGTAGCCAACACCGGCACAGTGTGAGCTAGGCTTAAGCCTTTTGAACTGGACTCGATCTCGGCACAATCTGAGGTGGATACATCCGAAATCCACGACAATGACGGGATCCTTGATCAACTTGCCCTTTCGGCCAGAGATCATGGTAAAAATGCAGGTCAAATCGCCACTTTATAACATGAAATACAGGCTATAAGAACAATGTATCACTCTTAAAAGAACTCGTCATCAAGATCTTAGGCAAATGATATATATTACTCCTAAAAGAATTCGTCATCAAGATCTTTTACCACAGCTGGCCTAAAGGCCAGAGGGGGCAGCTTGCTGCCAAGCTGTGATCGTGAGAGTTCGTAAAAAAATCACAAAAAGCTCAATTATGTCATGTGTTTGTAACCTATATATGAATACCTGCCTAACTGAAAACCTTTTAGAATTCAAAAATATCTGTCCAATAGTCCCAGTGACTCTTGTAAAAGACTCAGCGCTCATTTTTGTCAGAGCACCCTGTCGCAAGGACTGTTTTCGGTCGCCATTGCCGTTGTGCTCTGAAGTCCAAAGTGGCAAATGCTAGTGGCCCCAATCCGTGTAGCACGTGCGGTCTTCAATGGCCTGCTTTCAGGCCCACGAAAAAAGTCACCTTGACCAACCGTTGAAAACAATCATGGCGCCTAAGCGGTCAGCGTAGATGTTGGGCTCTCGTTATAAAGCCCAGCGATTCGCACAGAAGACATTTATTTGCGAAAAGCAAGCTTCATGTGAAAAGTTGAATGATTTCTAGTTATGTTAGTTTTAAAGAAATATGGAAACAACAAAGATGTTATTGTAAAACTGCAATTTTTTTATAAGACCAGGAGAGTTTCACCGGCAAAACACTGGTATCTGCTGCCACTTTAGTGCGAGCCTGTAAGTGATGAAGTGGCCTGTCGTAACAAGATCTTAGGCATATGATATATCACTCCTAAAAGAACTAGTCATCAAGATCTTAGGCATATGATATATCTATACTAATAAAATGAAGCGGTCTGACCCACTATGCGCTGTCTGTCCCACTATGCCGCGGCATGCAAGAGCCCATTGGCACCAGCCGCCACCTTGAACCTATTAATATCCAGCCGCCGCTCTTAGATGTGTCAAAGCTATCGCATGTGTCAACACAACCGCTGGGTGCTTATCACCTTATCCCGCGGCATCGGCGGGCTACCTGGCTTGGTGCCAACAGTAATAATATTTCTCCCAACGCCTTATCGCCCGAACCGTCATCAAAACAAACAAATCCTGTACTGTCTCGCGTCCACAACTTCCCATTAGTAGCAAGAGAACGAACTCTGGCCGGGAAACTCTGCCCGGGAAACCTATAATACGCTGCTCTTAACATCAGTCACGGCAGTATCCAATTTTACAGTACAGATAAGCGGATTCTACAGATGCAACCAGGACTTCAGGCAGATTTTGTCCACTGAAGGTACGTTAAATGACGAACAATGGGCGAGAAACAGCCATATACACATTTTTGTCAGCGTGCTTTAGCTGCAATTTGCGTATTCTGTACTGGATACAATAATTGCACAGAAAGCTTTTAAATATCCTTAACATTTATGTCCCGTTATTCAGCAGCTCCCGGTCAATATTATTATCGATATTATTTCTGCCCCATGTCTACCTTCTGCCTGCTACTATGTGACGTATAAACCTAAATACTGTCATACTGTTATTTCTTTCACTTATTACTACGAACGCCAGGGCGGCTAGTCACTCCTAAAAGAACTGGTCATCAAGATCTTAGGCATATGATATATCACTCCTAAAAGAACTCATCAAGATTTTTGGCATATGATATATCGCCCCTAAACGAACTCGTCATCAAGATCTTAGGCATATGATATGTCACTCCTAAAAGAACTATTCATCAAGATTTTAGGCATATGATATATCACTCCTAAAAGAACTCGTCATCAAACAAGAAAAACAAATCTGCGATCTGCAGACTGAATCCATTGAATCTACAATACCAGTCTATGAGGAATAATATCCTTCTCAATAACATCCAGGAGGATCCCACCTCTGACAAAAAAACACCCCGAAGACTGCGAGGCACTACCTGGCCAGCAATGGATACACCGGCCATTGAGCTCTGCCATAGGCTAGGGCCTACAGCTGGCAGCTCAAACCCCGAAGACTGCGAGGCACTACCTGGCCAGCAATGGATACACCGGCCATTGAGCTCTGCCATAGGCTAGGGCCTACAGCTGGCAGCTCAAACCCCGAAGACTGCGAGGCACTACCTGGCCAGCAATGGATACACCGGCCATTGAGCTCTGCCATAGGCTAGGGCCTACAGCTGGCAGCTCAAAAGCATAACAATGAAGACGATGAACATATTCTAGAGTTTGGTCGCAGTAAACTTTCTGACGGGATCGACGCCCCCAGAGTCACCCCCAATTACCTCCTTGAAAAACAGTTGTTCAATCCATTTGAATTATATTCAGGTCCATCTTCCATGTTAGAACCCACGAAATGTATTATTGTAGTAAACGTCAGGCGTGAGTAATACGTGAGATATGCTGAAACAATGGTGCACCCTTTACATGGAAGAATAGACCAATCCAGGCTCCGACACCAAGGCCCCCGCATACGCTTAAGACCCTTTACCTTAATCGTGAGTGTGAATCGACGATCGTAGCTGATTTAGTTTCAATGTTTATTAAGTCCGGATTTAATTTCAGCAAGCGACCGGACTTGGATGTAGTTGATGAAAATATGGAAGTTTTGTCTAATTACACAAGGGAGCTCATGTGAGACAGAATTCAATTTTAGTAGGTGTAGTTTACCGACCACGTGATACCAACATTGTTGTATTTAATGAGCAGTTAGACAAGTTATTGCAGATTAACGCTGAAAAGGTGGTTTGTTATCTCACGGGCGATTTCAACATTAATCTGCTCAATATGGACTCTCATAGACACACAGCTGAATTAGTTGATTCAATGTTTAGCCATGTGTTTCTACCCGCCATAAGTAAACCGACCAGGGTAATAAGTACCACAGCTACGCTGATTGATAATATCTTCACTAACGAGTGCGATATAAACTCTTCCATGAAAGGCATTATATATGCAGATATTACTCATCATTTTCCTGTATTTTGTATATCAGATTATGTTCAGGATAATGTTGACAGAGTTAGTGCTGTCAAACAGTGTGACAAAGCAAATACATTGGCAATGGAAGAGTGGGAAAGTGCCATTCCCTCGCCTAAACTTACACCAGGTGGTGTATGGTAAGTGTGGCTGTATTCTTCTGATAAGATAAGGATTTCCACTTTCCCACTGTCTAATTAACTCATTTGCGTTACCTATTCAACGTGATATGACAGATTTCTCAAAAAATCCTGTAAACTGCAAATTATGAACAGTATCATTACTTTGTATGTGGCTACCACTGTATTGCCTTTAACAGGGTTCCAGAAATATTAAGCTAACAAAAAACATGTGTTAAGTATACCAGTATAGGTAAATGCTATTCATGCATATTATCGGACCAGCATGATATTTTAAACAGCTTTGCCATTGAGTCTACTTTGATTGAATTCAGGGGGTACTCGCAGCAACCCGACTACCAATTGCGCCACAAATTCAGAGGTGGTGAAGGAGTGGCTGCGATTTGCTGGGGAACGGGATGGCGGGCGACGAGAGCGTGACACAGCTGGCAAACGCAAGAATCAGGAATGAGTGAAAGCGACCGCATCTACGAGCGACCACCTCTATGAGCGGCCGTGCACCTGTATGAGCGGTCACGAGCGATTTTTTTCAGACATTACGCGTCATGTTTACCTATTAAGAATTAATGTATTGCACTTTTTAAGGTTTTTGTCAATAAATTAGTGAACAACATTTGCAGTGGTTCAATAGTGGATCAATATCGGTAGAACGTCGGCTGCGCACATTGGCCCACTGTTGGCCATCGTTGGCAGCCAATGTTGGCCCAAGGTTGGAGATGGTTGGTCCATTGTTGGCAGACAACGTTGAAACAATCATTCCCCAATGAGCACCCACTCGTTGGCCCAATGTTCTTTGCCAACATTGAGCCAACATTGCCGACAACGTTGTTTTACGGTTGGCAGATGGTTGCCATGCTGGCTGGGTAGCTAAGTTATTGCCATAAATAACCCTATTACTACTGGCTACGTGCGAAACTAGATTTATTGTATCTTGTCATTAAGCCATTTTGTAATAAATGATAATTCATGTGGCGAGCACCACAACATTTCAACTGTCATACTGTCAATGTCATGACCCATCACATTATGGCGTAATCATTCCTTTTAATGACTAACGTTATACCTGAAATCAAGTCTGCTTGTTTCATAATGGGATTGGCCATGTTAAAGACGCTAAATATAGGTACCTATGATCAACTTTCCCCTTAGCTTAGCATGCGATTACCGATCCACGTGGGTTAAAGGACATGGCGAGGGGGCGGGACAAATTGTCATAGGCTGAATACAGCCATGACCAATTGTCCCCATAGTTTAGCATGGGATTACCGATTCAAATGGGTTAAGGGACATGAGGAGTGGGGTGGGGGAAAACTCTCATATGCCGAATATAGCCATGACCAAGTGTTCCCTTAGCTAAGCTTGGAATTACCGATCCACGTGGGTTAAGAAAAAAGGCGAGGGGGGTGGGGGGCTGAATATATCTATGACCGAGTGTTCGCTACAAATTAGGGGGTTACCTCGATCCGTGGCTCCACTGTATGTGTTGTTCGCTCAAAATACAAGCTATGTGTCCTCGCAAATATTAGACCGGCGCTTATTAGAGATCAGGACACCTGACTGAAGTATTCAATTAAATACTGAAGTTATATCAATATGTTTATATATTTATGTTGATGTATTTGTAATATGTATATAACACGGTCGCACGGTATCAAACAAAAATAAAGATTAAAGCATGCCTTTAGCCAACACATGTACAGATATATATTTATATCAATACTTATATATTATAACTTATAATTAGTTAGTCTCGCTTAGATTTAATGCGGTCATAAGCATTTGTTGGTATTTGTTTGCTAGGGCTTCGTTCGGTAATCCCCCCCACCCTACATGTGTATACTACCCTGCGATATAATGCTGAGTGCTGATAATGAAGGACTGATCATCGACGCATGTTTCATGGTATTCAACTACCATGCATGCAAATTAGCGAACCGTTGACCAGTTTCCCGCCCTCTGCACTGGGTGACCTGCGTCCGATATCCATCTTATCTGGATAGAAAGGTGGCGGCCGGGGGCAGACACGCCAGACAGAGAGTACGCTACATGACACAGGGGTCTCTACGGGGCTGCGATTTATGCGTGAAGCACTTTCTTTACTCCCGGCGCGGCGTGGGGGGTGGGTTGGGGGGGGGCAGTTATTATAGCGTGTGTATGGGTTCAGGCGAAGGAGAGATGGGGGAATTGCGGGTGGGAGGGGCTATTATAAAGGGTTGTATGGAATGGGGCGGGGTTGGGAGGGGCTAAGAGAGCGTCTGGATTATGTTTCCTCTGATCTGGGTGTCAGGCGTGATCAAGCTACTACAGGAGTGAGTGCATCAACCCTGAAGAAAATGTCATAATCCACACAAGCTGGGCCTCTAAGATCCTGGTGACTTGAGCCCTAGCCAGATTTTAATACACCCCTTGATTTGTATACACTTTGCCGCACACATTGCACACGCATTGCACACAATCAGATTGCTACTAACTGTATCACCACGAACTTTACCTTGACCCGCGACAGAGAACGAACCTTGCTATACGTTTAAACTACGCGGATGTGGGTGTGTGGGTGTGTGGCCAGGTGGAGGCTTAATAATTAGGTGACATTTAAATATGTGGATGTTCGAGCTGGCTGGAGCAACTAACAGCGGGGGGCTATGGGGATTACATTCGGGCTGGCAAAGCACAGATAAGGGGCTAGGGAGGGTTATCAGGTTCTTTAATTGGATAGTCATTAGCTGCACGTGCTGCACGGGCTTAATTGCTTTTGGCCTTGCGAATGTACCTTTTCTCGATATACATTATTAACCTTTATACTCTGTCCATAACGTCGATCGTTACATTCTAGTATATGCGGCATATGATATCCCAGATATTACCGTTTTCATTTACAGTGATTGCTGCAATCAGTTAAGCAAAATATGAAAGAGAATACTTTCTTTAGAGAAGCGTCGTTTTGGCGTCAGTTAGGGCGTGGCCGAGAAATGATATCAGCCGCATGGGTTTTATTATACCTACATCTAAAATCTCAATGATGGTAGCTGTTGCCTAAGTAGGTGAAAATGAACCAACTGCACTATTTGCTCCAGTTACGAGAACAATATTGAAACGGAAGTCAACATAGCGTATAATAACAGAGCAATAGACTACGCAAAACTGGGATGTCATATTTTGCGCCATCAGCCGGAAATATACACGCTATGCGCGCTATTTAGGGTTACGTGCATTTTGTTTTTGTGCATATTGGGACCCCATGTTCTACATTAGACTGTGACCTCATTTGTTATAGTATAAGGGCCCAAATACATTGGGCGGCCAAAAGTATTATTAAACATACTGTGAAATTACTTGTTTAACTGGCTTACTTTAGTTACCATAATGCATTTTCCTGTAATAAAATTGACTTTCTTTAGACAATTTTTAGTGACAAACTTTGACTCTGACTTTTGATCTTCCTTCGAACCTCATATTTTCCGAACGGGAAGATGCAAAGACAGTGTTGGACCCAGAACATAAAAAGATAGCTGTATTACCCTCAAAGTTACTAGCCTTTCATTTGCTAATATCAATGACACCCATTTTCAGTCGTTTCGAGCGTCGCACGTCTTAAACTTGGGGAAAATCGAACAGTTACGTAACGTAGAGTTCACCTATAAATAGCCACGGCGCCCTTAATATTGCTGGTAGAGACTTTATGTTACTTGTACCACTCTTACCATCTTCTGGCCCTATACAATGTTTATAATACTATTCCTCATTGTCATTTAACACTTATTTAAAGCATGCAATACATATTCGAAGAAAAAGACATATTTTTCCCCTTTCCGAGGGGTCAAATATGGTCAAATGGGTCGAACAACATCCGGAAATGCACTAAATAGGCAAGAAGGTAATGTCTACTACAATAGACGACGAACAAAATTGCAAAGATATCTTTAATATAGCTATAAATAGCAAAGACGCTACTTTTCCCGCCCAAAATCAAGGTTTGGGCGGGAAAATGGAAATTCTTGATTTTAAGTCTTTCCCTGCACTGCTGGGTTGTACCCTATAGGCAGTTACATAGTACCTCTCCCGAGCTTTCTGTTCAAGCATATATAATAAGTAATCAGACGAGCATTATTCCCCATCGAACGGATCAAAAACATGCTACTGATGTCTGAATTTTGGTCCATTTTTCACTTCCCCAGGTCAAATCGTGCCGATTTCTGTAGATATTGTTCTGATCGATATTGATTCATCCACGGAAGTCAATTGGGCATAGATTTCAATCAAGCCCTGTTCAAGCGAGGCGTTTATAGTGGCGAACTGATACATTTCATAGACCAGGGGTGGGGGGGTCAAAATTGCTCATAGCATCAATAATTCCCAGCTGGGTATGACCTTCCTCTTCAGGTATGTTATTAACCTTGACCTATTACATGACATACTAGAAGGATAAGCACCAAGGTCAATGGCAAGGGTAAGAAAACATTGTCGTTTTTTGTGCTTATTGAGACCCCATTTTCGACATTTGACTGTCACAGTAATCTCATTTGGTTTAGGATAAGAGGGCCCAAATACACACATTTACCGGTCAGAAAGTATTATTAAACATAATGTGAAAAAGTCTTTTTTTTCACGATAATGGCAAAATCTCTGCTAGGGCTGCTAGGTCAAGACAGATATGTTGTAGAGGGAGGGGGGGGGGCGGGGTGTGGGAGGGGTATATAAAGAGGCGCGGCTGCCAGATGTCCTGACAGCGCTTTAACCTGGCCGCCGATTAAGTCGGCCGCGGAGGAGTGTAGCGGTGAAGGGAAGGGGAAGGGGTGGGGGAGCTAGGGATTACCGTGACCCCAAAACATAGAAACCTATAAGCCACGCAACTCATTTTTGACACAAAGATTACTTAAGGTCGTATTTTAAAATTGATTTTATTTCAGCAACCTGGGTCAAGGGTCAAGGTCGTGTCCTTGACTATTGCAAATGTAGAGTGCTCGGTTGTAGCTCGAAAACTAAATAACACCTGAGCACCAGAAGTGATGTCGCTTATTCGAAATCCGATCTCAACTCGAACCCGGAGCGCGCAACGTAACGGTGCCAGAGTGCCTGGAAGTTGGGGGTTCGAACCCGACTTTTCAATTTTTAAGCTATCGCCCTGCAATATTTATCACAGACTGGGGCAACAATTAGGACCTTATATTTAAAACTGTACTAAAATCGGATTGGTGGTTATCACGTAACGGGTCATTTCAATTTAAAATTAACGAAATTCACGGTGCCCTCAATATTGACCGTACAAACTTGAAAATGGTATAGAACCCTGAGGAATTGTATCGCCCTTCAGGGAAAAATATGGCTAAAATTCGCCGTGTTAACACTTTTGCGTAAATCGACTAAAATGCCATTGCAATAGTAAACTATACGGCGTTTCCGTTCGCCTAACGCGACCCCCCTCTCGCCGCCCCCACCCCGGCCTTCTCCATGCCCGCCAATACACACGCCCATTTTGCCTTTGATGCGCTTCACTGGCGCACACCCCTGCCCTTGTCCACACCCACCCCCTACCTTACACCCCTACCCAGTGTATTGCTCACCGGGCCGCTGCCGTTCTGCTCCTTGCTGCATGGTGTTCTTAACGTGAACCGAGAGCCGACTTCCCCCCCCCCCCCCCGCGGGCCCCAACTGAGGTCGAGGTGACAGCGATTGCATCAGCATGGAAAGCTGCGAAACGCTGTAATTCCCTTAATAATCGGCCCAGAAGATCCCGGTTTGATTTATAATATGCAGCGGGACGACTCCCATGCATCAGTCATGCGTCATGCGTCATCAGACGTCCATTTGAGCCATAAATTCTCAGCCGCCAGGGTGATATGCCTTGTTACTTTTTGGTATATAGTCGAAATCGTTTAACATGGGACCCTATGGAGATATAATCCAGCTTCACTCAATATGACGTACTTTTGGTTGGACGATTTCACTTTCCTTTACCATGGTGGGAGATGTTGACGCGCACAAAAGGCTTGGGGCACGCACATGGCGGACGCGTGTCCGTTTCGCTTTCCAATTCATTTTCCATGGCAACGAAACAGTGGCCCAATGATAAAGTATAGAGATTCTGGATAAGTTAGAAAATTCGTCAAAAATCGGAAGAAAAAAGATCTTTGCGGCTAATAACTAGGAAATGGAATTGTAATTTCGTCAATTCGTATCTGAAAGGATTTTTACCGTCAATTTTTACCGTCATTTTTACCGTCCTTTTTACCGTCATTTTTACCGTCAAAATGTTGCAGTTCCATACAGATCCCCTTTTCACGGCAAACCCGCTCCTTGAAAGAACTTTCTTCCCAAGCCCCGGTCGCAAATTTAAAATGTTTCCTCTATAGGGGTATCTCTTTCACCACAAATGTCAGCTCTGTCCGGCATCAATTGGCACCCGGTGTGGACGGGGCGGCTGGCTGCTCGTGTTCTTCGGGCAGGCAACCCTTATCTGAGACGGCTTGAGGGCGTCGGCCCGCCGAGCATGTGATAAAACATGATACGAGACACGAGATACGTCATACAGACACGTGATACACGATAGGATCATTATGGCGAGACTTGTGAGGGGGATGGGGACAGCCATGACAGAAAAACCTTATGTCCAAATAAGTTGCGTGAGTATGCCTGAAGAATATTTACACCATAGCGACCCTGTAAAAGGGTAATAAACACTCTATTTTTTAAAATGGGAATTATTACCAAGTGGGAATCACGTATGCTGGAGGTAGTCTGGTTTTCTGGGACCCGGGCCAGGCCTGCCTGTGGATGACTCAGCTGTTTAAATGCCCGAGCTGTGGCCCGTGGCCGTATTAATACGCCCCGGGTCCACGGCGAGGCGGGAGGACTGATCCACTTGTAGGTCTGGACCCCGGGGCGTATTAATACGGCCCGGGCCACAGGCGAGTCAGGGAGAAAGATCCACTGGATGCCCTGGACCCCGGGGCGTATTAATACGGCCCGTGGTCCCGGGCCACCGCGAGCCGAGTTGGGTTAGATTTTTGGACCCCGGGCCAGGTCCGCGCGTTGGGAAGGCAAGTGTCGCTAGCTAGATACGTAACGTGGGTCCCGGGGTGGTGCTTTTAAGTTAAGTATTTGCATTAAAACTTATACAAATACAAATATTAAAAATGCAGTTGTCTTGCGGAATTCTAACACCGCACTTTGTTAAACTGTTTAACGTAGCCAGATAGGCGGCAGTGTTATTGCCAAGATTGTTTAGTGTGTTCATTGATGAGCTCCGGCAACGTTTGACGGTATCTGGATACTGCTGTATCAGCGATCATGATATTACAGTACGTTTGGTTATGCTGACAACATTAAGCTCGCCCCAACTGTGTATGCCCATACAGTGATGGAGTTAATCCATTGATATGAAAACTAATCCATTTTAGCAGCGCCTGTAACTTAACATTTATATCAATAAATTAAATTATTCGAAACAATCAGAATACCACATGTACACAAATAGTGCATGAAATAGTTCCAACTACCGGCACCTACTCATGGAAAGTTGCTCTCTTTTATAGTAGAGGGTACCCATAGAAGACACTGTGCTTATGGAGCCTACCACGGCGAGAATAACAGCGCGCCTCGTCCTTGTGATTATCGTCAAAGCGTAACTTGTCAGTTGCGACGTGAGAGGGAGTTCGGGTGGTATTTGTCCTATGGTAACCAGATGGTAAACAGAGGGTTGAATGTCAAATTTAGTTTAATTTTAACTCTGTAACGGATAAGTCGAAAGTTGTAGGTACTAGCAATAGATAGGGTAGAAGTGGACTGCTTGTCTACTGGTATCAGGTTACGCGCGGTCGCTCATCCCATAGAGCACGTGCGCACGGGCTGGGAGGTCAAGACCCCCGGGTTGGTTTGCAGTTGGAGAACAGTGAATGTAGGTCACCCGGCAGGTATACACGTGCAGAGCAGGCTTCTCTTCAGCTGTAGAGGAGGGGGTAATTACCCTAGAAGAGCTCCACAGCCGCCGCCCCCACCCAACCTCCACCTCCCCCCCCCCCCTCTCTCCCCTACACTAGCATACGCAAACCCTGCTACTAGGCTGAGGCTACTGTATCTTTCATAGAACCCCCATATCACAAGGGACACACTACTGGGATCCGTCTTATGATATAGCCTGGGGAGTCGCTACCAGGGTAAACTGCTAAACGGCGTCCAACTTGAATACGGCGAACTGACACCTTTAATAGGCTCAGGGAGGGGGGAGTGGGGGGCGAAAACAGCCCAAAGCATCATTCCACAATTTTTGAAAATATTTCCCACCTGGGTATGACCTTCATCTTGACTGATTACATGACATACTAGAAAGATAACTGCCAAGGTCGCAGGCAAGGGTAAGAAAACATTGCAAAATATCGTTTTTTATGCACCTGATTGGTACACAATTTCTACATTTGACTGTGACCTCATTATTTATATGAAAAAGGCCCAAATACTCACATGGGCCGGTCAGAAAGTGTTATTAAACTTACTGTGAAGTTACTTGTCTAACTGGCTTACATTAGCTATCATAACTCATTTTCCCTAAACAAATTGACCTTCTGCGAACCACCGGCCTGAAGAATAGGAAGTCAAACTGTCATCCCATGCAAGCTTCTGACATAACATGACAAGTCGAACTGTGATTCAGACAGTTACTGACAAGACAGAACAGGTCGGAATGAACCCCTCACACGCCAGCTTTCGACAGGATAGGACATGTCAAACTGTCCCACAGACAGTTACTGACGAGACAGGATAGGTCAGAATGAACCCATCCCATGCCAGCTTCTGACATAACATGACAAGTCAAACTGTCATTCAGACAGTTACTGACAAGTCAGAGTGTGATGCAGACAGTTACTGACAAGACAGGACAGGTCGGGATGAACCCATCCCATGCCAGCTTCTGACATAACATGACAAGTCAAACTGTCCTAGAGACAGTTACTGACGAGACAGGACAGGACGGGATGAACCCCTCCCACGCCAGCTTTCGACATGACAGGACAAGTCAAACTGTGATTCAGACAGTTACTGACAAGACAGGACAGGTCGGGATGAACCCATCCCATGCCAGCTTCTGACATGACATGACAGGTCAAACTGCCATTCCGACAGTTACTGACAAGACAGGACAGGTCGGGATGGATCCCTCCCCCGCCAGCTTTCGACAGGACAGGACAAATCAAACTGTCCTAGAGACAGTTACTGACGAGACAGGACAGGTCGGGATGAACCCATCCCATGCAAGCTTCTGACCTAACATGACAAGTCAAACTGTCATTCAGACAGTTACTGACAAAACAGGACAGGACAGGACAAGTCAGACTGTCTTACAGACAGTTCCTGACGACACATAACAGGTCGGGATGAACCCATCCCATGCAAGCTTCTAACATAACATGACAAGTCAAACTGTGATTCAGACAGTTATTGACAAGACAGGAAAGGTCGGGATGAACCCATCCCATGCCAGCTTCTGACATGACACGACAAGTCAAACTGTCCTACAGACAGTTACTGACGAGACAGGACAGGTCGGGATGAACTCATCCCACGCCAGCTTTCGACATAACAGGACAAGTCAAACTGTCCTACTGACAGTTACTGACGAGACAGGACAGGACGGGATGAACCCCTCCCACGCCAGCTTTCGACATGACAGGACAAGTCAAACTGTGATTCAGACAGTTACTGACGAGACAGGACAGGTCGGGATGAACCCATCCCATGCCAGCTTCTGACATGACACGACAAGTCAAACTGTCCTACAGACAGTTACTGACGAGACAGGACAGGACGGGATGAACCCCTCCCACGCCAGCTTTCGACATGACAGGACAAGTCAAACTGTGATTCAGACAGTTACTGACAAGACAGGACAGGTCGGGATGAACGCGGGGATTATATGAGTGGCTTATCTGTATCTTCAATTTTCAATCTTCAAGACGTCATATCACATCGTGAGGCATAAATGCAAGATATGTATTCTGTTGAAATCGCAATGGGTGCGTTATTTCAACAACCACCTTAGTTCAGGACAGACTAAACAATATGTGAGCAATGTGATACCCAGCAGTTGTCAGCGATTAGGTATCATTATCGCTGGAGACGGGAGTCAGCAAGGTCCAGATGTTTCTGTGGTATACCAGCGTACGCAGCAATGGGTGAGGTATGCACATTTAGACATGGGCCAATTGAAGGATGTGCCGCGATCAGATAAGAGACGCGCGCGGGCTCGCTGGACACTTCCCTTGGGAGTTGTAGCTTATAGCGCCTGTCCAGACCTACATACACTTTTCTGGACCGCCGAGGCCGGTTAGCCTTCAGTTTATACACCCGCCTTCTCCATCCCACCCGACGTACAACTTAATTGGTTTACCAGACTTGTCGGACCAGCCGGCGGTGCTCTCCGAGGCTGTAGCGCACCGGTTATATGTTAATACCATACATAATGTATCCTAAAAATGACGACAGGGAGTTATTGCACTACGTTTTTGGCGATTGAACGTATCCGTAAACGTCACCCGATGCGCATTACGTCACCAGAACAAACCTACATATATATCTATGTTTGCGGAACAGCGTATAAGTGGCCTTTCTAACATTTTGGCCGTCTGTTTCACAGCCCAAAGAATTACCTAAATATCTTTTTTTTTTCTGAATGCATGTCTCAGATTTTTCGGTTATCCGGCGAGGAAACTTCAAAGATGCTTGTGCACGGTATTGAGCCTGACTCAATTGAGTATTGACTGTTCGGTTAATTGTCATTCGCTTTCTACGTTGATCGCATTTTGTAGTTGTGAAAAACATGCCGTCCCCTCCACGCTTACGACTGTCGACTGAACACCGACAGCAATATCTCTTATTTAAGGGCCGCGCGAGAGTGAAACACCGAAGCGATGGGAAGCATATCAGTAACACGGGAAATTAGCGCAATCGTTATCTAATGACAAAATAACATTACTGCACGTGAATAACCACGCTGGTTATGCCGCAGACCAAAGAGACCTTGATATGGATCTCTGGTTGTAGGGTTCCGGTGTCTACTCTATTCACAAATCCCAATGTATCCAGCCCAAGCCACTCAAACTCTCGGCAGGTGGCCGGTCGTTATCAGCCTATTAGTTAAGCACTACCCCCTCCCCCCTACTACCCCTCCCCTTTTACCCCGCACCACCACCCACAACATATCCTTCTTGACTTATCAGCCCACGTCTTTCCTCAGACAGGAGACTGCGCGGACCCGGGCTTTGATATCAAGGCCCGGGTCGGCGTGTTTACAGCCTTTCCTGCAGACTCACACGGACCCGGGCCTTGATATCAAAGCCCGGGTCGGCGTGCTTGCAGCTTTTACCAAAGACTCACACCGACCCGGGCCTTGATATCAAGGCCCGGGTCCCAAAGAATATGAGAAACTCAATGGCAATATGTGACACGGGCCAGATTTGAAACCATGAAAACATTTCATTCAAATCCTAGTTGATTCACGCACGGAGGTCGGATGGGCATAGTTATCAAGCAAACTCTATCCCAAACGAGGCATTTATAGTGTCGAACTGACACATTTAATACGCTAGGGGGGGTCAAAATCGCCCAAAGCATCAAACAAAACTTACATAGCATAGGGGTCCCCATTAAATAGCCACAGCGCCCTTAATAAAGTTGATAGATTCTTCATGTTCCTTATATCACTCGTGCCATGATCTGCCCCTATCAAATGTTTGGGACACTTTTCATGATTGTCATTTATCCCTCATGTAAAGAAATCAATAAATGTTCGCCGAAAAAGACATATTTTCCATATTGCGAGAGGTCAATCACGTCCAAATGGGTCATAAAACATGCGGAAAGGCGTTAAATATGCAAGAAAGTTATGCCTACTACAATAATCGACAAAAACATTTACAAAAATATTTTTAATATAGCCATAAAAAACCAAAACCTTACTTTCGCGCCCAAAATCAAGGTTTGGGCGGGAAAATGAAAATTCTTGACTTTCTTTTCTTTTCCTTGTACTGTTGGGTTATACCTTATAGGCAGTTAGATAGTACGTCTCTTGAGGTTTCTTTTAATGCACATATAATACTCAGATTATCATTATTTTCTATCGAACGGATCGAAAATATGTGACTGATTTCATAATTTGTGTCAATTTTTCATGTCCCAAGATCCAATTATGTCCGATTTCAATCGATATTGTTCTGATCGATATTGATTCATGCACGGAAATAAATTTAGCATAATTCTCAATCAAACCCTGTCCCAAACGAGGCTTTTATAGTGGCGAACTGACACATTTAATAGGCTAGGGAGGGTCAACATTGCCGAAAGTATCAAACAAATTCCACCATTTTTGGAAAATAATTGCAAAAATATTGGGACGCCATTTTCTACATTTGACAGTGACCTCATTTTGTATAGGATAAGGGCCCAAATACTCACATAAGCCGGTCAAAAAGTATTATTAAACATACTGTGAAATTACTTATCTAACTGGCTTACTTTAGCTACCATAACTCGTTTTCCATAAACAAATTGACTTAGTTTAGACTATTTTTATAGCGACACAATTTGACTCTTTGACTTTCCATCTTTCTTCAAACGTCATATTTTCCGAAAGTGTTGTTGTGGGAGGGGGGAGGGGGGGTGGTACATAAGTGGCTCGGCTGCCAGATGCCCTGATGGCCGCCTGGTGCGCTTGGTTTAAAGACGTGAGATGGTAATTGAGAGGGTAATTGAAGCTTGCGGTATTGAGGTGTCTGTGGTGGGTAGGGCGAAGTATGGGAGCGAAAGGGTGGGGGCGGAGGAACGGGGCGAGCGGGGCAGGGGACGGCTGGCGGAGCGTAGGGGGGGGGGAGTGCGCGGGTGGGGGGGGGCGCAGAGGGGGTGGGGATAGCGACAGGCCACCTGCGGAGAGCTGGAGTGGCTTGGACTGGATACATTGTGGCTTGGGATCAGACAAGTTTCCCAACTGTAGGCAGCGTACAACCCGAGATCCTTATGAAGGTCTCCTTGTTCTGTAGCATAACCAGCGAGGTTATTAACGTGCAATGCATGTTATTTCGTTATTAGAGTGTTATTGCCCTACATATCAGAGCCACTGATACTCATCTCGATCCGTTGTCGGGGATACGTTTACGTTTCGGTGATTCACTCTCGCGCCTCGCATAAATAGAGATATCGCAGAAATATAGATATTGCAGTCGGTGTCCAGTTGACAGCCGTAAGGGTGAACACGAAGGCGTGTTTTTCACAATTCGAAAATGCGGTCACAATAGAAGCCGAATAGCACATAACTTCGAATAAAGAGACAGCTTTATTTAAATTGTTCATGTCTAATTCACTGATGGATTAACACAGATAACGAACTATTCAATTCCAGAAGAACACGACATTCATTTACATGTAATACTGCAAAATGAGAACTTACGTTGTGACCACCAATCGTAACCTGGCCGGGCCAATATTTCTAAATGTAGTGGTGAACTACTGGTACACATGAATATATGATTGTGTGTTGTATGATAAGACATGTGTGTGTGATCAAGAATTGTGATAGAAGGCTATCTGAGGCGGCGTGGACCCCCCACCCCCCCCCCCCCCCGGTGGCAAGTTCTGATGCCCCGCTGCCCCTTTTCAAATTCCTGGATCCGTCCATGCTTGCGGACAAAGTGACAAGTAGATTAATGTGCGGTTTGTAAAAAAACTTTAGTGAGCAGGATGTATCTTAAACGGTTCATCAGGCAGTAATGAAATTGGTGGACAGTGGTTTGGATCGGAACTCAAACAGAAAAGAATCACATTTGTATTATTAAAGATTTTTTATTTTGCCTCCCCGGTACCACATAAATGGGGCTAAATATAGTACAAAAGTGTTCTTATTCTTCAGTTTTTGCCATGGCCGAAACTCCTCACGTTTGTATCATTGGTATGTCGCAAATTGATGCATTGTTTTTGGTACTAATCGAGTTATCCGTTATTGACTGCAAATGAAATGTACTTTGACATTCAACCCTTTGGTTTCCATTTGGCTACCATACGACAAACATCACCCCACCTCCCTGGCACGTCGAAACTGACAAAGTTATGCTATGACGATGATCACAAGGATGACGCCTGTGTTATTCTCGCCGTGGTAGGCTACATAGGCGAAGTGTATAACACGGCCAAAAACTGGTCTCCTATGGGTCCTATAAAAGAGAGCAACTTGCCATGCGTACGTGCAAGGAGTTTATTGTCAAGTAACATGAAGTATCTATCGACATTATTGAGGGCATAGTGACTATTTACAGGGGACGTCTATGTTACCCAAGAGTTCGATTTCCCCCCATGTTTAAGCCGTGCGAGGCACCAATGCGACTGAAAATGCGGTGAATATTAGGGAATGAAAAGGTCGTAATCGTTTAGGGTAATAAAATTATCTTTTAACTTTCTTGATAGAACACTGTCTTTGCATGTTATGGAAAGTAAAAGAGTCAAATTTTGTCACTATAAAAAATAGTCCAAAGAAAGTCAATTTGTTTATGGAAAATAAATTATTGTAGCTAAAGTAAACCAGTTACACAAGTAATTTCACTGTATGTTTAATAATACTTTCTGACCGGCCTATGTGAGTGTTTGAGCCCATGTTTGTTTGATGCCTTGGACAATGTTGACCCCTCCTAGCGTATTAAATGTGTCAGTTCGCCACTATAAAAGCGTCGTTTGGGACAGGGTTTGATTGAGAATTATGCCAAATTGACTTTCGCGTATGAATCAATATCGATCCGAACCATATCGATTGGACTCGGACCCGATTTGACCTTGAGAAGTGAAAAATGGACAACAATTATGTAATCAGTCACATATTTTCGCTCCGTTTGATAGGAAAATAATGATCGTCTGAGTATTATATATGCATGGAAAGACAGCTCCAGAGACGTACTATCTAACTGCTTATAGGGTGCAATCCATAAATGCCGGGAAAAGACTTCAAATCAAGAAGTTTCATTTTCCTGCTAAAACATTGATTTTGGGGCGGGAAAATAATGTGTATTGCTCTTTATAACTATATTAACGATATTATATAGGGTACAATCCATAAATGCGGGGAAAAGACTTCAAATCAAGAATTATTATTTTCCTGCTAAAACATTGATTTTGGGCGGGAAAATAATGTGTTTTGCTCTTAATAACTATATTAACGATATTTTTGCAAATGTTTTGATCGATTATTGTTGTTACGGTGAAGCCCGCACCTTCGCCGAGGATTTCTCCTGGAGGCGGCGGGGGTGCGAATAAAACTGGGGCGGCGCCGGCGGAGCGAGAGAGCAAAACCTGGACGCGCACCGGCACGCATCACCCCTGGACCTAATAAACAGCAGCAACCAAGCGAGTGGATTTCCTTCCGTAATTATCGAGCCCACACAGCGGGATTTGGCCCCCGTATCATTGTAGTAGACATAACCTTGTTGCATATGCAACGTCTTTCCGGATGTTGTTCGACCCATTTGGACGTAATCGGCATCTCGGAAAGTGGAAAATAGGTCTTTTTCTGCAAACATTTATTGCAGTCTTTACATAAGTGATAAATGACAATCAAGCATAATATTATAAACATCTGATAGGGCCAGCGCATGGCAAGGGTGATACAAGTAACATCACGTTTCTATCAGTAATATTAAGGGCGCTGTGGCTACATCCACAGGCACCAGCACGCGCCAAAAACAAATATGGTGCTTGGATCGGACTTTGCGAAATCTTTTTGATTGTTTGAAATAGTTTGACAGCTAAAACTGAGATTAATCTAGACACAAATGTGACATTTAGCTGCAGTGTGCCTCCAGATAATTCAGAATTTCCGAACGCACTTATTCTTTTTGAAATCCCCGTGGGTAATACAGGCTGGAACAGATACACAACGGAGTGGGCCTCCCGAGGCTATCGGTGGATCTGTGTGTGTCTGACCCAGTGACTGTAATGTATTGACACACACTGTGACTGGCACAGCTTTGTCAACAAAAGTTCTACATGGATCTCTCTGTGCAAGGTTTGGCTGACCAAAGCACTGACACAGACTTAGTATTTAGTGACTTACTTTCTGACCTGATAGTATCAGTTATTCTGGCAGACAGCTGGTGCGAAAGTGGGTAAACTAACTGGCGAATAGTGTAGAATTACAAGTTTTCCCTAATGAAATAAGTAAAACTTCTCTGTAATTGTTGTTTCATCACATCACACCATTTTTTTCCATTAAATATCTTCGCGAAAGTGGGATTTCAATCAGTTAATGTGACCAGGGGCTTGTGAATTCTACAAAGTGAGCAAGGTTGGCAGATGACCAGCAATGTTAATTAGCGGAGACGCTCATAAGTTTACGCGACGGTAGTCTGGTGTTGCGATCAAAGGGAGTGACTGTGATCAGTCAGTCAGAGCGACGGAAACAGTTGCAGATCGGGCACCAGTATAGTAGAACACATACCCTCCGCCCTCTGCTGGGAGACTAGCAACAACGTTGCGCTTTCAAACGTGCGCTTTCAAACTTTCAAACTCTACCAGATAGCCCCCCCCCCCCCCATGTAATTAGATTAAGTGCTTGACACGGGCGTTCGTGATAACAGAACTCACCATGTAATGTTATCAACAGTATTACCGTGCAATTAGCTGGGCGAAGGCGCCAGCTACCGTGCTTGACTGCGGGACAAACACGCTAATCGCCCCCCCACCCCTCCATTAACACTCGCACGTAGCAATAGGTCTCATCACACCGATCTAGTCTGGCACGTCCACCTGTTGGCACAACCCTAGAGATACAGGGTGTTTAATGTTGATGAGGCCTGTAATCAGGTCTCTTCAGCTTCTTTTGCCACTCTCAAGTGACCGTTGCCGTGACTTATGCGATGTATAGCCGTATCACACGGTCCTCGCGGGTGGGTCGCGTGGGGCACGACCCACCCCTCCCCATTGACCACCCTGGCCACATCAGCTGACCAATCAACTCCATCCCTATCCACTCCCTGGGTAAACTTGCACATCGTTCTTGACGTGTCCGTGCTTAGTAGGCCCTATTCACTACGGACACTAGCACTTACTGCGAACAGTCCTTACAGCGAATATTTAGCAAGATTTTACCATGTGGAGTTTCAACAAAACGGATGATAAAGACATCGTAATACAACGGGCTAGGAAGCAAACGAGCTCATCAATGTAACACCAAACACAATATAGGCAATAACACTGTCACCTATCCGGCTACGTTTAAAATGTGGGAAAAGTGAGGTGTTAGAATTCCGCAATACGACTGCATTTTTAATAATTGTATTTGAAGTTTTAATGAAAACACGTACCGTAAAAGCACCACCCCGGAACCCACGTTACGTATCTAGCGACAGTTGTCTTTCCAACGCGCGGACGTGGCCCGGGGTCCAGAAATAGATCCAACCCAACCCAGCTCGCGGTGGCCCGGGACCACGGGCCGTATTAATACGCCCCGGGGTCCAGACCATCCAGTGGATCTGTCTCCCTGACTCGCCTGTGGCCCGGGCCGTATTAATACGCCCCGGGGTCCAGACCTACAAGTGGATCGGTCCTCCCGCCTCGCCGTGGACCCGGGGCGTATTAATACGGCCCGGGCCACAGCTCGGGCATTTAAACAGCTGAGTCATCCACAGGCAGGCCTGGCCCGGGTCCCAGAAAACCAGACTACCTCCAGCATACGTGATTCCCACTTGGTAATAATTCCCATTTTAAAAAATAGAGTGTTATATATATATTCCTGGTCTTGTTTCTTTATTTGTCTGACTTTGTCCTATACATGACTCAGTGTTGTTGAGGACCCGATATGAGAAACTTCATACGCAGAAAGTGCTTCTGTGGCAGATATCAGCAGGCCGCTTGTACTGGTATTCAATTTTCGGGACGGGACGTCCATTACATCCATGTAATGGACGAAGATTTGTGTCCTCTCTCGCTTCGTTTTGAATGCTCCGCCGCTCGCCGGAAGTAAACAAACTTAGCGTGAGCACTCGCTGCCAGGCGGCGTTTGTTGACGTCCGGCGAGCGGCGGAGCATTCAAAACGAAGCGAGAGGTGACACAAATCGCCCGGATTACAAGAAAATACACTACCGACCAAAGAAATGACTGTCCGACGAAAGTCATAAAAGCTTCAGGAATCTAATGGAGCAACTTGACAGGTAGGCACTGCATATTTATTCTGTTAGGACCTTCAACTTGAGCCACCGGTCCGCGATTTCTAATTTTAGGCCTGGTGAGCGGCATGGCTCTCACCCTTGCTCCGTTTACGGGCGTGGTAAGAGAGGCATGTACCGGGGCTAAGCGGAACTATTTGTGTTCACTATCTTAAAGACCTCATTATAAAGACCTCATTCCTAATTATCCGTAACCGTGGTGGCAAAACCATGTGATGAAAGTCACCAAGTCCTGTGTCTAGACATGATACACGCCTTAGAACATTTGATGCCACAATGTCTAGCAATTCTCGTTGCTGGGATTAGATTCTATATTGTGTACCCATTGTGCATCAAGTACAGTTTGTACGCATTTCCATCCTCCTTTAACACATTAATATTCAAATCCCCCAGTACAATCACATTTTTTGGTGCAAAACTATTGCAGCTTAAAGGTTGTATTAACTCACCCCTATCTACTGTTGTATCCGTGAGGCCTATAGCGTACTATCTCACAGCCTGCTCCATGGCAAGCACGCTCATAGGATACAAAGACGTACACTGCATAACGAATACTGCATTTGACAGGCCGTGCAGGCTAGATGGATTGATTGTGATGATAGGTTGTGTCAGCACAAAGCAGTCACGATGGGCGGCCGTTTGTGTCAAAACGCGCCACGACTTTCATTGTTAATTAGTTTTCACCGATTCATGTTTCACTAGTGGACCAGCGGTCCGCCCGCAACTTATTTGCAAGTACGAGAGGATCGTACCAGAGTTTTCTAGTCTTCAATCGTGACTTAATAATAATAAATGAAAACAATGGTTAAACCAAGTACATATCAGGGTCGGATCTAGAATTTTGGAAGAGAATGGGGGGGGGGGTTCGCGACCGGGAGGAGGGCGGCTCTAAAAAAAATTGCGATTGGGCGGGGGGGGCAGAAAACAGTCCTTAAATTCCCCTTAGACATCCCCCCCCCCTCACTTCCTTGGATCCGCCTCAGGATCGCATCTACAAAATGTCTCTTTTCCGCGCACGAATTTTACAGTGTATGCTCAAGTTAGCTAGTGGGGGGTTGCAACCCCCTTAGTCGCCCCTCCCCCCCCCCCCCCCCAAGATTCCTCCCTGAATATAAATGTGTAACAAAATTCACCTTGGGGCGTGGTACTGTTGCGACGCAGAATGACCAATCAGAGGCTTTCAGTCTGCGCAACAGAAACATCACAGTGCGTAAAATCTCTTGTACTAGTAATGGCATGTTGAGCTACAGTCAAACGGTATTTCCGTTCCTAATTTATCAATTTATCATGTATTCGCCCTTCCTATGTATACTAGAAGTTATCCTTTTTGATTCATCGTAGCCTGGGAAGAAAGAAATTATGATCTGGGTACACGACCTCGCCTAGCCCCCCCCCCCCCCCCCCCGCACCTCTCGTCAACTTGTTACTAGTGTGTGGATGAGTTTGCCCCATGACTCAACAATGCCTTGTACATGATTTAACCCAAAGCGGGCGTATTTTTTTAGTTACCCGGGTATATCCCCAAGGTGGACCGAATACGCACATTACGCGTCGGTATACCGCCCGCCACTTCTTTCACCCGGGTATGGGTGCGCGCGCATCCTTTCGGTATGCCGATGTGCCCCGTTCAAAACAGCACGGGACATTCGGGAGAAAATTGCGGCTGATTGAAATGTGATGATAGTAGGTTGGTTCCTACTTGATACACTGCCGTGACGAAAAACGTCTAATTGCCATGATACATCTAAATTTTCAGTTACTTTGTGTCCGAAACAAGATGTATCATGGCCATAATGATGTGGACACTTTGGGTCCCAAATTCAAACATGTTGAAAAAAATATCGGACACAAAGTTTTGGTCCTAAAGTGACCAAAACTTCGCTAGATGTATCGTGGGCACTAGGCCGAATCACAAGCGCTTAACTACCTCGTTCATAATCAGTCACCACGCGGTCATCTGCACTAAGACCCGCCTCTCATAGTCTATATATATAGCAATGTGAGAGGTGGGGCTTAGTGGCGTGGTGACTAATGACGAACGACGAACTTAAAGATAAAAGCGGCTATTCTCGAGCCAAATGCGAATAACCCGTCGTAACGTTGGTTGGTGACATATCTTTTGTTTTTGCATGATGTACCAGAGGTACAATAAAATACAAAAAAATGAATTGCATGAAAAAACAGTGTTCATTTCTTTTCAGTGTGCTTTTAATGAGAAAAATTACAATTTTTACATTTCAATAGCATTACATAACTAAATCTTCCATACCGTCTAACTACCAACGGTGACCTATAGATTTTTTCCATAAATGCAATCTTAGGGGCCTATTCTGACACATTGTTGACTATGAAATCAATATCAGTGGTAGAAGTAAATAGCCATCATCCTAGACCGAAACGTCAGTTGGCCGAAACGTCCGTCCACCGTTAAAAACACACCTAATGAAATACCGGTATACTCGGTGTAGGGGTGTGACCTTGCAAATGTAACGTACTTTATTAACATCAAAACCCATTGGAAGAAAGAAGCTTCTCTGTCTCGCACAAATGTATATATTTCCTTATATTTTACAATGCAGTCATTGTACATAGCCCCACAGAGTACCATTGTGAGAGCCCAAAACGTCCGACTGCCCAAAGCCGGCCAGGATCAGGACTTTGACACCTACAACATAATGCACAGTTAGATACAACTCGAGCATCAAGAAATAATATATCACAAGAACCATGACCAGAGTTTGTCCATGTCCTTAAGGTGGTCCCGACCTCGCATGAATATTGTTTTAATTGATAGATCTACGGCCGGAGGTTGTGACAAGTTCCATCAAGGGCAAAGATACCAATTAAGAGAATACTGCCTATGCCTATGCCTGACGCCTATTTTTCCGTGCGTTGTTGCCCCCCCCCCCCCCCCTTCAAGGTTTGCCTGGGTGTTGTTCGTACATTGCTATCTAAGAGATACAAAACGAGCGTATCGCGGTTTCATATCGCCAGATTGTGAATGATTGAAACGTCAAATGTAACTGTTCGTTTGTTGTTAGTTATATAGGATGTTTTGGGCAGTCGGACGTTTTGGGCGCTCACACATACCATGCCCGCGCGCGCCATCTTGTTATTTCTACGACCCAGCGATCTCGTATGGTACCAGCTTAAACGGTTTCCTCTACAAATGCGTTTATGTGATAATGCTTTCATGCGCAACAACGAGTTATGTCATGTTAGCGGGATACACCAAAGCATCTTAACGGCGCTTTGTTTTATGTGTAGTCTTTATTGCACCACTGTCGTTTTTATGTACTTTCGATCGGTAAGCGTTAAAAGGTGGGGTTCGCAATTTAGAGAAGGCGGATGACTTATTTTATTTTATTTGCAGATAATCGTCAGACATTTTATAGCAAGAACGTGATACTTACCGAAATGATTCATGCCCGAAGACTTTCCACGTTCATTTCTACATATCAATCTAATTAATGGTGGGACCGACTCCCTGGAAAAATTGCTGTAGTCCTTGGGAACTCTCTTTACTCTTTCCGGCTCCCCTCTGGCATCCAAAGGGTTGTTCTCCTCACTGGAGAAGCGGCGGCCATTCGGTCCATGATCTGCTACATTCCCGGGTTGCGATGTCAGACAACCGGCTGGGGGATGCGATTAACGATAACGCGGAGTCGTTACACCTTCACACCCTCCGGGACCTAGATCTACCCATTAAAACCAATATTTATTGCGAGATTAGGAGGGCATGAAACAAATCTGGGGACATATTTATTCTTTGATGATCGTATCGTGCTTTGGGCAAAATCGGCGTCTAACTGTGCATTATGTTATAGGTGTTTCAGTCATGATCGTGGCCCGTTTTGGGCAGTCGGACGTTTTGGGTTCTCACAAACGTTAGTGTGTATATTTGGACGATTTTTATCTGGCTTGGCTGTGGCTATAAAAAAAACGACTCTTTGGGAGCCCATTCCATTGCAAATGTTAGGATCAATGTCCCCACCGATGCTGATAACACACGACACCACTTCTGATCACACCTTTAGCAAAAGACCGGTACGTGATGTCTTAATGTATCGCTTTAATGTGCAATAGAATGCTGAACTTACCACATCTTATGATCTAAGTCCCCACCAATGCTGATAACATACTAGACCGATCGGCTTGCGAGTTAGAAAAGTGGAGGTGCGCAACCTTATGGCAATCTACAGTGGTTGTTGCACTGCATTATACCGAGTACCATATAAATGTATCAATATATATATATACATATAAATATAGAAAAGCATCTCTATTCCAATGCGTTTAGATGCTGATATTTTGCTAATATTGTAATTTAAACTTGAAACAAGTAAAAAACCGGGTATTTCATTACAATATCAATATCGCGGTTACACCTACGGTAAATACTGATGTGCATTTAACTAGCGGTATAATTTCATCTGATGTCAACAATTATAGTACACTAATACAAAAAACTGTATTACTATATCAGGTATCACTTATAAACATTATTCTGCCTGTATGATTGGCAGCAGTGCTTATTTATATCTAGACCGGGGATTATGTCCTAGTGTATTTTTGGGGCAGGGAATTATTTCCGCCGGGGATTTTGTCCTACACCCGATCTCTTCACACTATGGGGCTCGGTAAATGATATGAAAAATGATTTACAAAGTTAATTCGCCTACACACTGTGCTGCCAGTATAGAGGGCAGTATTGTGTTATACGTCTTCTGGGCGTCAGAAAGGAATTGCAAATAAGTCGTCATCCGTTAGTTGAGGTATTACGTACTATACGAATGGGAAAAGAATATAGCACGGATTTTGGCCGTAATAGCCGCCCATTCGATTCATACGCTCTCAGCGTGTGTGAGAACAGAGGCAACAGATACTTAAGAAAGGTGCCGAGGTCAACGAGTCGCATGGCCATTGCTATCTTTCTGATCACCGAACACTTGCCCCAACTGGCAATGTTGGTATAGCGTCGTGAGGCCCGGCACACTCCCAACGACTTGTGTGACCTTGTGTGGGGTGGGGGAGGATGCGGGGAGAGGGGAGGGTACGGGGTGGGGGAGGATGCGGGGAGAGGGGAGGGTAAGGGGTGGGGGAGGATGCGGGGAGAGGGGAGGGTAAGGGGTGGGGAGGATGCGGGGAGAGGGGAGGGTAAGGGGTGGGGGAGGATGCGGGGAGAGGGGAAGGTAAGAGGTAGGGGGGGGGGGGGTGCGGGGAGGGGGGAGGCTAAGGGGTTGTCAGGCCTATGTGACGCATCGGGGCCGAGGCCGTTGTCAGACCTATGTGACGCATCGGGGTCGAGACAATTGTCAGACCTATGTGACGCATCGGGGCCGAGACCGTTGTCAGACCTATGTGACGCATCGGGGCCGAGACCGTTGACAGACCTATGTGACGCATCGGGGTCGAGACAATTGTCAGACCTATGTGACTCGTCAGGGCCCAGACCGTTGTCAGACCTATGTGACACATCGGGGCAAGACCTTTGTCAGACCTTTGTGACGCATCGGGGCCGAGGCCGTTGTCAGACCTATGTGACGCATCGGGGCCGAGACCGTTGTCAGACAAATGTGACGCATCGGGGCCGAGACCGTTGTCAGACCTATGTCACGCATCGGGGCCGAGACCGTTGTCAGACCTATGTCCCGCATCGGGGCCGAGACCGTTGCCAAACCTACGTGATGCATCGGGGCCGAGACCGTTGTCAGACCTATGTGACGCATCGGGGCCGAGATCGTTGTCAGACCTGTGCGATGCATCGGAGCCGAGACCGTTGTCAGACCTATGTGACGCATCGGGGTCGAGACCGTTGTCAGACCTATGTGACACATCGGGGCAAGACCGTTGTCAGACCTATGTGACGCATCGGGGCCGAGACCGTTGTCAGACCTTTGTGACGCATCGGGGCCGAGACCCTTGTCAGACCTATGTCACGCATTGGGGCCGAGACCGTTGTCAGACCTATGTGACGCATCGGGGCCGAGACCGTTGCCAAACCTATGTGACGCATCGGGGCCCGAGACCGTTGTCAGACCTATGTGACGCATCGGGGCCGAGACCGTTGTCAGACCTGTGCGATGCATCGGGGCCGAGACCGTTGTCAGACCTATGTGGCGCATCGGGGTCGAGACCGTTGTCAGACCTATGTGACGCATCGGGGCCGAGACCGTTGTCAGACCTATGTGATACATCGGGGCAAGACCGTTGTCAGACCTATGTGACCCACCGGGGCCGAGACCATTGTCAGACCTATGTGACGCATTGGGGCCGAGACCGTTGTCAGACCTATGTGACGCATCGAGGCCGAGACCGTTGTCAGACCTATGTGACGCATCGGGGCCGAGACCGTTGTCAGACCTATGTGACGTATCGGGGACGAAGTCGGGAGGGGGGGGGAGACCGGTGGGGGGGAGGGCGAGACTCCCGTGAAGCATCCGATCCGAGGCTATGAACTCGACGTGTCAACCAGGAGGAAACGGTCTCACCAATTGACTGTTATGATGTGGTTTCTTCGATGATCAGTGTGGAGGATATACCAGTATATACAAAAATAACGTCAGTGCGAAACAAGGAGAGTTTAAATATTCTTATTTTAATTGATATACTGTATATGCCGATAGCGTGATCACTACATCTTGTGTCTCATCCGGAATAATCAAATATGTACCTCATGAATGAAACACGCAATATGCATGTTAATCTGTTCTCACAGTAGACATTTACCAATTTCGGCACAACACACACAAACACACATACACCCATTCAGCCGATTCTGCAACTGTGTCGTTAACTGCGGCCGCTGTTTACTGCCGATTCACGGCCTTAATTTCTCGCCATTCTGCAGGTAAAATCACATACCTGGACTCCTAAAGTACTGGTGCAGGTTACCGAATCGGGCGCCGAGACACCACATCAATGTAGCATGCATTTCATTGGACGTTGCTTCGATCTTTATTATTTACACGATACACGTATGCCTTCAAACATTTCCTGTATGCCACTTAGACTATTTGGCTGTACGCCTACGCCACACAGCGCCGCATAGGGGTCCTCTCATAAGTCTATTTCCCGGCCCTTCTGTTCGAATGAAAGCGTGGTCATCTGTTTGGGGTTTATATCGATCTTGTTACGTCTATTGGACCCCCCACGAACCGAAGACATTTGTGATTTGTCCGTTAAATAGGTCGTTTTTGTGCTTCGCCTCGTCGAGCTAAACGTCTGGACGGCGGAGGAATACATGGGAGTGCCGCGGCGCTCGCTTCCGTTGCCACAGCAACAGCACCTGAACTTGTCCGCCAGCCAGCGGAGGCAGCGGATTTTTCTACGAGGAAAAAACGGAAACACATGAGTGTGGTATTAAGGCTTGTCCAGTCAAACATTAATCATGTAACGGGAAGGGGCTTATACAGTAATAGTATACTTGTTAATGCCAATGTTGTTTTGTTTTGCTTTAAGTCTAAAACATTTTTGAACATCATATCGGTATCTCTCTGCCCATCAACCTTATCCCAGTCGCAGGGTCCCTGTCACTTTTCCACACTCACCACCAATACCAGTCCACCTCTTTCAAACAAAGTCGACTGTAACTTTGATGAAATATTTTAAGCTAGACATGTATGTTAGTCTACTATGAAACTAAGGGTTTCATAGAGAGATCAGAACCGTATGGACCTACCGACTACCTAAACTCAGGTCAGTCAACCCCGTCCCATTTAGTCAGTCAACCCCGTCCCATTCAGTCAGTCAACCCCGTGCCATTCGGTCAGTCAACCCCGTGCCATTCAGTCAGTCGACCCCGTCCCATTCGGTCAGTCAACCCCGTCCCATTCAGTCAGTCAACCCCGTCCCATTCAGTCAGTCAATCCCGTCCCATTCAATCAGTCGACCCCGTCCCATTCGGTCAGTCAACCCCGTCCCATTCAGTCAGTCAACCCCGTCCCATTCAGTCAGTCAACCCCGTCCCATTCAGTCAGTCAACTCCGTGCCATTCAGTCAGTCGACCCCGTCCCATTCGGTCAGTCAACCCCGTCCCATTCAATCAGTCAACCCCGTCCCATTCAATCAGTCAACCCCGTCCCATTCAAGCAGTCGACCTTGTCCCATTCAGTCAGTCAACCCCGTCCCATTCAAGCAGTCAACCCCGTGCCATTCAGTCAGTCAAGAGAGGTCGAGCCGATACAAGGTCGGATACAAGGGTGGGTCCAGGGGGTCCAGCCCCCCCCCCCCCACCCCCACCTCTTTTTGAGGAAGAACGCTATTTGAGATGACGTGCACCCCCCCCCCCCCCCACGGCCGCCAGTCTTCATTGGACGTCAACAAATTGGTGGACCCCCCCGATCGCATGTTTCAATGGACCACCCCCTTTTCAAATCCCTGGATCCGCCCCTGGGATGCCGACTGACCTGACTTTGAGGCAGATCTTTGAGCTGAAGGCGCCGTAGATGATCGGGTTGGCCACGCTGTTCAGGGGTGCGAAACTCTGGATCAGAATGCGCGTGGCCCTGGTCTCTACGGAGTGGACCACGTGACCAAACACGTCCAGCATGTTGAAGATAAAGAAGGGACTCCAGCAGACGACGAAAGCTGCGTGGCGGGGGGGGGAGAAGAGAAATGTACAGGCTGTGGTGGTGTTGGTTGGTTGGTTGGAAGGTTAATGCCGCTTAATGCCTTGTTCACACGATGCAATACGTTGTAAAGTTCATTGAAACAAATCAACTTTTCGACCGACTCTGCAATTAGAGGGCCGGTTTTCCACGCATTGTAAGCTTAGCGCGTGTTCTAACGTTTCGATCAACTTCAAAATGTGTGAATTTTTAACCAATCAGCGTTGAGCATTTTAGTCAATCGGCGTTGAGAGTATCACGTTGACTTTACTGTTTGCATTATGACAATGATAAAGTATGTGTGGCTTGCATATGCATGACGCTATGACGCGCGATGCCCTAATGGTATGTTCGCTAGATGGCGGTAGTGAAAATTGTTCAATCGGTTGGTACGCGGTTTGGCCGACCGACCGGTGCTTCGACCGTTGTTACGACTATGGAAGGAAGGATCGTGCCGTGAAAACCGCAGCATATGTGACATGTTACAATTTATATCAAATTCTATATAAAGCTACTTAGTCATTGCAGTGTCTTGTGTGTCGTAACCTCTGCTCAATGTGATCGATGTATTGCTTTTACGATGGATGATGCCTAATAAAAAAAAATAAAAAAAAATACCGTGTAAACCCGAAATAACTGAATGTGACGAATGACAGAATGACGGAAGCTAATTGGCTTACCGATAACAATGACCAGCGTCATCTTGACGGTCCTGATTGGCTTACCGATAACAACGACCAGCGTCATCTTGACGGTCCTGATTGGCTTACCGATAACAATGACCAGCGTCATCTTGACGGTCCTGATTGGCTTACCGATAACAATGACCAGCGTCATCTTGACGGTCCTGATTGGCTTACCGATAACAATGAACAGCGTCATCTTGACGGTCCTGATTGGCTTACCGATAACAATGACCAGCGTCATCTTGACGGTCCTGATTGGCTTACCGATAACAATGACCAGCGTCATCTTGACGGTCCTGATTGGCTTATCGATAACAATGACCAGCGTCATCTTGACGGTCCTGATTGGCTTACCGATAACAATGACCAGCGTCATCTTGACGGTCCTGATTGGCTTACCGATAACAATGACCAGCGTCATCTTGACGGTCCTGATTGGCTTACTGATAACAATGAACAGCGTCATCTTGACGGTCCTGATTGGCTTACCGATAACAATGACCAGCGTCATCTTGACGGTCCTGATTGGCTTACCGATAACAATGACCAGCGTCATCTTGACGGTCCTGATTGGCTTACCGATAACAATGACCAGCGTCATCTTGACGGTCCTGATTGGCTTCCCGATAACAATGACCAGCGTCATCTTGACGGTCCTGATTGGCTTACCGATAACAATGACCAGCGTCATCTTGACGGTCCTGATTGGCTTACCGATAACAATGACCAGCGTCATCTTGACGGTCCTGATTGGCTTACCGATAACAATGACCAGCGTCATCTTGACGGTCCTGATTGGCTTACCGATAACAATGACCAGCGTCATCTTGACGGTCCTGATTGGCTTACCGATAACAATGACCAGCGTCATCTCGACGGTCCTGATTGGCTTACCGATAACAATGACCAGCGTCATCTTGACGGTCCTGATCTTCGCCTTCGGGATCACTCCTCTGGAGCTGGTGCTGCAGTCGCTGTGGTTCCGCTTTTGCCGTCAGGGGCGCGATTTACGTGATCCCGTATCGTTCCTATAGCGACCAATATGATTGCAAAATGTATGTGTCATATATCACTGAAATTGACATACATCGAAAGACCGGGGTTGGGTCGGGGGGTGGTGGGCGGGGGGGGGGGTGGGGAGGTGGGTAAGGGCGTGTTCCCAAATGACGAATTTTAAATTTCTTTACTCACAGGTCACGATGAATTAAATGGAGAATTCCCCGCATACAATGGATGGGGCTGATACATGAGATAAATTGGTGTTTGCTCAATTATTTAGTATTAAAATTCTCAGTTCACGGTTAGTGAAAATCATTGACCATGACGGACGGCTAATGTCCCATTCCCAGTTCAAGAGGAATTATTTTCCTCATTCCCAGTCCAGGGTATCATGAAAGGCCCGTTCCCGAGGAACGCAAGTAGATCCCCCCCCCCCCGCCCCCACCTCGCCCCCCTCCGCCCGCCATTTAGTCGATCACAACGCGTCCTTTGGCTGGGCTCTGGCTGACCCTTCATAACGCCCCCTAATGAAGACAGGATCTCGGTCACGCGTGCGACGGCTGAAGGCAGTGTCCCAGGCGCGCAGACAAAGAAAAAGAGGGATGTCCGCGGGGGGGGGGGGGGGGGGGGAGGGGGGGTGGTAATCAACAATAATCTATATCTGCATATGTGTCTGCGTGACTTGGTGGAAGTTCACAGATTTAATCGTTCGGAGTCCATTGATGTTGAGTTTGTTCCATTTTGCCTTCAGGGGGGGGGGGGGGTGGGGGGGGGGGGAGGGCTATAACATCCACATATTACACTTCCCTTCCTCTTTGCAATAAAAACATCAAGCCTATTCTATTATAATAAAACAAACAGACGCTTGGTTTAGTTTTATTTCTTATCTCCCATCATCTATGTAGTATATGGCTATGCCAGTGGATCCAGAATACGACGGTCCCATGGTCACCGGGGGGTGTCATGGGATCCAGAATACGACATCCCCATGGTCACTGGGGGGTGTCATGGGATCCTGAATACGTCACCATGGTCACTGCGCGGTGTCATGGGATCCAAAATACGTCACCATGGTAACTGAGCGGTGTCATGGATATAGAATATGACGTCCCCATGGTCACTGGGGTTGCCATGGAATCCAGAATACGTCACCATGGTCACTGAGCGGTTGCCATGGGACCCAGAATACGTCACCATGGTCACTGAGCGGTGCCATTGCATCCAGAATACGTCACCATGGTCACTAAGCGGTGTCATGGGCAACACGAATAGAGGTTTATCTATGATATATACCAAATAATGACCAATCCCTGCACAGGTCCGCGCCGTACTCACCATTGCGTAACCCTTTGATTGACATCCTCTGAAGCAAGGACGCCTTCGATGGCACCGGCGCTGTCAACGACTTGGACTTCTTCCAGATGATGTAGATGATGACGTAATAGCAGACGGCTATGATGAGAGCCGGGATGAAGAACACGGCGGCCGCGATGACGCTCAGGTAAATCTGGAGGTAGAAGGGACATGACCAGGACAAGGGGTCTGGAACGGGGCGGGGGAGGGGGGAGGGGGGGAGCCTTAATGGTGCTTGCTGATCGCGAATCCCCAAGAATCTCCACCGGGATAATGGAAAAATTGACATTCGACATTGACCCCCAACTTCCGACACTGATGATCTGAAAAAGCGACATCGACACAAAAATTTTTAGAAGGAAACGACACTGAATTTTGGAAAAATCGACACTGGACAATGGACTCTTACCCCGCCCCCCCTCTTCCAGACCCCTATCACGATCCGATCACTACGCCTTCAATCATTCCTGTACACATATAATTAAATCTTAAGGTTATTATCTTAAGGTTACTATTTAAACCAAAGTTAAACATTGGACGAGTTGGGACGCACGCAGTAACATGAATACCCCATGAATACAATCTTCCGATAGAGGGCGCAACGACTTCTGACGCCATATATTCACCGACTGTGAAGTCTCCTTGCGGTAAAAGTGTTATATGTATATATAGGTGCTTACGGCCGTTCCAACAGCGAAGGGCCTTCCTCGGAACACTTCCCCGTCAAATTTCTTGATATTGTAACTTTAAATGAAAATCATCATAATTATCTAACAGTCTCGGGCGACATGCCCACCTGCCAGTGCTCTATCTTGTTGATCATGATGTCACACTGTTGTCCGCCACGGGAAGGTACGACTTGCCCTAGGATTAACATAGGCACTGAGAAGATACAGGATAATCCCCAGGATAATCCGATCAGACAAGGCGCTCGGGACCCTGGAAAGCAAGACAAAAAAAAAACACATTGTTTAAATCAAACAAGTTTTTGTTTGATAAATCAACATGATAGAAAGCCTAGATGTTCATCTGATTCATTGGAAGACAGGCATTTAAACCACTACGTACAGTCAGAACCCGGTAATCCGACGCATGCGGTTACTCTCGAATTTGTGTCCTATAACAGAACATGCCAGATTATAACGAATTCGGAAATCCCTGGTATTGATGTCACGTGGATGACCCTTCAGCAATGGCCGACTGTTCGCGTAGTCATCGTGGTCGTCATCGCTCCCAGGGGCCGCCCCGATAGCCCAGTGGGTTAGAGCGCTCGCCTTGAGTGCTCTGGCCATCGCTCCCAGGGGCCGGCCAGGTAGCCCAGTGGGTTAGAACGCTCGCCTTGAGTGCTCTGGCCGCCTGAGAGCGTAACGCCACGTGGATCGGTGGTTCGAGCCACGCTGTGGCCATGTCTGTGTGGTCATAGGATAAAATCCCATGTCTTTCTTCGTAAAGAGTAGGGGGTTACCACCGGGGACATGGCTCCGCTCTCACCTCCCTTCTCCCATTGACGCGATATGGCAAAAGAGTGGTTAAAGTGTCCTGAATAACCAACCAACCAACCGTTTGTTCCGTTCATGTACTACACTGAGTAAAGCTTAACACCGTGAAGCATTTAAATCATTTAAGCTGTTTACAGATCAATTTTTTCCATGAAAATCATGTTCAACCTTTCGTGTGAAATTCCTTCATTGTATTCACACACGACAGCCCCATAGTGTGCAAGAACTCCAAAGAGAATCTTTTAGATACACTTGCAATCAGACTCGTACAGGTAGGAGCGCGAACAAGTAGCGATCTTGTGTACCGCGTCATTAAACTATGGGTATTGTTGGCGCTGTTTACCACACTATAGATAAATATGGTAATATACACGTTTCGTAAAGCAGCCTACTTACATGCGGAATCGTACATTTTTACATTTTACAATCAAGACTAAAAGTATCTCAAAATTATGATGCATCAATGCTTTATCTCTTTGAGTGTAAACAACAATTACAACATAAAACTGAGCGGTTTATTTCTATCGCGCGCGGACGTCCTGGCGAGCCGCGGTCGACATCACACAGCATACCGAACAGCGAAAAGGCGCGCAGGGACATAAAGCCGGCCAACAACTTCTGCTTAGGATTTAAATTCAAGACAGCACATGCTTATTTGACATGGAGAAGATGTTGGTAATACAAAAACTTACAGAGTATATTACTTTACGGAGTTAACGCTGAGAAGGATCGAACGATGTATCGAGATCCTTACCGCAAAACCATATGAAGTGCGTTACTCGGAGAGAATACTGTATGAGCCACTTCACGTTATATAAAAAATACATCTACAGATAAATAATTATCAATTTGAAAAACGTGATAAGAGACACTACATTCGGTTTCTAAAGCATGAATTAGACACTTCAGTACAAATATATATACATACACGGCTTAACTACGCATGCAATTTGCCACGTGAATAATATCTTCGATTTTAAATAAGACGTTTTTGCCACGTTAAAACGTATTTATGGGGTTAGTCGATTAACGTTCATCATTGTATGATCAGTTTGTAGTCATACAGTGTGAATTACTAGCTCTTCCCGTTTCCGGTCAGAGTTAGAAAAAGGTGGAGGTTTTTTATATTCCTGTTTCATTTCAATCTGTGATAATCAGTGTTTTTCTTTTTGATTTGGCTTGTTAAGTTACTCACGAATGTATATTGACATTGATCGGTAGTAAATAAAAATGGTTCTACAAAAAAAACAAAAAAAAACAAAAAAAACAAAAAAAACACGCAAGACAAAGACAGTAGCACTGCTCCCCCACATGAGAATTATCCATGTTTAGATAACTGCGGTTGTGTACTTACTGCTGGCGGAGAAGCTGAGCGGTCTGGCGATGGCTTCCAGACGGTCGAGGCTGAGGGACACCAGGACGTATGTTGAGGCGTACATCACCACCGACTGGAGCAGAAAGACGCTTAAATAATTATATTAATAATAACGTTTATGTCCCATCTTTCAAGCCATGGGCCTATGGTATCAATCCAGTGCAAAGTGCAGTACATATGAGTGTGCTGGTACATTTACAAACTCAATTTGCGAAACTTGAAAGCATTCTACGTATAAGGAGCTATATTCCGAAGTTCAGAAAAATTTTGAGAGGATAGTATTGTGATAAATAGTACTCGGGATGAATACAGCACAGTCCCGCTAAAAAAACGCCAAAAAGTGCGGAATCTACTATTCCCCCCCTGACGCGCGATCGCCATCTGATGCGACGAGCATCGTATTCTTGATAGCGCGATTCTATGATTATATGAATTTTTTTTGACACAAGATAGATAATTTTCAAATAGTAACGAATTGTCGTTTTAAAAGTATCAGGTTGGCTATTGTCGTGGACGTATATATGCAATGGTTCAATATGTCGTGTTAAGTTGACGACACTTTGATCCAATTATCTTATATATAACTACTATATACATGTATATTAAATCATACGGTTTGATGTAGTAGGGACGCCCGATACATTCCAAAATATATTTAATGTAACAAAGCATTGTCTCACTAATGGAATATGCTCAACAAGGATATATAAATATGGTTGGTTGTATCTCCAGGACGCTTTAACCACTTTGGGTCATATCGCGTCAATGGGAGAAAGAAGGGGAGAGTGGAGCCATGTCCCCGGGGGTAACCCCCTGTCTTTGAGAAGCAAGACACGGGATATTTATCCTGCGACCACAGCGGGGCGCGAACCACCGATCCACGTGCCGTTAGACTCTCAGGTGGTCAAAACACTCAAGGCGAGCGCGCTAACCCACTGAGCTATCGGGCCGGCCCGATATAATCATGTAAACGTGGATTAGGACGTCAATAGATTCGTGTACATCATAGCTGGACTTGGACCTGACAAAAGACAAAGATAGAGCTCAAAGGCTCAAATCCCATTACCGCCCTAACAAAACTCACATCGAGAAGGAGGGGGGTGCAGGGCACAGCATAGAGAGCCGATGAAACGTAGAACCCAGTTCGCCACCCCCCACAATATTAGTATTTACAAGGATCATGGCCAATTTGCTCCTCCGCACCCTGAAGGCATTTCTCCACGCCAACGTCCCCGTGAATCACGCCGAATTATTGGCACTACAGCAGCTCTACCATCTCTACACAGTCGATATAGGCCGCCTCTCCTCGCCGTCGCAGTGGAGAAACTTCCCATAACAATCACTTCCCTGCCTCGGGCTATCCACATCCCTAGTTTTCTACGCGGCGGCTTAGCGCATCAACCACCAATGGGCGATGGCGGACCCGCGGCTTAGCACATCAACCATCAATGTTTCGACGGGGGACCCGCAAAGTGACTCGGGCTCGGGATCGAAGACTTTGACCTGGAGTTCTTTACACGTATCCGGAGCACTCCTCCGAGGGAAGTCATCACCATTTGTTTCCCAATGATCGACCCAAAACTGCCGCTTTAGTACCCGGGCGGACAGGTCGCCGACGGCACGAAGTCCGCTGATCATTGCTGTGGCTGGGGCGGCGGCCGCCACCGTCTCCCAGTACCTCCCCTCCAGCAACTGTGTCCATTGCCCCCCCCCCCTCCCCTCCACCCCAGCAACAGTGTCCACTCCAGACATCGATCAGGTGGCGTGGAATTAAGCCAGTGGCGGATCCTAGGCTTCCGATGCCAACGTCCCCCACCCCCCTCCCCCCCCCACTTCCGTCACCCCTTCCCCTTCCCCGCACCCATGTTTGTTTATAAGGGCAGCAGCGCCATTTTGGTATCGAATTGCATTCCATGTTAGGGGGTTGACCTCCGCACCCATCCCCTTTTCCGGTCCTCCCCCAACCAAACCTCCCACCGCTATTTTCTGCCGCCCAAATGATCACCCATCTCCTTTTCCGGTCCTCTCTCCACCAAACCTCCCACCGCCATTTTCTGCCGCCTAAATGATCACCCATCCGCCACCTCCATCCGCCCCCTGGCCCCCTTGGACCTAGCCACGTGACCCCCTCGCCCCAAGTCCCGGAGCCCCCTCGCCCCTGGCCTTTTCGCCCTCTTACTCTTAGCCTCCTCGCCCCTCGCCCCCTCGCCCACTAGCCCCTAGCCTCCTCCCCCCCGCACCTAGCCCAATTGCTCCCTAGCCCCTACCCTCCTAGACCCCTAGCCCCTAGCACCATAAACCCCTAGCCTCCTAGCCTCCTCGACCCCTCGGCCGTGGCCTCTTCGCCTCTAGCCTCATCGCCCCTAGCCTCATCGCCCCTAGCCCACTAGCCCCCTCACCCCTAGCCTCCAAGCCTCCTAGCCTCCAAGCCTCCTAGCCTCCTAGCCCCGTCGCCCCGTCGCCCTAGCCTCCTCGCCACCTCGCCCCCTCGCCCCCTCGCCCCCTCGCCCCCATACCTCTAGCCCCCTTGCCCCCTAGCCTGCTCGCCCCCTTGCCCGTAGCCTCCTCGCCCCTAGCCTCCTCGCCCCCTTGCCCCTAGCCTCCTCGCCCCCTTGCCCCTAGCCTCCTCGCCCCCTCGCCCCCTCGCCTCTAGCCCCCTTGCCCCCTAGCCTGCTCGCCCCCTTGCCCGTAGCCTCCTAGCCCCTAGCCTCCTCACCCCCTTGCCCCTAGCCTCCTCGCCCCCTCGCCCCTAGCCTCCTCGCCCCCTCGCCACCTCGCCCCCTTGCCCCTTCGCCTCTAGCCCCCTTGCCCCCTAGCCCCCTCACCCCTAGCCTCCAAGCCGTCTAGCCTCCTAGCCTCCTCGCCCCCTCGCCCCCTCGCCCCCTCGCCCTCTCGCCTCCTCGCCCCCTTGCCCCCTCGCCCCCTCGCCCCCTCGCCCCCTCGCCTCCTTGCCCTTTGCCCCTTCGCCCCTCGCCCCCTCCCCCACTCGCCCCTGGCCTCCGCGCCCCCTCGCCCCCTCGCCCTTCGCCCCTTCGCCCCTCGCCCCCTCCCCCACTCGCCCCTAGCCTCCTCGCCCCCTCGCCCCATCGCACCCTCGCCCCTCGCTCCTAGCCACCTCGCCCCCGTGCCCCTAGCCTCCTCGCCCCCTAGCCTCCTCGCCCCTAGCCTCCTCGCCCCTAGCCACCTCGCCTCCTCGCCCGTAGCCTCCTCGCCCCCTAGCCTCCTAGCCCCTAGCCTCCTCACCCCCTTGCCCCTAGCCTCCTCGCCCCTAGCCTCCTCTCCCCCTAGCCACCTTGCCCCTAGCCACCTCGCCTCCTCGCCCCTAGCCTCCTCGCCCCCTAGCCAACTCGCCCCCTTGCCCCTAGCCTCCTCGCCTCCTCGCCCCTAGCCTCCTTGCCCCCTAGCCTCCTCGCTCCCTTGCCTCTAGCCTCCTCGCCCCTAGCCTCCTCGCCCCCTTGCCCCTAGCCTCCTCGCCCCTAGCCACCTCGCCCCTTGCCCCTAGCCTCCTCACCCCCTAGCCTCCTCGCCCCTAGCCTCCTCCCCGCTAGCCACCTCGCCTCCTCGCCCCTAGCCTCCTTGCCCCGAGCCTACTCGCCCCCTCGCCCCCGCCCCCTAGCCCCTTCGCCCCCTAGCCTCCTCGCCTCCTTGCCCCTAGCCTCCTCGCCCCCTTGCCCCTAGCCTCCTCGCCCCTAGCCTCCTCGCCCCTAGCCACCTCGCCTCCACGCCCCTAGCCTCCTCGCCCCCTAGCCTCCTCGCCCCCTCGCCCCCTAGCCTCCTCGCCCCCTCGCCCCAAGCCTCTTCGCCCCCTTGCCCCTAGCTTCCTCGCCCCCTTTTCCCTAGCCACCTCGCCACCTAGCCAACTCGCCCCCTTGCCCCTAGCCTCCTCGCCTCCTCGCCCCTAGCCTCCTTGCCCCCTAGCCTCCTCGCTCCCTTTCCTCTAGCCTCCTCGCCCCTAGCCTCCTCGCCCCCTTGCCCCTAGCCTCCTCGCCCCTAGCCACCTCGCCCCTTGCCCCTAGCCTCCTCGCCCCCTAGCCTCCTCGCCCCTTGCCCCTAGCCTCCTCGCCCCCTAGCCTCCTCGCCCCTAGCCTCCTCCCCCCTAGCCACCTCGCCTCCTCGCCCCTAGCCTCCTTGCCCCGAGCCTACTCGCCCCCTCGCCCCCGCCCCCTAGCCCCCTCGCCCCCTAGCCTCCTCGCCTCCTTGCCCCTAGCCTCCTCGCCCCCTTGCCCCTAGCCTCCTCGCCCCTAGCCTCCTCGCCCCTAGCCACCTCGCCTCCTCGCCCCTAGCCTCCTCGCCCCCTAGCCTCCTCGCCCCCTCGCCCCCTAGCCTCCTCGCCCCCTCGCCCCTAGCCTCTTCGCCCCCTTGCCCCTAGCTTCCTCGCCCCCTTTCCCCTAGCCACCTCGCCACCTAGCCTCCTCGCCCCTAGCCTCCTCGCCCCTAGACACCTCGCCTCCTCGCCCCTAGCCTCCTCGCCCCTAGCCTTCTCGCCCCCTCACCCCCCGCTCCCTCGCCTTCTCGCACCTAGCCTCCTTGCCCCCTAGCCTCCTCGCCCCTAGCCTCCTCGCCCCCTAGCCTCCTCGCCTTCTCGCCCCATAGCCTCCTCGCCCCTAGCCTCCTCGCTCCCTCGCCCCCCCCCCTCGCTCCCTCGCCTCTGGACTCCTCGCCCCCTCGCCTCCTAGCCCCTAGCCTGGGAGTCGAGTCAATGTCACAATGACGCATGTTAGTCGGGTTGAATCAATGACACAATGACGCATGTTAGTCGAGTTGAGTCAATGACACAATGACGCATGTTAGTCGGGTTGAGTCAATGACACAATGACGCATGTTAGTCGAGTTGAGTCAATGACACAATGACGCATGTTAGTCGAGTTGAGTCAATGACACAATGGCGCATGTTAGTCGAGTTGAGTCGATGACACAATGGCGCATGTTAGTCGAGTTGATTTAATGACACAATGACGCATGTTAGTCGAGTTGAGTCAATGACACAATGACGCATGTTAGTCGAGTTGAGTCAATGACACAATGGCGCATGTTAGTCGAGTTGAGTCAATGACACAATGACGCATGTTAGTCGAGTTGAGTCAATGACACAATGACGAATGTTAGTCGAGTTGAGTCAATGACACAATGGCGCATGTTAGTCGAGTTGAGTCAATGACACAATGGCGCATGTTAGTCGAGTTGAGTTAATGACACAATGACGCATGTTAGTCGGGTTGAGTCAATGGCACAATGACGCATGTTAGTCGAGTTGAGTCAATGACACAATGGCGCATGTTAGTCGAGTTGAGTCAATGACACAATGGCGCATGTTAGTCGAGTTGAGTTAATGACACAATGACGCATGTTAGTCGAGTTGAGGTAATGACACAATGACGCATGTTAGTCGAGTTGAGTCAATGACACAATGGCGCATGTTAGACCATTCGACACCAGGGCACCCACAGTGGCACTATTAAGGGGGCTGCCTTGCTCCCGGTCAAAAGGTTGAAGACAATTATTGAGTGAGAGGCCATCTACTCTCAGCTTTATTGCGTGCGCAAAACGTGTTCAGACAAGTAATGTTCCGTCTGAGCGTGAATGGATGAGATATCAGTACTGGGTCAATTGAGAAAAACGCATTACGCCAATGAAATTAGTTACATGAAGTTACATGGTGTCAACGAGAAAAAAAATCCCATTACCGCCATAACAAAACTCACACCGGGACGGATAATAACTCCATTGGAAGGTAGGGATGAGACAGAAATTGGATAAAACGGAAACTGCAGCAGGAATGGTACATTTAACCCACGAGAAATAATCAGAATAAGATGGAATTGAAAGTAAATGAAAAACAAAAAGCTAACATCATACTTTATAGGAATTGCTGAACGACGTCAACGCATCAAGGACGCATGAAACTGAGGTAAATAGAACTAATATACAGTAGCGAAGAGAGGTATTGACACGTCACTTCAATTCAGGTCTCGTGGATAGGGACCTTCAGCTGTTGAACGCCTATGGCCATAGCCGTATAGTATACAACCAGGCCTGGGTGACACATTTTCCAGACACAAAACTCTGGCATAAAACTACACCGTAGCCACGTGTTGCTGTGTGACGGGGCTTACGACCAGGGTTTCGTCGATCGAGTGCCTTGCTTAACTCGATTATCGCCCGACTGGAGGGGAGGTGGGTGGGGGGGGGGGGCGTTGTGGGGGTGGGGGGGGGGGCAAAAAGCCTTAAATACCGTCGTCAGTAACATGTTTCTAGGGCAGGGGAGAGGGAGTGGTCGTGTGTTGGGCAGGGTGGAGGCGGTCGGGGGTGGAAGCGGTGGCGGGTGGGGTGGGGGTGGTTGGGGGAGGGGGACCTCACAAACACGTGCTCTACAACCGCCACCCACATCCCCGAGTACCGTGGTTGTGCCTCAGAGTTTTGTTGACACAATTTTGCATTCTTGGAAGGATGGCAATTGGTATATTTTGGCAACTTGAACCAACATGACCCAGGAATGCAAATCCTGTCAGTCATGGTCTTGTATCGTGCCAGTCCTGCAGACATCCATGGTCTTGTATCGTGCCAGTCCTGCAGACACCCATGGTCCTGTATCGAGCCGGTCCTGCAGACACCCATGGTCCTGTATCGTCCAGACCTGCAGGCACCTATGGTCCTGCATCGTGCCGGTCCTGCAGACACCCATGGTCCTGTATCGTCCAGTCCTGTAGACACCCATGGTCCTGTATCATTCAGTAATGCAGACACCCATGGTCCTGTATCGTGCAGTCCTGCAGACACCCATGTTCCTATATCGTCCAGTCCTGCAGACACCCATGTTCCTGTATCGTCCAGTCCTGCAGGCACCCACGGTCCGGTATCGCGCCGGTCCTGTAGACACCCATGGTCTTGTATCGTGCCAGTCCTGCAGACACCCATGGTCCTCTATCGCGCAGTTCTGTAGACACCCATGGTCCTCTATCGCGCCGTTCTGTAGACACCCATGGTCCTGTATCGCGCCGTTCTGTAGACACCAATGGTTCTGTATCGTCCAGTCAGACACCCATGGTACTGTATCGTTCAGTAATGCAGGCACCCATGGTCCTGTATCGTCCAGTCCTGTAGACACCCATGGTCCTCTATCGTCCAGTCCTGCAGACACCCATGTTCCTGTATCGTCCAGTCCTGCAGGCACCCACGGTCCGGTATCGCGCCAGTCCTGCAGACACCCATGTTCCTATATCGTCCAGTCCTGCAGACACCCATGTTCCTGTATCGTCCAGTCCTGCAGGCACCCACGGTCCGGTATCGTGCCAGTCCTGCAGACACCCATGGTCCTCTATCGCGCAGTTCTGTAGACACCCATGGTCCTCTATCGCGCCGTTCTGTAGACACCCATGGTCCTGTATCGCGCCGTTCTGTAGACACCAATGGTTCTGTATCGTCCAGTCAGACACCCATGGTACTGTATCGTTCAGTAATGCAGGCACCCATGGTCCTGTATCGAGCCGGTCCTGCAGACACCCATGGTCCTGTATCGAGCCGGTCCTGCAGACACCCATGGTCCTGTATCGAGCCGGTCCTGCAGACACCCATGGTCCTGTATTGTCCAGACCTGCAGGCACTTATGGTCCTGCATCGTGCCGGTCCTGCAGACACCCATGGTCCTGTATCGAGCCGGTCCTGCAGACACCCATGGTCCTGTATCGAGCCGGTCCTGCAGACACCCATGGTCCTCTATCGTCCAGACCTGCAGGCACCTATGGTCCTGCATCGTGCCGGTCCTGCAGACACTCATGGTCCTGTATCGTCCAGTCCTGTAGACACCCATGGTCCTGTATCATTCAGTAATGCACACACCCATGGTCCTGTATCGTGCAGTCCTGCAGACACCCATGTTCCTATATCGTCCAGTCCTGCAGACACCCATGTTCCTGTATCGTCCAGTCCTGCAGGCACCCACGGTCCGGTATCGCGCCGGTCCTGTAGACACCCATGGTCCTGTATCGTGCCAGTCCTGTAAACACCCATGGTCCTGTATCGAGCCGGTCCTGTAGACGCCCATGGTCCTGTATCGTCCAGTAATGCAGACACCCATGGTCCTGTATCGCGCCGTTCTGTAGACACCCATGGTCCTGTATCGCGCCGTTCTGTAGACACCAATGGTTCTGTATCGCGCCAGTCCTGCAGGCACCCATGGTCCTGTATCGTCCAGACCTGCAGGCACCTATGGTCCTGTATCGTCCAGACCTGCAGACACCCACGGTCCTGTATCGTGCCAGTCCTGTAGACACCCATGGTCCTGTATCATTCAGTAATGCAGACACCCATGGCCCTGTATCGTCCAGTCCTGCATGCACCCATGGTCCTGTATCGCGCACGGCCGCCCCGATAGCTCAGTATCTTAGAGCGCTCGCCTTGAGCCCTCTGGCCACTTGAGAGCCTAACGGCACGTGGATCTGTGGTTCGAGCCCCGCTGTCTGTGTAGTCGCAGGATAAAGATCCAATGTCCTTCTTAATAAAGACGAGGGGATTACCCCGGGGGCATGGCTCCACTCGGCCGTGCCGTGCCTGCCCTGTGATGGCGCTACTCAATGGCAACTATTACCTGGGTAAAGCAATCTAACCAAGGACACATTCCTGTGGCCCATGGGGCAATATCAGCCATCGTATTCCATTGTTGACCCAAAATACATCTTAGCATGGATGGTTGATTGCTTGGTTGTATATTCAGGACGCTTTAACGACTTGTGGTCATATCGCGTCAATGGGAGAAGGAAGGGAGAGTGGAGCCATGTCATCGGGGGTAACCCCTACTCTTTGCGACGAAGGACATGGGATCTTTATCCTGCTAGCACACATACATGGCCACAGCGGGGCTCGAACCACCGATCCACGTGCCGTTAGGCTCTCAGGTGACCAGAGCACTCACGGCGAGCGCTCTAACCCACTGAGCTAGCGAGGCGGCCCCTCTATGCATTGGTATCGCCTTATAGCCATTATGTAAGCTTTGGGGGCGATGACGTTGAGATAACCAAAAGGTCACGTCCTCTACGACATTAACCACCGGGGTGCCCCCCCCCCCCTACACCCATGTATCCCCTGGTCTGTCGCCATGGAAACGCGTCCCCAGGGGACGAGAATCGATTGCCTTCAATTAATAGTTGTTTTTTGGCCAGTATCGGAAGCATGAATGACAAAATGAGGAAAGGAATCTGCGGACTATGTAGGGTTGGTATCAATCTATAATATCAGCCGCGCCGATATCATCTCTAGTTTGATCAATAGGGTTGTTTCTCCTAGACGTCGGTACGTTATATCTCTTGGTGGGCTAGCTAGCTATATCTCCCTCCATACAGACTGAACAGTTGAGGCATCTGGAGCCGCCATCTTCGTGAGGGACAGCGTCATATCTCTGCTAGTGAACGGCTCGATATCGAGGGTTTCTGTGGCTCTTATCAGGCGCTTACCCGTCAATAGTACATCGACAGAGGAAACACTACGATCTGATTGGAACATCGATGCCGCCACTAAAACAGGAACATCCTCAGGCTTTATGACAGGCTCAGATGTCGGAAAGTGTGCTGGTTTTCAAGCCCAGCCAAGCACAACAAGAACGTTCATCAGAACGGTATTGTTCGGATAAGACATTCTGTCAACAACGCAGTAATGAAAAAAAAACTGCCGGAACCAACTGTTTGTCGTTGTGTGATTAAAACAGCCATTGCGTTTTTACGGTAATGCCTAGCTGTTTGTAGACCCCGTGAGGCCGTTGGTCTGAGTACTGTAGAACCGCCGTTGCGTGTTCATGTGGTGGGCGGTATCAAGGCTTGGGATGGCGCCCGCCAGCGCACCGTAGAACCGCCGTTGCGTGTTCATGTGGTGGGCGGTATCAAGCCTTAAGTAGAATACTGCCGCCTGGGCACCGTGGAACCGCCGTGGCGTGTGCATGTGGTGGGCGGTATCAAGCCTTAGAGTACTGCCGCCTGGGCACCGTAGAACCGCCATTGCGTGTTCATGTGGTGGGCGGTATCAAGCCTTAGAATACTGCCGCCTGGGCACCGTAGAACCGCCGTTGCTTGTATATGTGGTGGGCGGTATCATGCCTTAGAATACTGCCGCCTGGGCACCGTAGAACCGCCGTTGCTTGTATATGTGGTGGGCGGTATCATGCCTTAGAATACTGCCGCCTGGGCACCGTAGAACCGCCGTTGCTTGTATATGTGGTGGGCGGTATCATGCCTTAGAATACTGCCGCCTGGGCACCGTAGAACCGCCGTTGCTTGTATATGTGGCGGGCGGTATCATGCCTTAGAATACTGCCGCCTGGGCACCGTAGAACCGCCGTTGCTTGTATATGTGGTGGGCGGTATCATGCCTTAGAATACTGCCACCTGGGCACCGTAGAACCGCCGTTGCTTGTATATGTGGTGGGCGGTATCATGCCTTAGAATACTGCCACCTGGGCACCGTAGAACCGCCGTTCCGTGTATATGTGGTGTGCGGTATCTGAGTTCTGTCCATGCACACCGCATGAACACGCAACGGCGATTCCACGGTTGTCCGACTTTTACAGTAATCTAGGCCTCACGGTTTAAAGGCTATATAATATGCGTAGGTTACGCATGTTTAACATTGAGGAATGATAAAATTCTCATTGAAATTCTGCCTTAGATTCATCATGAACGTTTTGTAATAAGCGACTCTTTTTACAAAGGAACCCACGCGGAATCGTAATTAAGTGGCCCATTCAAACACGGAATTCAGGGCGCAATTTGCAAGCTATAGTCAGTCAACAATGGTCAGGCCAGGGTCCAATTTAGTCAATTTGCCAGTGTGCCAATTAATTGGGAATGGGAGATTTATGCAACACAAACATCTCCGCTAATGTCTGCCAGAATCGGTTTTTGCATTCAGCAATGAATTGAGGCAGTATACTGGGTTTGCGACGTTACCTAGAAAGGAACCCATGGCCACACCATTTCCGAACCGACATCCGCGTCAAATTATACCCCGAAAGGTAGACAAAATGTAGTTTTTTGGCCAACGACAGCATTTTAATATTAAAGGAGTATTTTATGACTGACTGTCAAGAACGTGATTCAGATACAATCTACTTTCAAGGATATAGATAATGAACGAACATTTAAATAACGATCCTCGCTGCTTAGTAACACGGGTAAATTAAATGGACTTGCTGGAGCTTTTCTTTCGGCCAATATTGCCAAACATAACGGCTACATTCAGCCAATAAACCCTTCATGATAATGACAGGTTCTCAGAATATGACCCAGAAAGAGGTATCATGGCTCAAATCCATGACCTGCTACTCTGCAACTCGAGAGCTAGATGACCAACTGAGGTATGGGGATCACATTTATAGAGCTATTGGGTGATCAGTATTCCACCCTTGCACACATCCGTTCCCGGCGTGCCTTGCGCATGGTTGGTTGTATATTCAGAGCGAATTAACCACTTTTGGTCATATCGCGTCAATGGAAGAAGGAAGTGAGAGTGGAGCCATTTTCCCTGGGGTAACCCCCTACTCTTTGCGAAGAAGGACATGGGATCTTTATCCTGCGACCACACAGACATGACCACAGCGGGGCTCCCACCATGTTCTTACGCATGGACCCGAGAAGCTACTAATGCATACACTTTATACGATCGCATATGTGAAATCTACAGGCGAGGGAAGTTACTTTTTTCAAATCCTCGACGGATCAAGAAAGTCGTTTTACCTGTTAGTCATGACAAACCGGTAGGACACATCTCTCATTAACACCCGATAGTTAGTCGCCGAAAGGCGCACACATATTTTGTAAAACCACATCTTAAAGACAAGGCGGTTGTGCCCTGTTGCGATTCTCACAGCAGATGCCATCTCAAATGCCATGTGGAAAACAGAAGCCACACTTAGAAAGTGCACTTAGCTCGAAGCAAACAATTGTAGCGTTACGTAGAACATGTTTAAACGGGTTTCCGGACCAGAAACAAAACATGTCCATCACTTGGCAAATGCATTTTCAGAATGAGTAATACACCAGCATTTGAGTAGACGCATTTGATGGATATTGTGCGCCATTAGAACTTGCTTTACTGTGGACAGGCATGAAGGTACAGCGTACTGGTATAACGACTGTAGAACAAGGGCTACACCATACGGCATGCAGAAACTATGGGGGACATACAGGAAGGTTTGATGTACTAGTATAACGACCATAGAACTAGGGCTACACCATACGGCCTGCAGAAACTATGGCGGACATACAGGAAGGTTTGATGTACTAGTATAACGACCATAGAACTAGGGCTACACCATACGGCCTGCAGAAACTATGGGGGACATACAGGAAGGTTGGATGTACTAGTGTAACGGCCATAGAACTAGGGCTGCACCACACGGCCTGCAGAAACTATGGCGGACATACAGGAAGGTTTGATGTACTAGTGTAAGGGCCATAGAACTAGGGCTGCACCATAAGGCCTGACGAAACTATGACGGACATACAGGAAGGTTTGATGTACTAGTATAACGGCCATAGAACTAGGGCTACACCATACGGCCTGCAGAAACTATGGCGGACATACAGGAAGGTTTGGTGTACTAGTATAACGGCCATAGACTAGGACTACACCATACGGCCACCAGAAACTATGACGGACATACAGGAAGGTTGGATGTACTAGTATAACGGTCATAGAACTAGGGCTACACCATACGGCCTGACGAAACTATGGCGGACAGGCAGGAAGGTTTGATGTATTAGTATAACGGCCATAGAAATAGGGCTACACCATACGGCCTGCAGAAACTATGACGGACAGGCAGGAAGGTTTGATGTATTAGTATAACGGCCATAGAACTAGGGCTACACCATACGGCCTGCAGAAACTCTGACGGACATACATGGAGGTTTGATGTACTAGTATAACGGCCATAGAACTAGGGCTACACCATATGGCCTGCAGAAACTATGACGGACATACAGGAAGGTTTGATGTACTAGTATAACGGCCATAGAACTAGGGCTACACCATACGGCCTGCAGAAACTATGACGGACAGGCAGGAAGGTTTGATGTATTAGTATAACGGCCATAGAACTAGGGCTATACCATACGGCCTGCAGAAACTATGACGGACAGGCAGGAAGGTTTGATGTATTAGTATAACGGCCATAGAACTAGGGCTACACCATACGGCCTGCAGAAACTATGACGGACAGGCAGGAAGGTTTGATGTACTAGTATAACGGCCATAGACTAGGGTTGCACCATATGGCCCGCAAAAATCATGACGGACAGGCAGGAAGGTCATTATTATGAATTTGGCCCCGGGTGCCGGTTTGGCGCAGTTTGCTGGTGGCAGACCTTTAGCCGGCTACGGGGATTGCCTTCATTGTAAGCATGGCGCCCATTGGTCGGCGGCTACAGACCAGCGAGGCGATGCAATGGTTGTTATTTTAGTGTCAGCCGTCGGTAAACACACTGACAGCGCCGAGCACGTGGCCGACCTTTGTTTTAAAGGTCAAGGTCTTACATGGCGTGTGAGGGACAAGCTCACCGCTCAGGGTCCCAGCTTCTCTGCCTCTCTGCCATCGCCATGGCAACTTTTTTAGACATCTTACACATGAATAGATACTTATTTGTTGGAATACAGCGATGTAATAACCTATACTGAAAGCTTCTTGTTTGTTCGTCTTTTGTCGATATATATGGCACCATATAATACCTTTCCCAATCTGCTTCCGAGATAGTTTCATTAAGATGTTGAGCCCACTTAACTTCATTGCATTTGCTAAACTTTAAACCACTTATCAATATATTATAACTCGCATTTACAACTCGTTCGTTTCGCGTAATAAATTGGATACTCTGGTTTGTAACTGTTTCTAATCTATCCGTTTCTTCCCCAAGTTCTCTGTTCCAATCTCGGGGGATACAATGCATGAGGCTGTAGTAATCTGCGAAGTTAATTTGCAATCCATATCGTACTGTAAATTCCCCCCTATTATACATTGTACCTTTTTCATTTATTAAATCGTTTAAGTATATAATACTATTATCAATGAACTCCTGCTTCCGCTTGGCTAAATTACTATTGCACAAAAAGTAGGTATTCCATATCGGCATGCATCTCACGTCTGCGTTGGGCTGTATATGTCGCAGTTTTACCCAAGCTCTGAATACATCTGACCAAAAGTTATTTGACACATTATAAAACGTCTGCAGTGACCTTAAATCTAATTCCCAGCATACAACCTTTTCCTTACAGATAAATGTACGAAATAAGTCTTGCCATGCACCTTCGCTAGAAATTAACCTGCGAATCCAGGATATCTTGATGGCATGGGCAAAGGTTTCCACATGAGTAAGAGCGGCACCGCCATATTTACAGGTTTGAGCCAGGCGGTTGATCCCTATCCTGGCTTGTTTTTGTAATTAACTTCCTTTGAATTACTTTTTCGTCCAAGCCACACCCCAATCGTTTTATCAACATTGATCTTTAGTCCCGAACATTTGCCAAATTTATCGAGCAATTCCATTGTAGTTTTTAGCGATTCGGTACTCCCGTCTAATAATAAAAATGCGTCGTCTGCATATTGGCCCAGCTTGTGTTCTGTGTTCCCGAGATTAACCCCACGTATACCTTTATGTTTTTGTAATGCCATTGCAAGAGGTTCCACAACAAGGATAAATAAATAAGGGGAAAGCGGGTCCCCCATGCCTACACCCTCTAGCTAACGAGAAAAACTGAGAAAAGTGACCGTTATTTAACACACAACTAGAAGAATCTCTATACAAAATATCACACCATTTTACAAAGGATTGTCCAAACCCGTATGTCCTTAAAACCTTAAAAAGATATTGCCAGCTTACAGTATCGAATGCCTTCTCAAAATCAAGTAATAATAACAGACCATCTAAATCACCTTCTTTTAAATAATGCATTGCATCATACAAGAATCTAGTGTTTTCACCTATGAATCTACCCCGAAGGAATCCCTTTTGTTGTGACCCAATTACTTCCTGCAAGACAACTCTTAGTCGATGAGGCATAATTCCAGATAAAATCTTATAATCTACATTAAGTAGCGTGATGGGCCTCCAGTTTTTTAAGTAGATCCTCGGTTTATCCCCCTTTGGTAGGCAAGTTATTACATTTTGTTTTTGAGTAATTGAAAGACTGTCCGTCGCATACGCATAGTTCAAACTGTTCAATAGATATTGCCCAATATCTTTCCAAAATACTTTATAGAATTCGGCGGGGAGTCCATCGCTTCCAGGTGTTTTATCGTTTTTCATATTCTTAAGTACCTCCTTAATCTCTTCCTGTGTTATCAACCCTTCACATGAATCGATCTGCCCCTGGGTTAAAATCTGAACATTGTTTTCATTTAGGAACTCATCCGTTGAACCCTGAGGGTCAATGCCAGCGTATAAGTTTTGATAGAAATTCATTTGGGCCTTCTAAATTAGTGTCGGTTCCTCAATAGTACAATTATCTACTTCTACTATATTTATCACCATATTAACGTAGTTTCTTTTTTCGAGTCCGCCAAAAAGTCGCGTAAGTTTTTCTCCCTCTTCATAGTATTGAGCACGTGATCTTAAAAATACAGCTTTAGCTTTGTGAAGTCTAAGTTCCTCTAGCCTCCTCTTAGCCTCCGATAACTCATCAGCACCCTGTGCTTCCGTAAAATCTGTTTGTTCCAAGAGTTCTATACGTTCTTCTAATTCCCTTTCCACTTCTATATTCTTCCTTTTCTTATAGCTGCTATAACTTATTGATGCTCCTCTTATGTTAAGCTTTAACATTTCAAAAAGCATTTGACTGTTAGTCCCATTCTCACCTTTACTGGAATGAAAAACTGATTGATCGTGCATAAGGAGAGTATCCTGGATACATTGTTTTATCAGATCAACATAGGCAATGTCCCGTAGCAATGATGTATTGAGTTTCCAGAAACCTTTCCCTCGTTCTTGGAGATTTAAGTCAACGAGAAGGTATACGAGAGAATGATCCGTACGGTAACCACTAGAGATATCTGTTTTCTGTATAAGAGCCTGAAAATCTTACGAGACCAAAAAGAAATCCAATCTTGCTCTCTGTGATTTCTTCTGTTGGTTAGTCCACGTGTACCTTCTCGTTTTCTCGTGATTCACCCTCCAAATATCACATAATTCTAAACTGTCCATCATATTAATGACTCTACGCTTAGCTTTGCAATTGTTTTCTCTGATATAGCCATGGCAACTCGCCCGGGCTACACAGTTCGAAGAGCGCATTATAAACGCATTACGTAACGCAACATCGTTGTGGAAAGTTAACCCTCCGTTTGGGTTGCGCATAACTTGCGCTAGGGGCCACGTAAGAGTTTTGCTATTAGGTTACCCCCGTCTCTGTTACCTCAAACAAATGTTAGTACGGCGAGCTGTGTGCAGATATATACGTTTCATACACGTTCTACACGCGACGCACTTCGCTATGCAGTGTTAGTAGTGGCTGAGATTGTGTGAATGCGCAAATATCTATGAGACGCACTTGTAAGCCCGCCGTGTGGTAGGGCACTTACGGTAAGGCATCGTACCGGCAGGCATGTTATGTGCTCCATTGGTAGGTACGCCAGTCTTATGGGGGTCGGGGGCCGGCCCGGTAGCTCAGTGGGTTAGAGCGCTCGGTTTGAGCGCTCTGGCCACCTGCGAGCCTAACGCCACGTGGGTCGGTGGTTCGCTCCCCGCTGTGGCCATGTCTGTGTGGTCGCAGGATAAAGATTCCATGTCCTTCTTCGTAAAGAGTAGGGGGTTACCCCAGGGGACATGGCTCCACTCTCCCCTCCTTCTCCCATTGACGCGATATGACCAAAGGTGGTTAAAGCGTCCTGACTATACAACAAACAACAACAACAACGACAACAACCTATGGGTGTCGTATGACGTCCCTTGTACATTCTCTTGATGACGATGCTATTTTGGAATTACCAGAGGGCATACAAGGTAGAAAGTGCGCCCGGCCATCCCATCCCAAGCGGTCGGTGCGTGATTCCAACCCCTCTTGGGCATATGTCTATAATTGCACCACTTATATATCCCACACCTTTCTTGGCCAAGACTAGATGGGCGGGGCGGGTGGGGGGGTGGGGGGGGGATGGGGGGGTACCTTTTCCGAGCTCCCCGATTGGCATCCAGGAATTTTTGGCAATTCGCGTTCAGCTGTTGGCAATGTTTGGGGATCGTTATCCGTACAATTCTTGGCTCAACGCGAAGACCCTTTCCCTATTTACCGCGATCCGTTAGCGGTCTGTGAATTCCTCGATAATTGCGATAATACCATTGAAGTGGGTTTTGTTTTTCCCCCAGCTTTAAAATGTCATCATCTGGGAGATTTGATATTGTTCTCCTTAATTCTGAGGCTGATTCGCTATTCCGAGGGACCTGGACGTGAGACATGGCTCACATCTACCTTGACTCTTCCTTAATTACCAATCTATCGCAACGATGTCGCTAATGCCCTGCTCACATAGATCCACCGACGCCTCAGCCGAGCTAAAAAGGGGGAAATTGGCCCCAAATCGGCCCCAAATCGGCCGTGACCTCGGCCGACCTCGGCCGAGCATTGCTGCTCGGTGGCTCATTTCAGGTGCTCGGCCGAGGCCTTTCCAGTTTTAATGCAGACATTAAAACCAGGCCGAGCTCGGCCAATTTCCTTAGGTCGGCGGAGGTCGGCCGACCTCTAGGCCGACCTCTCGGCCACAAATCGGCCGAGCTCGGCCGATTTGTGGCCGCTTGAAGAACTCGGTGGCGTGGGCAAGCTCTGACGTCGGCCGACCAGTCTTAGTCTATGTGAGCAGGGCATATAGGGAGCGAGTAGTAACGAATTTCTCGCAGAGAGGCACTATAATGGGCATTCCCCGTCGGTAAATATGACCGAATAATCATTCATTTCAGCAACGAGGCGAGAATTTAGTTATTCATCTCTTTCCAATACGCATTCCCCGCTGGTACAGAGGATGTATAACTCGGCTATCTTATGCAAAGAGGAATCAGTGGTGAATGCGGGAAACTGACTCTTAATTTCTCAGTTCGCCTTCGACATGAGAGACAGTTGTTGTCTTTTAGAACGTCAATTAAAAAAGAACATGATGTGTCCCTGGAGGCCTCCCTGTGGTCATTGTCACAAAACAATCAATCGCGATGTCAACACTTGTCATCCCCACCATCTCCATACAAACGCTCCAGGCTTGTCATCCCCACCATCTCCATACAAACACCCCAGGCTTGTCATCCCCGCCATCTCCATACAAACACCCCAGGCTTGTCATCCCCACCATCTCCATACAGACACTCCAGGCTTGTCATCCCCACTATCTCCATACAAACACCCCAGGCTTGTCATCCCCGCCATCTCCATACAAACACCTCAGGCTTGTCATCCCCACCATCCCCATACAAACACCTCAGGCTTGTCATCCCCACCATCTCCATACAAACACCCCAGGCTTGTCATCCCCGCCATCTCCATACAAACACCCCAGGCTTGTCATCCCCACTATCTCCATACAAACACCCCAGGCTTGTCATCCCCGCCATCTCCATACAAACACCCCAGGCTTGTCATCCCCGCCATCTCCATACAAACACCTCAGGCTTGTCATCCCCGCCATCTCCATACAAACACCTTAAGCTTGTCATCCCCGCCATCTCCATACAAACACCCCAGGCTTGTCATCCCCACCATCTCCATACAAACACCCCAGGCTTGTCATCCCCACCATCTCCATACAAACACCCCAGGCTTGTCATCCCCACCATCTCCATACAAACACCTCAGGCTTGTCATCCCCGCCATCTCCATACAAACACCCCAGGCTTGTCATCCCCGCCATCTCCATACAAACACCCCAGGCTTGTCATCCCCGCCATCTCCATACAAACACCCCAGGCTTGTCATCCCCACCATCTCCATACAAACACCTCAGGCTTGTCATCCCCACCATCTCCATACAAACACCTCAGGCTTGTCATCCCCGCCATCTCCATACAAACACCCCAGGCTTGTCATCCCCACCATCTCCATACAAACACCCCAGGCTTGTCATCCCCACCATCTCCATACAAACACCCCAGGCTTGTCATCCCCACCATCTCCATACAAACACCCCAGGCTTGTCATCCCCACCATCTCCATACAAACACCCCAGGCTTGTCATCCCCGCCATCTCCATACAAACACCCCAGGCTTGTCATCCCCACCATCTCCATACAAACACCCCAGGCTTGTCATCCCCGCCATCTCCATACAAACACCTCAGGCTTGTCATCCCCACCATCTCCATACAAACACCTCAGGCTTGTCATCCCCGCCATCTCCATACAAACACCCCAGGCTTGTCATCCCCACCATCTCCATACAAACACCCCAGGCTTGTCATCCCCACCATCTCCATACAAACACCCCAGGCTTGTCATCCCCACCATCTCCATACAAACACTCCAGGCTTGTCATCCCCACCATCTCCATACAAACACCACAGGCTTGTCATCCCCACCATCTCCATACAGACATGCCAGGGGGGGGGGGGGGTGGTCCATGGATAATGCGGCGCTATATTGAGAGAGCCTCGCTATGGGTTTTTTGCCGACCACCCCCTGAGGCTGCGTGACAAGCAGACAAGTATTCCCGTCGACATCGTCCATGTCGCCGACGCGTTTGACAGCTTCTGTTCATTACACAAGCAAAAAATAATAACTTTCGTGCCATTATCACCATCCGGTTGAACCGGATTTAACTCAGACATAAAACAATCCGTCTCACGGTAATCTACCGATAGGGGGCGACACTGCAGCGGCGTCACCACACTATGTATACATGAGGGATCCACCGGGATTACGCATGACGGAGACGGATTTTAGCGGATCTGGATCACTCCATCGAATGTAGTGATCCACGTCTTTTGTTCTGTAGTATATATTATCCCGAATGCTATGGCGGGTCTGTCAAACTGTAGACTCCACCAGTCAAAATAAATTTTAAGCATGATGGATGAAGAGGTTTCTGGTCCATAGCTATATATGCGAGACATATATCTAAGGTCGGGTTGAAAAGATCATCCAGGGTCTTTAATATAATCATAAATCGATTGTATGATGTCCTTTCTCGGCTTTGCAGTCAGAGCCGCATGATAGACATGTTGGGGGTAGAGTTGAAGGGGGGTGCCACTGCCGAAGCAATTACGCGATAACCATTTCTCACGGTATGAGGGTGGCGTTGTAGTTGAGTATAAACAAGGCGGGGGAGAAAGCTACAGAAATCAAAGTTACAAGATATCGAGGTCCGCTAAAAGGTTCACCACAAAATGGCGAATGCGACTTGGGGTTGGGATTTTCGATCTGTGAAAACTGAGTGAATAATAGTCCTGAAACTTCAATCATTGTTCAGCGGGGACTGAACGTCGTAAAGATGAAGAAAATAAATCAACATCAGCAAAACGAAATCCATCAGAGCCGCTGCCACAGAAACTTATTTCCTTTTTGGATGAGGCAAAATACCGGATGGAGACCGGATATAGATCAACAAACTCTCTCACTGGCGAGGCAAGGCTTAGTAAGAGGCCTCAGGGATTGTGCTTCAGAGATCGGTGGATTACCATTGCCCGGTGGGTGGGCAGCCTATCGTGTCCTCCCTGGGATCCCCAAGCGACGGCAGGGGTGGGGTGGGGGAAGGGGGTACGGTAGGGGGCTTCGTGCTCCAGCCTACGACACTGCAGCGTATTCATCACCAAGAGACAAAAGGCGAATTCCAAAAGACTACGCTTCATACCGGCTTAACCGGTAATGAATTTATTTCCACTCATCGTATTGGCCGCTCCACATAGAGTAATCTATGATTCCCGCGTAGTGCTGCCAATCGGCGCTGTGGCGGCGAAGTGCCTTCAATTCTCATCAGAATCAGCTCTGCTCTCAGTTATTGCCGATTCAGATTTAACAAAGTGCGGCAGTAGAGCGGCCGGAAATTGCCATTGTCGTAGTTTTGCTTATTTCCATTGGCAACTGGGGCGAGACAAAATTTAATGAGCAACGAAGACTTCCTCCCATGCCGGAAAGCAAAGAGTCGCGAGTTCCCAGCGGACGCCACGAATATTTCGGATTATTTGGGAATGGAAGACAGGGGGCTATTGTACGATATGACGACCAAATAATACAATGCTATTGTAGTGGAGATTCATATATTGAGATTAGGGATAATAAGATTAACCCAGAGATAAGATCTATTTGTATGGGGCACATGGTGCTGCTATAGAAAAGGAACATATACTTAAAATGCCAACTTAGCAAAGGAATACATGGATTGGAAACGCCGAAATTTGTCTGAAAAGAATATTATAGATAAGTTCCTATCACAGTACCATGCGTTCCTTATCGCAGCAGCATTCTCGCCGTTCCTAAGATTTTCCTTATCATACCATTTGAAAGACAAATACATTGCTTACCAAAAAGAAGCAATATATCTTGCAAAAGTAGAGCATGGGGCTACCGTAAGAAAGAAATATAACTTGGGAACGGAGAGGGCAGTGCTACCGTGGAGAAGAAACATAAATTGGGAGCCGAGAGGACGGTGCTATCATAGGGAAGACACATACCTTGTGAACGGGGGGCATGGTGCTACCGTAGAGAAGCAATATAACATGGGAACGGGGAGCATGGTGCTAATGTAGGGAAGCACTATAACTTGGGAACGGGGAGCATGGTGCTAATGTAGGGAGGCAATATAACTTGGGAACGGAGAGCATGGGGCTACTTTAGGGAAGCAATATAACTTGGGAACGGAGAGCATGGGGCTACTTTAGGGAAGCAATATAACGTGGGAACGGAGAGCATGGGGCTACTTTAGGGAAGCAATATAACTTGGAAACGGAGAGCATGGGGCTACTTTAGGAAAGCAATATAACTTGTGAACAGAGAGCATGGTGCTACCGTAGGGTAGCAATATAACTTGTGAACGTAGAGCATGGTGCCACCGTAGGGAAGCAATATAACTTGTGAACGGAGAGCATGGTGCTACCGTAGGGTAGCAATATAACTTGTGAACGTAGAGCATGGTGCTACCGTAGGGTAGCAATATAACTTGTGAACGGAGAGCATGGTGCTACCGTAGGGTAGCAATATAACTTGTGAACGGAGAGCATGGTGCTACCGTAGGGTAGCAATATAACTTGTGAACGGAGAGCATGGTGCTACCGTAGGGTAGCAATATAACTTGTGAACGGAGAGCATGGTGCTACCGTAGGGTAGCAATATAACTTGTGAACGGAGAGCATGGTGCCACCGTAGAGAAGCAATATAACTTGTGAACGTAGAGCATGGTGCTACCGCATGGGAAAGCCATCTTTGAGAACAGTCTGCTACCAAAAGAACATGTTATGAGAGAACAGTGTGTTGCCACGGAGACTATGTCTCCACCAGTAGGGGTGTGAGTAGGGGTCTGTGGGTGGGTGCGGGTAATTATCATCAGCGCTAATTCAGCGACATTATACACATGAAAAACGCTTCAGGCATGTCCCCCCCCCCCGCCCCTCCGCCTCCTCACCCCCCAAACAAATGCCTGCTACTTTGTGTAGGATGAAGTTCCCATGTCTTTCTTCGTAAAGAATATGGGATTACTCCCATGGACATGATTGGGCCGCTTCGATGGCTCAGTGGGTTAGAGAGCTGGCATTCAGCGCTCTGGCCACCTGCGATCCTAACGGCACGTGGATCGATGGTTCGCGCCCAGCTGTGGCCATGTCTGTTTGGTCACAGGATAAAGATCCCATGTCCTTTTTCGCAAAGAGTAGGGGCTTACCCCCGGGGACATGGCTCCATTCCCCCTTCCTTCTCCCATTGACGCGATATGACCAAACTAACCGGAGCCATGATTGCTCTTTGACCAGATATGACTCGATATGAAAACAAACACTAGTTAAAGGGTCAGATAAACAGATAATCTTTTGATAACCTACCTGCAGATACTTGACTATTTTACACATGGCAATGCCAGCGTACCACTGGACGGTAATCCTCCAGATGAGATCTACGGTCACACTAAATAGTCCAACGGATAAATCTGCGGAGAAACAAAACATATTATCTTGAGCCAATAATATGACACGCGATGACATGCATAACTGTTAGATAAGATAAGATAAAGTTTTATTTAACATCGGTATATAAAAGTCAAGAATGATCATTAGCACAAGTGTCATTGACAGTGTTAAAATGACATGAGCTGATGATAATTAAAATATAACAATAATTCCATCATCTATTTACATTATCCGTTATCTATGTTGCACAATGTGCACGGATTACAATGATTCAAGGACACATCCGAGCCTTACTTTGAATTCCTTAGCAGATTTCTTTAATTTATTTCTTTGTTGAACATATTCCAGAACTTGATTCCTTGATAATTGATACTAGACAGTGATTTGTTTTTCATAACCAGTATTAGGAGTAGTATTTACAGGAGTTACAGTTGTAATATCAGTAATAATAGCAGCACCATTAGCAACAGTGGTAGTGGCCTATTTTATTATCTTTTTCAGACATCTACTTAATAAGGCCATTAAAAAGGGGGATATGTCACCATTGAAGCAAAAAACGCTGCAACAATACTCCAATAGTTGTCATTGATTAAAATGATTCTATTTAAAGCCAGGAGAACTAGCTTGATGTTCATCATATTCAAACTGTCCCAAAAAATGGTACATGACGCATAACCACTACTAAATATGGGTCTGGAACGCGTAAATGGCGATACGCGACGCAGGCATATTCGAAAAATCGACAGTCGTCATTGACTCCAAATTCCGACACTGGGCATCTGAAAACGCGACCTCTGGACGCAGCTGCCCACTTATATGTGGGGGGGGGGGGAGATACCCCTGTGAATCGCGAATCCACAAGAATTTTTTTTTTAATAAAAGTTTATTCACAAAGATAGATATAATACACGCAGGTGGTATAGTACGTTGATGGTACATAGGTTACAACTACTATTTTGTGTATGCTACATTTCTTTCTATATTCTAGTGATAGTTGCTTTAGTAGCGTTATGGTATCTTGCTGTTTAATCGTGTTTGCATACAGTGATGCCCTTGATGCTAGTTCGTGAGTAAAAAACCTTACAGAATCTTCTCCCATAGACGTGGTTAGTCATCATTGACAGACCCCAACCATTCTTTATATCATAAATATGCTACCAATGTTACTACCAGATCTTCAGTTTTATTCTCGCGGCCACATATGCATCCTAGAGCTGTACTGGCTTAATCAAACGACTCAGGACAGACCACACCTTCCTCGCGTGACAACATTGAAATAGGAGGTGTGGTATGTCTCGGACTCCAGGGCACAAGTCGCAGTTGGCTGACTCGCGTTTACCCCACTTCTTAAGATTGGCGTTACATGGTAGCACATTATGTAGTATCTTGTAATTGAAATTAGCCTATTTCAGGATCTGAAATTTTGATATTTTCGTCCTGTACGTTCTCAAAAAGTCAACATTTACATTTAGCGATAACAAATGTGTTCGTTTTTGCTCAGAAACAGATTTTTGTGTTTTAAGGTCTAAAAGCCGGTTATAATAGGGTTGCCTTTGTCTTCATTTCTTGTCTTGATTTCATGGTATCGTTCCCTTACTCTGTACGATTCTGGGTTCCAGGTACCAATTAAATTACCGTAAGACTTCAGGGCTTTACGCAGGATGACGCATTCCGCTATGAAGTTCCGTTTATCATCTAGGATATAGTAAATGTAGTCAGAGTCTAACTTTCCATTGACAAAGCGCAGTTGCCCAACAAGGAGTATATTGTTCTTCACAAATGTTAAAAAGTATAAATGGTCTAGACCTTTACGGTTTCCGTATTTAAAAAATCTATTTCCCCACAAGCAGTGGTCAAGTATCTGAGTATGTCCTGTTTTGATTCTGGTGGTTGGGCTGACCGAGACTTGGGGATGGTGGATAACACCCCTGTTACAAGCAGAACATTGGTCAATACAGGGAATTGGCTTAAAACTTGAACAGAAAGGTGTACTAGCGTGTTATCTGTAACAAAAGGATGCAGACGTTGTCTGACTAAAAAGGCCCAGTTGGCATTGCTATGTGCATTTAGTACTAAATACCCACACCGCTTTCAGCGACATAAAGACACACGCCATATCTATCATACCCAAGCCACCTCTATCGATTGGCGCTACTAAAACATTTCGTCTAATCCTGTCGCTTCGTCCCCATATGAAATTAAAAAAGATAGTATTTATACGTTTAACTATGTTAGGATGTACAACGCAAACGCTTGACAATAGGTTCAATTTCAAAACACACATTGTTTTAATGACAGTGACTTTGCCAAATAAAGTTAAATTCCGTGCTCTCCATTTCATGATTTCTTTATCGATTGCTATCAGTTTGCTTTCCCAGTTTAGCATTGTACCCGATGTTTAGCAGGTACCCGATATTCTTTTAGGTTTCTCATATATCGTACTTACCGCCTTGACAAAATTTTGACCAAAATTAAACTTTTCCAACGATTTTAACATAAAATTCCACTCGAAAGAGTCAAAAGCTTTCTTGAAATCTAAGGAGAGGATATAGCCACTTTCACGTTTCTTCTTCTAAATAGTCGATAACGTCTTGCACCATTCTTAGGTTATATTCTATAAAGCGTGTCTTTACATAGCCTGTCTGGCCATGGCTAATCAATTTACTTAAAGCGGGTGTCCAACCTAATTTAATCGCGATCTGCACCGAAAGTTGACATCTTAAAATTAAATTGGCGATTGTTAACGCTTCGTTTCGGCTGACTGGTAAGGAGAAAAAAATTAAGGCAACCCGCCCCCAGCAATGTCAAGCAGAGCGCCATTTTACCGGGTGCAGTGACGCGTATTGTGACTATTTATGTGTCACCGCCTTATGTTATCACTCGCGGAGAGAGAGATCAGGGCCGCGATTTACAGATGAACAGCGGTAGTTCCAAGCCGGGCAGTAGACCAGCGTTTCATGGAAAAGTACCGTCCAAACAAATTGATATTTATCTTGTGACGATTGACTCCGCAACAATGCCATGATTGGAGTTAGAATCGCAGCTATTTATATTAGCGATGATCACGCGCTCTTGTTTTGCTCACACAATAGGCGCCGTTTCCGGTTTGAATAAATTAGAGTATCGCCTTCTGATTGGTCAATCACGGACACACCTCCAGAAACGGCTGCCGCCCGGGTAGGCGGCGAAATCGTGCCCGGCGTCACTTCTAAATTTTATTGTGGGCTATAGATCGGACGAAAAATTCTGTAATTTGGAGGATAGACAATTGGGTATTATATGAATCGGTAAAGCAGCGTTAGAGGCCAGGCTAGCGGTTTCCTTTAACACTAAATGTATTCGATGCGCCAAGGCAAAGGCTAGGGGCATCTCCGCATGGGGGACAGTCCCTCATACCGCACCGGAAGTAGAATATTTCAGGTACATATCGAAGTGAGTCGCTATATACACATCAGAACATGTCGGGCATGGACAAGCTTCCTATTGTATCGTATCGTATCGTGTCGTGCCGTGTTCATATGATATGATATGATATGATATGATATGATATGATATGATATGCTATGCTATGATATGATATGATATGATATGATATGATATGCTATGCTATGCTATGATATGATATGATATGATATGATATGCTATGCTATGATCTGTTATGATATGATATGATATATGATATGATATCATATGATATGATATGCTATGCTATGATATGATATGATATGATATGATATATGATATGATATCATATCATATGATATGATATGCTATGCTATGATATGATATGATATGATATGATATATGATATGATATGATAATGATATTATATTACATTTTATTACATTATATATTACATTAGATTAGACTTTCAGTGATGCTGTCCTTCGAATGTGTATAAGTGTGGATAAAACAGTAAAATAAGTACTACGGGACTGTCCCCCTTTATTAAAAGGAGAAATGCATCGCATGGGAGGAAAGCTCACAATATGCGTCACATACTCTGCACATTGTTGTGCCAATGCGCCAAGTTATAATAGCAGATCCCGACCAAGATAGAAAGGAATAATGGTGGTAACAATCGCCATCGCTAGTCGTCGCCCAGAAGCTATTGCAAATCCAGGCCAAGGTTACTACCACTCCGGGCTAGCAGGTCTGTAGGCCTGCAGGTCTGTAGGCCTGCAGGCCGCGGACAATACCCTGCACTGGGGGACAACCTGCGGTTTATCAAGGGGAGGAAGAGGCGTTAACAGCGCCACCAAGCGTGAGCGATCGACGAGAGTGATAACCCTTGGCACCGGGCAGATGGCTCACAGCGGACGAGTTCCCATTATTCTCGCGGAGGCCCGATGCCGTTCTCTTGTCACGCTCAAGTGTTCCAGATCATGACGAGATCGACCTTGACCTTGGGCAGCGCAATGAGGGTGACCTCAATTTGAATCGTCGCCTACCATTGTAACGCTATCGATTTCATGGCGTTGATTGAGGAATACGGGTACTTGCCTCCAGTTCGGCGAGAATCGACATGCACCTGTCTCTCGACTGTTTTTCCTTTCTTGATGGTGCACGACCCGTCTTTCTTCACAAGGAGTAAGGGGTTACACCCGGGCACATGGCTCCACTCTCCCTTCCTTCTCCCACTGACGCGATATGACCAAAAGTGATTTAGGCGTCCTGAATACACAACCAACCGATCTCTCTCTTGATTTATCGCGATATGTCGCCTATGTTTTATCCTTGTCTTATCTTAGTTTTGTTTGTATCATTATCTTGTTCCATCGCTAGAAGTCAGTCAAAAGATGCTGTTAGTTAACCGCATCATCATGTGACACCAAAGGGGGTCACACGATGGATCAGTCGGCGTGTCCGGTTAGCGTTGTCTGTGTTCTGTTAGGCCAGCCCAAGCGGTCGGTGCCGAGTTCGAATCCCACCCGTGAAAACTCCCCACGTTCGAGAAGTATAGATAAATCATGTCCTGCTTCGCGGACAGAGTAGGAGTGTTACTCCCAGATGCATGGCGGGGCTGCCCCGATTGCTCAGTGGGTTAGAGCGCTCGTTTTTGAGTGTTCTCGCCACCTAAGAGCCTAACGGCACGTGGATCGGTGGTTCGCGCCCCTCTGTGGCCATGTCTGTGTGGTCGCATGATAAAGATCCCATGTCCTTCTTCGCAAAGAGTAGGGGGTTACACCCGGGCACATGGCTCCCCTCTACCTTGACCCTTCCTAGTGTAGAGATACGATGTACATCAAGGTGCCCGCGTCCTGCATAAAGCCAACCAGGGACCTAAATGTTGTGCGCTCAATGGTCACAATATATCTTGGCCGATGCAGCGACAAACAATTATACCTTTCCCTTCCCACCCCGCACCTTGTCCTCGTCATCTCATCCCGGGTGTCGCGGAACCCGACCAACTGACCGTTTGCCTATGGCCACACGGAACCCTTACATTCTAATACCACGCAGCGCTCGGCCTGACTGACGGGGACAGGTCTCGGTCAGTTAAGCCCTAGGTGACGGTAGCGTGGGATCAGTTGCTTGGCTTCAGTGAGTGGAGAACCGTGTCCGGCCTACCCTTAGCGCTAACGGACTGCTCTCGCCCAGGGTAGGCCACGCGATGGGGTGAAGCAGCCGAGAGAGGAATATTGCATTAGGCCAAAGATGAACCGGCAATTGGCGTTTTGTCATATAGATTCCCGTTGAGACTGTACGACGCGTATTGGTATCATATTGCTAGCTGTATATATATATACATATATATATATATATATTGCGATACAGGTGAAATTTTTGCAACGTCATTGTAATCAATCGGTATCTGTAACGGTGTCAAGTGTCCTAGCTGTCCGGTGACATACAATGGGGTACGTCATGTAAACTGTAATGAGGCCATGGACTGGGCCAGCTATGACCTTCTCACTGCGCATATAGGTTCATTGGTCCCTCGCCCCGACCTCCCACCACCCGACCTCCCACCACCCCGACCTGCACCCCCCCCCCCCCCCCCGCCGCATCGATCCAATGTCGGTCGGTCGCTGAACAACACGTGTGGCCTGCGCAATGCATGCTGGGATATCATTACCACAGTCACATATATCTGATATTTATATGTATTGTGATTGCATGATTAAACATTTGCCTTCCCCTTTGCATGGTATTCAGCTATTTTGATATGTGCACCAATTACATTGATTGGGTTCACAATATTGATATCAACTGAAAGGGCATCATAGAAAAAGCGTTAGAGATTTTAAGTGATCGATTTTTCTAAAAAAAAACAATAGACCTTGAATCACAAATGCAAGTGGCATCACCGGGTAATTTGTTGAAGCATGCATTAATGTTTTAATGTATGTATTATACCTCGCCTTATAAAGGTACTGAGGTACAAATTACGTCACAGCAAGCCTAGCACGTGTAACTCCTTCCTGTCTAGTTTCTCATTAAGTAATACCTCTAACGAAACCTAGTTTAAGCTCGTCAATGGTCTTAATCGGCCAGGTGGTTACAAAACCCTCATCCTGGTTGCGATTGCCAGGGGTTGGGGGGTGGGGGGGGGGATTTTGGTAATCAGTCAGAGACGCGTCTACCCGGAAATGACAGGTCATGTCCGCCGCTATGACCTTGGGGATTGACACGTAAACTGGAGCTGTACCGAGAGAAAGACTCGGTCCCTGGGGGGTCGCTAACCTTGTCACATGCACCACGGTGCATGGGTAACACACCCAACGTATCGTCTGCCGTGGCCAGACGCCCATGAAGAACCCCAGCATGGTAATGATAGGGAAGGAAATAGCGACACGCGACACAGACTTCTTTGAAAAAGCGACTTTTGACACAGGCTTATTGGAAAAAAAGCGACATTCGACACAGTATTTTAGAAAAATCGACACTGAATTTAGCCAAAAAGCGAACCGGGACCTCGTGAAAAATCGACATTCGATACCCCCCCCCCCCCCTTGTAGACCCATAATCATAGCGAGAGATCAAGGATGAAACAGTTCGATGCGTCCTTCGTGGGAAGAAGCCGATGAAGAAACTCCGGCATGTTAATTATAGCGAGAGATCAAGGATGATATAGTGTGATGCGTCCTTCGTGGGAAGAAGCCAGTGAAGAAACTCCGGCATGTTAATTATAGCGAGAGATCAAGGATGAAATAATTTTGCTGCTAAATATTATTGTCCAAGGGATTGGCTCCGCCTCGCCATTCTGACCATGCAGCAGGCAACAGGTGCGAAAGTCAATATGCCGGCACGGCTTCCAATGTTCCTTAAATGCGAAATTGAAATCTTCGAATATCACCTTAAATAGTGTCGTGCCGTCGGTATCACTTAATATATCGCTTCCGGGAGTATTCTTATAGAATGTGTGGCAGAATTCCTCAATCCTCTCGTTCGCTCGACGCAGAAAATGTACGTGGTAAATCTGTCGTTGTTATGCGGTGTAAGGCTGGGATGGAAACTCTATGGAAACTCTATGAAAACTCTATGGAAACTCTATGAAAACTCTATGGGAATTCTATGAAGACTCTATGAGAATACGTTTAGAATTTCCACAGAAAAATCGATAGAAACCTTTAGAATAGTTTTTATATAAATTCTTTAAGATATTTTCCTTTTGCTCCATAGAAGTATCCCTACATCTTCTGTATAATTATTTTTTCTTTAGTAATATCTATTTACGTTCTAAAGAAAATAAGTGTTTTATACAATTATGTGCACGCGTTCTATAGAAAATCATACTTCTATAGATTTTTTCTACAGAACTTGATTTATCGCTGGTTATTATGTGTTGGTTCAGTTATTGCGGCGTTAGTTTCTGTTAGCGTCAGGTTTAGGTCACTCAATTAAGAGTTATTCACAGTGATCATGCGCGCGTACCTCATCTTTCGAAAAGTAAAACGATAGCAGAGGGGGTTCGGTGGGGAGAGGGTGGCTGAGGGGGGGGGGGGGGCGCGGGGGGGGAGGCGGGGGCGATTACTGTATTTTCTTGGTTTAATCATTTTTCTGAACAGCGTTTATACATATGGGACGGAAGGGCGTGTGGGTGGTCTGGGGGATGGGGTGGAGCGGAAGGGCGTGGGGGTTGGGAGTGGGGCGAAAGGGCGTGTGGGTTGGGGCGGGGGCGGATGGTCGAGCGGAAGGGCGTGAGGGTGGTCTGGGGGATGGGGTGGAGCGGAAGGGCGTGGGGGTTGGGAGTGGGGCGAAAGGGCGTGGGGGTGGGGGCGGGGGCGGATGGTCGAGCGGAATGGCGTGAGGGTGGGGGCGGGGGCGGATGGTCGAGCGGAAGGGCGTGAGGGTGGTCTGGGGGATGGGGTGGAGCGGAAGGGCGTGTGGGTGGGGGCGGGGGCGGATGGTCGAGCGGAATGGCGTGAGGGGGGGGGGCGGGGGCGGATGGTCGAGCGGAAGGGCGTGAGGGTGGTCTGGGGGATGGGGTGGAGCGGAAGGGCGTGGGGGTTGGCAGTGGGACGAAAGGGCGTGGGGGTTGGTGCGGAGGATGGGGGTGGGGCGGAAGGGCGTGAGGGTCGGGGCGGGGCCGGATGGTGGGGCTAAAGGGCGTTAGGGTGGAGTGGGGGATGGAGGTGGGGCGGAAGGGCGTGGGGGTAAGAGTAACGCCAGAATACAATTGAGAGAAGCGTTAGGTACTAAGGCCAGCAAAAACTACAATACAAACGAGCCTGCGATACCATCCTCCCCGCGTTATTTCCCTCGAGGCCATGCCCCCATATGGTCGTCCCTGGCTTGATTTGTAATAAGGGACTTTTTACGTAAGTTGTTCTTTCTTTGAAACGTCGTCTTCGTTCCTTCTTTTTGAACGACAGTGATCCGCATTGGGGCAAACAAGATATGCAGATTATTTTTCATCTTACGGAACCATTTTTTTCTGATGTATTATAGTTTTCATAATCTACATATACGATTTATTTCGTACCTCTATACATCTGTCATAATATATACCACCAAAAATAGCCAGATGAGGACGGGGGAGGGCGTGGACGGGTGGGGATGGGGGCATTATTGATACAAGACGCCCCGAATAACTTCAGCAGCAGACGTTCATTCTTACTAAATCCCGAAATCAATATTAATGTTGTCGCTTCTGGTATAAGTATAATCAATGATAATAATCCAGAAATATCGCGACCTCTGTCTGGGCTTCTGAAACGATTCGAAGGAAAGTGTCGAAGAAGATTGCTTCTGGTATGATCAATGCCTCCCCTTAAGCCGCTGTGACATCATGGGATAACAGCCATTGATCACCTCGAGCTGATTGTGTCGCACTTGTTAACCCACATTGAAGTTTCTGTATCCGCCAATTTGAAGAGGCTCATAATGTGATCCTACATTTGAATTCCACGAAGAGAGGATCCCCTGTCGTCCACGCAATAAGCGTCGACTGATCATCGTCCGCTTGCCACAGACTTAGGATTCATAAACCTGACCGTCACTCCACCTGGCGGTAACGGAATGACTGAAGAATGACACAATCGCTGGATTATGAGCCACGCGGCGGCGGAGCGGTGCACTGTAAAAGCCTTTTTGAGGAAGAATGCCGTTTTTCAATGCAAAATAATTAGGCCATCTGAGGCGTGAACCGCCACTTTTTCTTAGGACGAACGCTCTCTGAGGCGGTCGCCAGTCATCAGCAGAATCCCCCCGGTCGTCAAAAAATTGGTAAATCCCCCGGTCGCAATTTTGTTCAGAGCCGCCCCCCCCCCCTTTTAAATTGATGGATCCGCCCCTGAAAAGGGACAGTCCTCAAATCAGGCCGACTGTTTGTTTCCTTGCCAACGAACCCGAAAGAAGTTTCGGCGGTACCATAGCTTTCACAGGCCCCTTGCACCAGTCCATTGTTTGACAGACATAAAGGAAGAAAGAAGCCCAAAAAACTGAACAACAAATAATTGCAATTAATGCCGCGGGCAGCGGATGTGACCATTAGAAGTGACCTACCTGCAATGGCAAGATGCATGATGAAAAACGTCATTCGTGACTTTTGCCCTTGTTTTGACAGGCCAATGGCGAGCAGTACCACAGTGTTTCCGATCACTATGGCAACGAAGAGAAAGATAAGGAGACCTATCTGTTCCTTCTGAAATCCGAAATACATGAAAAATAGTGATATATGAGACATTTGATTATACATACCAATCAAAGTATCATACTCTCAACTTATATATATATACTGCAGTTTTATACTTCAATGATATACTTTATTATGGTATTAGCACGATGTTGTATAAGACCCTTGTAAACCCAGAGAGAGACATCTGTTGGTGGTAACGAGTACAGGGTTAAGAAAGGCGTATAGCTGGTTTAGATGTAGTAACGGTAAACTTATGATTGACTTACTGGACCCAGAGAACAAAGATTGAGCCCATATTGTCAGAAATTTTGTATTGACGAAATTGAAACCCAATTCCACTTCTTGTTTAAGTGTCAGTTAAACTTCTTGTTTATACAGATATCCGGGAGAAATTTATCAATAATAGCTTTTACAAATACCCGTAAAAACTAAATTTTATCCGATTTATGTGCGCATCTGACGAGAAAACTCTATAGGGAATCTATAAGTTTATAATTGCCGTATTTAGCAGGTGGAAACAACAGGGGTATTAATGAAGTGGTTGAGTTGATTATTTTAGTGGATCGTTGTGTTGAATGTTTTTTTTATGTTGAACGTTTTTTGTAATTTGTACCAGGGCTGCAGGCCAGCCAAAGTACGGAATAAACATACGTTGAAGTGTCACGATATTCCTATTAATTATAGGTGAAGCGGAACACACACCGGTGACAAACGGAACTGGGCAATTAATTAAGTACTATATTGCGGTTTAAAGCACCAAATTACAAAGTAAACCGATTCCTTGTTAATAAGTTTCTCCCTGTCTCCAAGTGCACTGGTTTCATACTATATATAATGTGTTGCCCTTCGCCCATAATTTATAGAAGCATGAGGCAATATCCCTTGGGCCAGGCCTACCATCGATTGCATGTCGATAAGAAGCGGAACTTGGCAACTGAGTAATACTGACAATAAGTGTCTCCGTGTATCCAAGTGCACTGGCTTCACATTGTATGTAACGTTTTGCCCTTCGCCTATAATAAATAGAAACACCAGGCAACAGCCCTTTGCCTACAATCGATTGTATGAGGACGAAATGCAGGGAAGGTGTGTTCGTATGGTCGACATCCTAACACACGGAATCGTATATGACACGGAATCTTTAACATGAAATCGCGATTAGCCGCCCACACCGAAGCGTTTGGTAGGCGGGATATCACAGAAGGGAGAAGGCAATAAAATATTCGTGTGTTAGGCCTTTTGCCCATATGAAGGCTACTGTGGGTACAAAAACCGCTTGGGGTCAATCGCACATGGTTCTCAAGATGCAGTGAGATGCAGCTCTACATAAATATGCTATTTAAACATATTTAGGACCTATAAAACACCCATGACCTTATTAGACTCGCCCGCGTGGTAACTTATTACGCGTGCAAAGCATGACCTGTTGATCTGCAGCTCAGCATGTATTTACAACGATGCATATCTTATTTAAATATGTATTGTAAATATTACCAATCCAAAGCTGTTGAGCACTATGCCACATAATACATGCAATATGCGCAAATATTTTAACAACATTTGGACAAACCTGGTAGAAGTTGTACATCGGTGGAGGGATGGAGGTGAAATTGTCTAGGAAACTGACGAACATCGTTACATTGTCACTATCAAAGAAATAACTTCCGGTTGTGGCGGTTGTGGAGTGTAACTCCGCCATTTCTCCACTGTCGTACTCGCTGCCCCTGGCGGCGGTGGTCGCCATTTTGATTCCACCACCCACAGTCCAACCTTGGCGTGCTTTACTTTCACTTGACGGATGTAGTGTTTCGCTTCAGATGTCTGCAGTCGTCCAACTTCCCTTCATCCTCAGTGGCTTAATGCCAATACGTGTTGCGGTCGAGCGCCAGCCCGTGCTGGAAGAGAAGAGAGTGGACACATGCGGGAATAATCCTGTTACATAGCTGGGTGTACATAATAATATAATCAATATTAACGTCAGTAATGAAATTCCTACAGTTTTGCAATTGAGGCCGTCATCAAGCTGGGTTTCATTAATTGGTTAATTACAGCTGAACCCGTGTAGGTCACAGCACGACAATGGGAGTGGTGAGGAGTGGTGAGGGAGGGGCCATATCCGGTTGCAAAGAAAGACGTGAGATCTGTACCCGGTACAGACATAACGATTGCAACAGGCGGGATTCGACCCACGCACCGGCCATTTGGGCCAGGCAGAATACGCTCGACAATAGAGTCTGTAAGTGACGTCACAGACAACGCGCGCTCACCTCTAGAAACAACCATTCTGGGTTGAACGCGTCAGCGGGTCCCTATACTTTACTATGGACCTCAAACTCAGACTCAGTGATGTTTTGTATATGAATGCAGTTAGAGTTGAAAGGCATATGGAGTAAATGCTACATTATCATACTAGTGTTGAATCGAAAAACGCTGGTTTTCTGTGCGTTTCACGCCATTGCAAAGAGCTCCCCATGTTCTGTATGTGGGACGGTAAAGTGTCATGTAGGCTGCCCAACACCGGATTCGCTGGAGGTGAGCGCGAGCTGTCTGTGATGTCACTTAGATACCGTATAGTCGGACGCGACCTAGAGCCACGGGGTGACCACAACGCACAAATGGAAGACTAACATTTAACCAGAAACAACAACCTTCAATTATATAATGAGGGTTGGTTGCAGGTGATCATAGCCCGATAACTTCATCGTAGTGTGAAAGGCGGATCCGCAAAGCTTTTGTCAAGGAACCCGGCGGGTGGTGTGAAAGGGTGATGGGAATGATGGGCGGATGTGGGGAGGGTGTGATAGGGAGGAGGGATGGGGGGGGGGGTGATGCGTGCCCCCGGAGACGCCTGGGAGATATAACACAGCAAGCACGCCGGAAAGTAGAGAGAGAAAAAGAGTGAGTTTAGAGAAAGATATGAGGACGGAAGTCGAAAGAGGGAGATATATATATAGAGGAGAAAAGAGGCGGTGTGCCATGTATGCGTCAACGCGGGCACCGTGATAATAATGAGCTTAATATAATAATAATAATAATAATAATAATAACAATAATAATAATAATAATAATAATAATAATACATATAATGAAATAATATTTAGAATAACAAGGCGAAAATTGTCAGACATTGTATTACGACGAAAAAACGGGTTCCTTGGAAACATTTCTATTCAAGAAAGAAGTATGACTTAGGTAACGTGCCCCGAAGGCTCTATGTCACGTTAGTGTCTACTTGCCATGCCGGCCCGTCACTCGCTAGCGTGGTCACATTTCCATTAGAGACATATTCGAAATGGACTTTTTGGTATTCCCGCGTCGGGCACTAAACTAAGGACAGCGGGAGGCCGGAAATAGACATCTGTCATCCTTACACCCTCCGGGTTCAACCCCCGCGCCCCCCCCCCCCCACACGCCCCACCCCACACGCCCCACCCCCTGCGATCCAGCCATCCTCCTCCTCCTCTTCCCGATCAGTGCAATGTATTGTCTCGAACAATCACGTCTGACTGTCATCAACTGGACGCCAAGGAAAGAACGGGAAGGCAGGGGAAGGGATACGACTAACTTAACATCTCTCCCACGCCCCTCCCAATGGCCTGTCTCGTCTTTGGCTTTTCCCTATCTCGTCGACGTCAGTGTCCGCCCCGAGGAGAGGTTTATGACGATGCCGCTGCCTGTTACCAACGAGAGAGACCCGCAGTGCAGAAAATCACTCCCCGCCCTCCCACCCACCCTCCTCCTGTGGAACGTCCAGGGGCGAATCCAGGTCGTCTTCGCGAGGAGAGGAGGGGGCGGGGTACGCGGAGGCTGTTCGGGTGCAGGTGGGAAGGAAGGAATGTTGGTGTTTTAGGCCACTTTTGTGCACATACAGGCTAAATTGGGCCAAGGAACCTTCCGAGACGATGAAGGATGAAGGAATGAAACATGCCCCAGATTAGGTGCCCGAGCCCGGATTCGAACCCAGGACCTATTGATCTGCGGTCTAGTGCGCTAACCACTACACCAGGGAGGCCCCCTCGGGTGCAGGTGGACACTATAGCTATAGAGAAGGAGGGGTGATTGCCCGGGGAGTTCAGGTGGACACTATTCTAAGAAATAAAAGTGTGAGAGAAAGAAAGCTGGGGGAGGGGTAAGGAGGGCAAGAGGTCGAAGTCACTTTGCAGGTGACCGCGTCAATTATATTTCCAGACGCGTGTTCGGAAAGTGCAAAGGGGACCAGCCAGTGTCTATTTGATTTGGAGAATGTTTTTACGGCTTCGACATGTCTATGTGCAACGTAAGACATGGTCATGAAATCACATAGTTTATAAATTAAGTTCAGATACTGCTCAAATCCTGGCAGAATGAATAGCAAATGCCAAATGATAATGAGAGTGTTGCAAGAACTCACATATTAAATATACATCTGATACCAGAAGAACGCCGCATGAGGCGTAAACTACAGAAATTGATGACACAGTTGTTGATCGTTAATTATGTATGATATATTGCTAATTACAAAAATAAATACACATTTTGAAACCCATTGATGGTAATCGAGCCGCAACATTAATGATTTTATTCCACCCTTAAACAGATGTCTGCCTAGCAGGACATTACCCTTAAGAATTATAATATATAAATCTGTGAGTTTCATAATTATAATTAGTGATTATATGATTGTTATATTTCTATGAATAATGGTGACTGTTTTTTAATTGTAGCTTATAAATATGTCAGTAATCTCGACTAGTGCCGAGAGTCGCTGGATTAAAGTTTCGTTTCACGGCATTTCCGACAATGGCGCAATTATTAATGCGATAGATATCCAATATGTCGGATCCAAAGAGTATGCACTTTTGACCAACGGATGTTTCAACAGTTTTTAAGGATTTTTGAAGGAATGCTGGTGCCATGTATATCAGGTATTATACCGCGGTCTTCATCCAAACCATGGGCCGGCCCGATAGCTCAGTGGGTTAGAGCGATCGCCTTGAGCGCTAAGGCCACCTGAGAGCCTAACGGCACGTGGATCGGTGGTTCGAGCCCCGCTGTGGCCATGTGCGAAGAGTAGGGCGTTACCCCCGGGGACATGGCTCTACTGTCCCCTAATTCCTTCTCCCATTGACGTGGTTAAAGCGTCTTGCATATAACACCAACCAACCATCATCCTAACCTCTAGCTGGCTTCTCCGGTGTAGTGGTTAGCGCACAAGATCGCAAATCAATAGGAGCTGGGTCCGAATCCCGGTCTTTACTGGTCACCTAATCTGGGGCATTGATCGCTCGTCGTACCGGGAGATTCCTTGGGGCAATTTAACCCTTATTTGCACTCATTCAGATTTATTCGGTTTACTTTCGAGCCCAGCCAACGCCCAACTTTTAACACGTGACCGCTCAAGTATGTCACGTGACCATCTTCAACTTCAGCGATTGGGTGTTGTCTTTGCATGCGTCTAATGACTGAATCCATAGTGAATCGGGCGCTTTAATCGCAGCACTCCGGAAGTACCAACGAATTTTTGTACGGCTTCCTGACGTTCAAGCAAACAAACATAAGGTCCGCTTTCACCCGAAATCGCGTGTTTGAGACCAACTTTGACGTAGGGGAGGGGGGGGGGGGGCGGGGAGGGCGTACGTTGGGCGAGGCTGCTTTGGGTCATCTTTCAACATGAGGTGCACGCGATAAGGGACAATATGGCGTCTTCCCCTTGCTTCAGAGGGCGATGAGGACGCCTCAGGGGTTGGCATAGGCACCAGTGCCTCGGCCATGTTGGATTCTGATTGTGCGTGTGTGATCTATGAGGCATGGGAATGATGCCTTTTAACATGACAGTGGCGTAGGAGGCTAAAATCTAGGTGTCAGGAGGGGAGATGTAAGAAGTCGGGCGTGGGGGGGGGGGGGGCGAGGGGAGAGGCGGGGGGGGGGGAGGTCGCGGCAGAGGATGTCGTCAACCGGAAGTTCAACGACCGAACGGCCTGGTGGAAATTGGGAGAGTGAAGGGCAGACAGGGCGAGAGGACCGTGGAATTTTACTAGTCGATGACAAAACCAACGTCACATCCACCCCCCTCCTTATCCCCTGCCCCCACCTGCCCTCCCTCGCTGCCTATTCCTCCAGCGCCCGACACTTTCGTCACAAGCAAAACCCGATTAAATCGTCCATTTTACGGGCAATATCTCAACCCCGAGAGTTTATGTTGCCAGCTCTTATTGCTCAGGGGCTCAGTATAGGGAGGACATTTTACATATTCGCCTACCACAGCATAGGGCCAGATGTAAGGCAGAATATGAATGAGAACATCCTTGGATTGTTGGTTTATCTAAATAACTGATCCGGTTGGCAAATGTGTGCACCACAACATTGCAGGGAATGTTGGAGGACGGGGGATGTAATAGGGCTGACGAGACTGCGTTCTGGCGGAGTGATTTATATATTCCATGTGACGGAGTGGGATATTGTAACAGTAATATGAGTGTGCTGGCAAGCCGAGTGTGGTTGGCAAGTAACAGCAGAACAATGATGTAAAAGTAAAGTAAAAATTATGTATAAACGAATTAATCTAAGTCAAACAAACGAGTTTGTCCACAATCATTTGCGGTTAGCATATTTTTCAATGTCACTTAATTTTGATTTTTGGTTTACATTGAACGATGTCTACGATTATATGCACATGTAATTCACTAATTTTATCTCGAAGCATTTGTATTTGATAGATTGGCAAGTTGTTTTTGGCATGTCACCTATTGTAAGGCAAACCGCGGAACGTCCGCGACCACACGCGAGATTGATGCCACCTGAAACTATACTGGAGGGTCACCCACGGCTTAAAATAAAACTGGGTCTCATGTCAGACGGATCCTCCTTCGCAAAGAGTAGGGGGTTAACCGCCGGGGGCATGGTTCCACTCTCCCTCCCTTTTCCCCATTGACGCGATATGACCAGAATAAAGTGTCCTAAATATACATCAACCAACCACTGTACGAACCATCGAAAAGTCTGCTTAGTGTGCCATGTCGAATATTCCCAGACAGAAGTCGCATGATTTGCAAAACCTTCTGGTACTTAATGTTCATCAAACGCAACAAAGTATTGAATAAACAAGCAAGCTATCAAACAAACATACAAACAAATTTACAAAACGAACATAGTAGTATACTGACAAAAGTCTTTAGACTTCTGTCAGTAATAAGGAAGTGACCACGATATTATCGTGAGAGTGGCGCAGGGCTAAGGCAGAGACGAGCTGCCCAGTGTCCGGGACCAACCCCCTAGCCTATGCGAAATATTGGTTGGTTTGTTGTGTATTCAGAACGCATTAATAAAACCCTTCTGGTTGGATCGCTTCATTGGGTGGAGAAAGGGAACGTAGAGCCACTTCCCCGGGGGTAACCCCCTGCTCTTCGCGAAGTGGGAGTACATGGGATCTGTATCCTGCGACCACACAGACATGGCCAAAGCGGGGCGCGAACCACCGATGTTCGTCAGCTGGCCAGATTATGTGAATGAAAACATGCGATTGCTTTTCCTGTAGGAAGACATTTACATAGAGGGAGCCGGAGCACTGCCTCGGTCACTTACTGGGACGGCTGCGCACTGCGAACAACAACCGAACACGCTACACACTGGGCCACAGGGGGACCCATTCACGGCGGATGGAAATCTTCCGTGCCTCCCTGGTGGGTTGAGGGTCGCGGGTAAGCCGGACGGGTGAGGGCGGATGGGGGTCGTGCGATGGGGATTGGAGGGAGGAGGGCGAACTGGGACGGGAGGAGTTAGTGGAGGGTGCCACCCTCGCCACCAGTTCGAGGTGGAGGGTGGAGGGCGAACTGGGACGATATGGTTGGCTTCGGGGAGGCGGGAACTGGGTGGGGGCAGGCGGGTTGCGTAACGTGCGACGAGTGGGGGTTGGAGGGGAGCTGTCTATATAAAATCATCTACTTGCGCCCCCCCCCCACCCACACACACCCATACACATATATACCGCCCACCCACCCACCCGACCACTTTAAAGACCAGCCTTTAACCTTCCCACCACGCGAGGCACACCACGAATACAGTATCACTATATAAATATATCTAAGTGCCGGAAGTGTGTAAGTACCGTGGCTATAGCAGCAAGGACACGTGACCAGAGGGAAGCCGTCAGGTCGGTTAATTTGCATACAATGCTATTACAGTATATCCATCTGGTCCGCACCTGCTTCGCGCCCTACGTGGCCGCCGAAACAGCCTAATGGAATCAATGTCTGGGTAGCGCACTGCATGACTACGAAATACCTCACGAGATGGCAGCACCGCACACACATTTTTTATGATGATAATAAGCCTGAGAGAGCGGATATTCGTGATGAAAAAGATACATAGAGCGGATATTTTAAAATTTGCGACGGTGGGGGGGGCTGTGAAAATTACCTTTTCCGAGCGGATATTGGCGGTGAAAAAGTGGGGGGTTTACCGCGGAAGCCCCCCCTCCCCCCCGCCACCCAAACAAAGCAATGTATTAAGTACCCCCCACCCCCCCCCCCCCCACCCCCTCTCTCCCTGGCAAGACTTGGCGGCGCATCTTAATAAAAGAAATTAACACCAAACAAAAAATAAAAACTGCAATCACATCGAGATACGGACATGTTGCCGGCGAAAAACCACCATTCACTCAAGCCCAAGAGCCTCATCGTTTGGCCATTTCCACAATTGCGTGTTTGCAATTTCCACGCTTCTGGTATAGTTCCATGTTCCGAGGGAATTTTGGGTGTGCCTGCGCCGTAGGTTTGTGTGACATTGCTTAGGTTCCCTTGCAGACTAGGTAAAACTACACTGGCGACCATGCTCTGTCAAAATTACCGCAGCATTTCAGGGTTAGCCTTACGAATGTCATGAGTTTTGCCGTCATTAGTGTCAAGTCGAGGCCGCGTAGAGTCGGCAGGAGCAAGGCTTTCCATGGCGCCTTGTCGCTACTGGTCGTACGGATAAAAGCGAACGGACACTTGCATCACTCGCTATTAGTAATCTGAGCTAGAATGTGACGATGTGATTCAGGGCGGGCTAACTTGGAATGACTAAGACATGTTTTTCCCGCAGAGATGCGAAGGTGAATTTCCATTTTTGATTCGTAGCACGATTCGTTCTTTATCAATGCTGGGTTTGCTCTGCCCTGTATTATGTGCAGTATGTCGCCGTAACGCCAGATATGTCCCCCGGGGACATGGCTCCATATGAGGGAGAGCCTAACGACACGTGGATAGGTGGTTCGCGCCCCGCTGTGGCCATGTCTGTGTGCTCGCAAGATAAAGATCCCATGTTTTCTTCGCAAAGGGTATGGGACACGGTTATTTCCCGGGGACATGGCTCCACTCTCCCTTCCTTCTCCCGTTGACGCGATATGACCAAATGTGGTTACAGCGTCCTAAGTGTGCAACCAACCAACCGATCTTTCGCATAGAGTAAGGGGTTGGTCCCGGAGACCTGGCAACCCTTCCCTGGCTTAGCCCTTCACCATTCTCCCGAGATATTGGCAATAATTATTATTATCATCAACGATTTGCCAGTACTTCAGCCCCGTCGGATATGATTGGTTGGTTGGTTGAATATTCAGAATCACATCCATCACGCGACAGGGAAATCGTGGTCACTTCCTTAGTTCTCTAATACTTTGTTGCGTTTGATGAACATTGCCAGACGGTTTGGTAACTCATACCAAAGATATTAGTACACCAAGATAGGTCATACGGCGAGCGCCCATTATAAAATGTGTAATGCGGCGAGTAGTGGCGCCGCTATGCGGCGAGCGCGTAGCGTTGGGCTGCCACTGCGCGGACGATAACGCTGTCGGCGTGATAAGCAGCGCCCTGTGAACTACAAATTAAATTTTAGCCCTATGATTCACTTTGATGTAAAGCCTGGTGGTGCCCTATCAGGTATATTTAACATTAAATATATATATTGTTTATTTTTTTAGGCGGCAATAGGTAGTTGCTAGTGTCATCAAGGCGTCATATTCCGAGAACGTCATTCACTGACAGTCAACTGTTTCAAAGTGTTTGGCTCCCCTAACTTGCTGATAACTTTGCTGGCTGAAACGAAGATGTACCCTTGACTGTTCGATTATTGAACACAACTTCACAATTATTTAGCATAGGCGGTCTCCTGTCTTTATTTTATTTTGTCACACCATAGATTAGTCTACCCTTCGACGCCACTGCAACGGGTGGGGGGGTGGGGTGGTAAGGGATATTTCCGTTACTCGGGAATGGGGTCTTCATTTCACTGTGAACTGGGGTTGAGGCAAATGATTCATCGTGAACTAGGAACGGGATATTAGCCGACCGTCTTGATCAAGGAATTTCATTAATCGTTAACTGGGACTTATAATATTAAATAACCGTGAATCGGGAAATCGCTAATTTCTATCATGTATCGGCCTTCCTACGTATACTGGTAGTTATCTTTTTACTTCATCGTGAGCTGGTAATAAAGAAATTTATTCTTCCTGATCTGGGAACAGGACCCCCCGCCCCCTTGCCTCCCCTCCCCCCCCCCCCAACCCCACTGCAAACACAGGCTCCCAACAAGTGTAGGCCTATAACAAACCCCACGACGCCCGAAGTTCAGTGATATATATTCTAAGCCTAAATAATAATAATAATAATAAACAACAAAGCCATGCTTAACCAATTGATATTTCATAATACAAAAATACAAACATCAATAAGATTACTCATTTCTACCGAAACTCTAAGACATGAGCTTTAAGAATATAAACTACTTCAGCTAATGCGGAAACTGGACTTATTCAACAAGTCTTTCCCTCTTGCATTGACCACCCATCTCTAGGATCTGAAAAATAATAATAAAAAACAACATTTTATAAATGTTTATGAACATAAAAAAAAGATGACTGCACAAGCGCTAAGTAGAAATGCAGACAAAGGCTTTGGTTACCTTTGACAAAGCTTCACAAAGCTGACAAAGCTAGCCAGACACTGGGAGACGGACACCCATGGCAGCTATAGGCCTTTATATGACCATATACTATATGGTTTGAGTTAACCTAATTTTTATTTAAACCCCAGGACATTGATCAGGACACCTGATTGCACATTCGTTAAGCCTTAGCAGTCACTTGAAGCTTGTTGTCATCTGATAATTATTGAGCATTAATTGGCAACGATAGATTTTTGACTGCTTTTACTTGCATCAGCCCGCTTCGACGTGGGCGATAATATAGAATGATTGGCAATTGTGGCGGTGATAATCGATGCACGATATGAATGACTGATAAATTAACGCAAGAAACATGTCTTACCTTTTTTTTTCTTTAGGGAATCTGAAGAATGGCCTTCTTTGCCATTTCTTTCGTGAATTCGCGCAATTTCTGGCAGAACAAAGTTGAACTTGATTCCTGTTGACGGCCGCACTGTGCAACACTACGCGCTCACCGCTTGGCGGCGCCACCGGAGAACGATTACAAGGAAATCTCCGTATGACCTATCTTGGTGTACTAATAGCTTTGCTCATACGACTTCTGTCATATGGGAAAACTCGACACGCTACACTAAGCAGTCTTTTCGATGGTTCGTACGATGGTTGGTTGATGTATATTTAAGACGTTTAAACCACTTTTGATTATATCGCGTCAATGGGAGAAGGACGGGAGAGTGGAGCCATGTACCCGGTAGTAATCCCTACTCTTTGCGAAGAAGGGCCTGTCTGACACGAAGCCCAGGTTTATTTAAGCCGTTGGTGACTCTCCAATATAGTTTCAGGTGACATCAGTCTCGCATGCGGTCGCTGACCTTTTGCGGCTTGCCTTAAAATATGGTACATGCCAAAGCAAGGTTAGTAGGGTATAATTGTATCTATCAAATACAAATGCCTCGAGATAGAAATATTGAATTACATGTGCATATTTCGTAAACATGGTTCAATATAAACCAAGCCAAAATTAAGTGATATCATAATCATTGAAAAATATGTTAACCGCAAATGTTACAAGTGATGATGGTTAACATGTACTGCCATTTTTGGTGCACACATTCGCCAACCGGATCAGTGATTTAGATAAACCAACAATCCAAGGATGTTCTTATTCACATTCTGCCTTACATCTCGCCCTATGCTGTGGTAGGCGAATATGTAAAATGTCCTCCCTATACTGAGCCCCTGAGCAATAAGAGCTGGCAACATAAACTCTTGGGGTTGAGATGTTGCCTCTAAAATGGACGATTTAATCGGGTTTTGCTTGTGACGAAAATGTCGGGCGCTGGAGGTGGACGCTGCGAGGTAGGTGGGGGCAGGGGAGAATAAGGAGCAGAGGGGGTGGATGTGACGTTGGTTTTGTCATCGACTAGTAAAATGCCACGATTTTCCCGTCCTGTCTGCCTTCCACTTTCCCAATTCCCACCAGGCCGTTCGGTCGTTGAACTTCCGGTTGACGACATTCTCCGCCGCGACCCCCCCCCCCCCACCCCCCCACCACCCTACCCCCTACATCTCTCCTCCTGAAACCTAGATTTTATCCTCTTACGCCACTGTCATGTTAAAAGGCATCATTCCCATACCTCATAGATCACACACGCACAATCAGAATCCAACATGGCCGAGGCACTGGCGCCTATACACGGACCATGAGGTGTCAACGTCGGCCTCTAAAGCAAGAGGGAAGACGTCATATTGTCCCTTATCACGTGCTCCTCATGTTGAAAGATGAACCCAAAGCAGCTTCGGCCCCTCCCCCCGTATGCCTCCTCCCCCCACCCCGTCAAAGTTGATCTCAAACACGCGATTTCGGGTGAAAGCGAACTTATGTTTGTTTGCTTGACGCCAGGAAGCCGTACAAAATTTCGTTGGTACTTCCGGATGGCAGCGATTGAAGCGCCCGATTCATTATGGACTCAGCCATTAGACGCATGCAAACACAACTCCCAATCACTGAAGTTGAAGATGTTCACGTGACATACTGAGGCGGTCACGTGTTACAGGGTGGGCGTTGGCTGGGCTTGGGGGGAAAGTGGAATAAATCTGAATGGCATAGACTATTCTTGTACAAATCAGGGTTGCCCGAACGAATCTCCCGCAAACGATGAACGATCCATAGTTAAGCGTACCCCGGATTAGGTGACCAGTACAGACGGGGATTCGAACCCAGGACCTATTGATTTGCGATCTAGTGCGCTAACCACCACACCGGAGAAGCCAGCTAGATGTTAGGATGATGGTTGGTTGGTTGGATATTCAGGACGTTTTAAACACTTCTGGTCATATCGCGTCAATTGGGGAAGGAAGGGAGAGTGGAGCCATGTCCCGGGGGGTAACCCCTTACTCTTTGCAAAGAAGGACGAGATCTTTATTTTGCGACCACACAGACATGACCACAGCAGGGCGCGAACCATCGATCCACGAAAAAGATACATAGAGCGGTTATTTTAAAAGTTGCGACGGTGGGGGGGGGGGGAGGCTCTAAAAATGTGCGTTCATAGAGCGGGTTGCCGCGAAAAATTTACCCCGACCGAGCGGATTTTGACGGTAAAACTCTCCGATCAAGCGGCTTTTAGCGATGACAAACGGGGGGAGGGGGGGCTGGCTTTACTGCGGAACCCTCCAAAACTCAGTAAGATATTAAGCCTTAATATTAAAACTCAGTAAGGTATTAAGCCCCCCCCCCCCACCCTCCCGGGCATGGATCGCGTCCTTCTGCAGCCGCCAACGGAGCCAGCGAAATAAGGTGACTAGGCGTCGTATCTCAATAAAAGGAATTAACACAACAAATTTACCAAAAAAGTGAGATCACATCGAGATAAGAACATGTTTCTTAGAGTTGCCAACGAAAAACCACCCTTCACTCAAGCCCAAGAAACTTGTCGTTTGGCCATTCGCACCATTGCGTGTTTGCAATTACCACGCATCTGATAGAGTTCCATGTCTCGAAGGAATGTTGGGTGTGCCTGCGCCGTAAGTTTGTGTGACATTGCTTAGGTTCCCTCGCAGACTAGGTAAAACTACACTGGCGACCATGCTCTGTCAAAATTACAGCAGCATTTTAGGGTTAGCCTCACGAATGCCGTGAGTTTTGCCGTGAAGTGGGAGTCAGTTTTCCCGTCATTAGTGTCAGGTCGGGGGGAGTAAAGTCGGCAGGAGTAAGACTTTCCATTGCGCCTTGAGGGCACACTGGTCGGACGGATAAAAGGGAACTGACACTTGCATCCCTCGCTATTAGTAATCTGAGCTAGAATGTGACGATGTGATTCAGGGCGGGCTCACTTGGAAAGACTATGACATGTTTTTTCCTGCAGAGATGCGAAAGTGAAGTAACTGTTTTGATTCGTAGCACGATCCGTTCTTTATCAATGCTGGGTTTGCTCTGCCCTGTATTATATGCAGTATGTCACCGTAACGCCAGACATGTCCCCCGGGGACATGGCTCCACATGAGGGAGAGCCTAACGACACGTGGATAGGTGGTTCGCGCCCCGCTGTGGCCATCTCTGTGTTGTCACAGGATAAACATCCCATGTTTTCTTCGCAAAGGGTAGGGAGTTCCACTCTCTTTTTTCTCGTGTTGACGCGATATGACCAAATGTCGTTACAGCGTCCTGAATATACAACCAACCAACCACTTTTTTTTTATTTTTTTAATTTCATTTATTCCTTTAGCAACGAGAGCTACATACATATATAAATATAAGCAATGCAATTATGCTCAACCATGCTCGATCCATGCGCTCGCTCACGACACGGCGATCGAGGAGCAGCGTGCAACTGTACATTGCTTCTACATTTCTTCTGGATGACGCAGGCCGTGTGGTCTAACCTTTTCGTCACTGTGACGTTCTATGGGTTCTAACAGACGGGTACTAAATAATTGCATCGGTATGTACTGTGTCACATTACCCCCGATGCCCTGGATCACCGTATCAAACCCTCACTGGCGCTGGTGTTAAGTACACCTGCACTTGGCAGCGTACTCCATCATTGTGGCGACATTTTGCCAATTGACACGGGCGCTGTTCGTTTTTCCCTAGATGTTGATTTGTCCAATTGTCATTTCGTTTGTCTCCCTGATTAATTAACACGGGTAAACGGACTTCCTCAATTAGGTCACGTGCCTGCTCTCTCTTCCTCGGGCTCCCTTCTCGCGATACCATTACTGGAAGCTTCCCCAGCCAGTAATGAAAGCTGCTTGTCGAGCTTTTCCCGCCAAAATTTTAGCCCAGGCGACATCTATATCACAATTTGTAGAAAAGTCGATTGTTGGATTCTATAAATTGCGAAACCTAATAAACATCACCGTTTCGGTTGTAACATGACAGACGTGTCCATCCCGTAAAACTCGTGAGTGTCGCGGCACTGCTACTTATTATAATAAAGTCTCGCGAAGCGCACAAACTGATGACGTTTACCACTAAGTTGACAACCTGTGGCAGAAATTCTTCAAAAGATGTGGACATGTCTCATAGAAGATTATGTGTTATGCAAATGGCTTTCCACACCCCCCCCCCGTCCCGCCGCCCCCACCCCCCCTTCCTTCGCCTCCGACCCGTCCGCTTCTTGCTAGCTAAGTGGGCTGAGCGCTCGCATTAAGTGCTCTGGCCACCTAAGAGCCTAACGGCACGTGGATCGGTGGTTCGCGCCCTGCTGTGGTGATGTCTGTGGGGTCGCAGGATATAGATCCCATGCGCTACTTCACAAAGAGTAGCGGGTTGCCCCCGAGGACATGGCTCCATTCTCCCTTCCTTCTACCATTGACGCGATATGATCAAAAGTGGTGAAAGCGTGCTGAATATACAACCAACCAATCTTGCTCCACATCCCATCCCGTCAAAAGTTTTTCAGAGAGCCAACGTTGACATTCATCATCTTCTATGGAGACCCCCCCCCCCCACTGTATTGTGCTTTGCCTCTCATTCGCCGTAGAACGCGAGGTCTCGTAAAATTTAATATCAATGCCATTGGCATCATATGTCCAAAATATTGGCTCTTTCATTTCATTTTGGCGCCAGTGATACGGCGAGAGTGTCAGCCAGCGGCCTAGGTACGGGCAGATCAATAAATATGCCATGCTAAATATATAAAACGTACGTTGAACGTAAATATGTCGTAGTGATCGGTAAACACGATATTAATTACCATGATGACATGATGACAGATAATTATTGACGGTTTGTCGTGCACTGCGCTAGCATGTATGACATTATTACATGTTAATAATTATTTAATGCAAGTCAATGCAAACGAAATATTTAGCAGGAAGACGGATTTGGTTTAATAGCTTGGGAAAAGGTTAATATTCTAGGCAGTCCTTGAAAGCATTCGATTTTTTCTCCAGGGTTTAAAATCGTGACATTGCACGGCCTGATCAGCGCCAGAATGCTCGACACCCTGTAATAAACTAGTGAAGTACACAGGAATCTCTAGCGCTGCACACCAACTGACAAGTCTGAAATACGCTGGATTGTCATGTTTACCATTACATTTGAAGCAAATGAAACTTGTCGTGTATACGCCCGTGTTGTGCACACAAGGGGTAGGTCAAGCAAGGATTGGTTGATCATCAGGACGCTTTAACCTCGTTTTGGTCATATCCCGTCAATGGGAGAAGGAAGGAAGAGTGGAGCCATTTCTCCGGGGGTAACCCCTTACTCTATACGAAGAAAGACATGGGATCCTTATCCTGCGACCACACAGACATGGCCACAGCAGGGCTCGAACCGCCGATCCACGTGCCGTGAGGCTCTCATTTAACCAGAGCACTCAATGCGAGCGCTCTAACCCACTGAGCTATCGCGCCCGCCCCCCTTGAGCTGCAAGTGTCAGGGGCCCATCCTAGGCAATTGTATCGTCGAGGCGTTTGGTCTTTATTTTGTAAGAAAAGTTCCTACGTAATATGATATTTTAACTCGATGTTAGACATACTAAACCGATTGGTAAGAAGTTACATTTTGCGTAATAATAATGATGATCAACCCTATCACCGTGAAGATAAAGCAAGGAGCGTCCGGGCGTCATGACTGATTAGGATGACATCATATGTCCCAGATAAAATTGGCCGGGTCGTTAATCTGTCGAATGTTGAGTTCTGGAAAATATTAATTTTGTAAACAACTATCGGTGAATTTCGTGACCTGGTTGATGTGACCCGGTTGATGTGACCTGGTTGATGCGACCCGACTGATGTGACCCGGTTGTTGCGACCCGGTTGATGTGACCAGGTTGATGTCACCCGGTTGATGTCACCCGGTTGATATGACCCGGTTGATGTCACCCGGTTGATGTCACCCGGTTGATGTGACCAGGTTGATGTCACCCGATTGATGTGACGCGGTTGATGTGACCCGCTTAATGTGACCCGGTTGGCGTCACCCAGTTGATGTCACCCAGTTGATGTCACCCGGTTGATATGACCCGGTTAATGTGACCCGGTTGATGTGGCCCGATTGATGTGACGCGGTTGATGTGACCCGCTTAATGTGACCCGGTTGGCGTCACCCAGTTGATGTCACCCGATTGATGTGACCCGGTTGATGTCACCCAGTTGATGTGACCCGGTTGGCGTCACCCAGTTGATGTCACCCGGTTGATGTGACCCGGTTGGCGTCACCCAGTTGATGTGACCCGGTTGATGTGGCCCGGTTGATGTGACCCGATTGATGTGACCCGGTTGATGCGACCCGCTTAATGTGACCCGGTTTATGTCACCCAGTTGATGTCACCCGGTTGATATGACCCGGTTGATATGACCCGGTTGATGTGACCCGGTTGATGTGGCCCGATTGATGTGACCCGGTTGATGTGACCCGCTTAATGTGACCCGGTTGGCGTCACCCAGTTGATGTCACCCAGTTGATGTCACCCGGTTGATATGACCCGGTTGATGTGGCCCGGTTGATGTGGCCCGATTGATGTGACGCGGTTGATGTGACCCGCTTAATGTGACCCGGTTGGCGTCACCCAGTTGATGTCACCCGATTGATGTGACCCGGTTGATGTCACCCAGTTGATGTGACCCGGTTGGCGTCACCCAGTTGATGTCACCCGGTTGATGTGACCCGGTTGGCGTCACCCAGTTGATGTGACCCGGCTGATGTGGCCCGGTTGATGTGACCCGATTGATGTGACCCGGTTGATGCGACCCGCTTAATGTGACCCGGTTTATGTCACCCAGTTGATGTCACCCGGTTGATATGACCCGGTTGATATGACCCGGTTGATGTGACCCGGTTGATGTGGCCCGATTGATGTGACCCGGTTGATGTGACCCGATTGATGTGACCCGGTTGATGCGACCCGCTTAATGTGACCCGGTTTATGTCACCCAGTTGATGTCACCCGGTTGATATGACCCGGTTGATATGACCCGGTTGATATGACCCGGTTGATGTGACCCGGTTGATGTGGCCCGATTGATGTGACCCGGTTGATGTGACCCGGTTGCTATGACCCGGTTGCTATGACCCGCTTGATATGACCCGGTTGATCTGCGCGAGGGTGGTCTAAGATGCCAACCCAAACATCGATGAAGTGAATAATCACATCTTGGCGTTCATTTAATTGATGAAGATTCAGGGGCAAAGGTGAGCGGAGGTATCTCTTTGTTATTTTAGACGGGGGCAGATCATAGTATCACGAAGCGAGATTGCTGTACGAATTGATCAGATGAATTACCAGAGACGTGTGTTTGAGATCGGCCTGCGGACGCGTTATTAAGAGACCGGGAAGAGACCAACAACGGTAGATCGCGTCAATGGGAGAAGGAAGGGAAGAGCGGAGCTATGCCCCCGGGAGTAACCCCCTACTCTTTGCGGCGAAGGACATGGGATCTGTATCCTGCGACCTCACAGACATGACCACAGCGGGGCGCGAACCACCGATCCACGTGCCGTTAGGCTCTCAGGTGGCCAGAACACTCAAGGCGAGCGCTCTAACCCACTGAGCTACCGGGCCGGCCCTGTGTCCATCTGCGCGGTGACCCCGATAAAATCTCATTCAACGGGAGTTTTTGTAAATCAGTATTAGTCATTGTTTACCTCAGCAATCACGTGGTGTACTGACGGACTAGCTTGGACCATGCGGGCTTCTTGTTTATAACAGTTTACATGTGTCATATAATAAGTGATGCTCTGTAAATATCAATGACATATATATACTAGATCAAACCAATGAGCGGCCTATGCTAAAACAAAAACTACATATCTCTCATCTAAAATCCAACGGTATAATGCCAAATAAACACAGAGTGCCTTAAGTGGGAATAATGAACTAGTATCTAGGACGAGTACATGTCGTTCAAGCGGTTTAATTGCTTAATGTAGGCAGGTGAAGGGTTTATCTACATATTCCGATGAATTGAATTGATATTTTTGAGAAAAGGGGGTAACCAGTAGGAGTTCAATGTGTTGAATTCCTTATAATTATCTGGAATAGCGTTTTGACCTACGATGTTTAGAAACATTTCTAAACAAAAGAAAAAATATGACTGGCCCTCTCATGCGTACGACGCACAATAATATGAGGGTCATCAGGGAGGTGGAGGTGTGTCCTGTGCTATGCTGGCCTGACCCACCACCACCCCCAGCGAGGGAGACTCGAGAGGGAATATAATATGTCTGTGCTCGATACTATTCACGCGTCTATCTTCACAACGAGTAGGGCTCACTCCCGAAGACATGGCTCATCTCTACGTTGATTTACAGAGGTCAAACCGTTTTATTTAAAGGCCGGCTTCTCGGTAAATTATTTCGTAACATTGATCTATTATACTCACAGAAGAGTACATATTAAAGCAATTTGGGTGGTTGTGCAAGTGACGAAATGTGTACAAACTCGGGCATCAACGGTCAATGGCGTATTTTTTGGGCCGTAGTGACGTAGATGCAGGTTCCGGTTTAATTGCTTAATGTAGACAGGTGAAGGGTTCATCTAAATATTCCAATGAATTGGATTGATTTTTTTTTAGAAAAGGGGGTAACGAGTGTGAGTTCAATGCGTTGAATTCCTCATATCTGGAATAGCGTTTTAACCTGCGATATTTAGAAACGGATTTCTAAACAAAAGAAATAATATAACTTATGCCGTCTCAAGCGTACAGCGCACAAGCTTATCAAAGGGTGTGTGTGTGGGGGGGTGGGGGGTGGAGGGGAGGGTACATGCACGTCACGAAACGTCGAACAATCGCCTCTGACTATGTTTTTCTGTTTTAACGCGTCATATGGGATAATGGCCAACATTATCTAATAATGCCCCCAAATAAAATTAATGGCTATTCTTTTGAGGTTGATCGCGTAATATATTAGGATTATTATCTTGAAAGTCCCTATGTCCCTTTGCCTTTGTCCCTTGGAATTATGAGCTGGACTTAAATTAAAGTAAGGCTAAAAGCCAATAAGACAAGGCCATTGCCGGTCTAAGAAATTCTTAACAACTACTTGTATAATTTAAATATGCGCGACAGGCCTGTAAATACGCTATTTGAATATTCAACAATTCATGAATATTCATGAATATTCAATTATGACTTGACCATTCGATTCTTGTTGCAATATCAAGGAACATTGTCCGGAAATAGGTAAACGAGGGCACTAGTTATTGACCTAGCTGCACATTTTGGAACTCCCATCCAGTACACAACGTCATACCAAGGGACCCAATGCGAGAATGCCTACAAAAACAAATAGTTTTTGTCAAAAACTATTTTTTTCCATTAATTCTCCAAATCAGAAAGATAAACTGTTGGTTTTTTCTCCGAATCTTTGAAAGTAGAACTTGCCAGATCTGTCAAGTAGTATCAACGCTCTCATGGGGCCCTTCAGACCAAACGGAAGGGTGACTGAAATACTCACGTTCTATGGCCTGCTGGATATGCCGGTGTGCTCTATAGCGCCATCGACTTGTGGAAGGAAAGTTACTTCCGGCAACCATGTATGTTCTGTCTTTATCACCTCGTAGTCCGTCTGTCCTGATTGTGACCCAATGTTAAGATCTGTCGCCTTAGCCTAGACTTAGATATGCACGATCCGCGAGTGAAAAAAGCTGTGCTGCGGATGGACAGACTTTTCTGGATTGTTATACACCGTCAAGGACTGTCGCCTTAGTCTAGACATAGATACGCACACGATCCGTGAGTGGAAAAGCTGCTGATGCCGCTGATGCACAGACGGTGGTGTCAGAAGTTAAACTGACAGGGCCACGGCGGTGATAGCGACACCGATAAAGCGGGCGACCTTTAGGCCGTGTGAGATATGTTTCGCTGCCAAAACGCACTACACTACTGTATACGGTGCAGTCGTCCGCGTCTCACGTGGCTGTGACACAGGCGTCCCAAGTGGCAGGTACTCGCTCATAGACCCGCCGTGCTGGCGTTATTAATCATCAGGTGGGTGGAGGTGTGTGCTGTGCTATGCTGGCCTGACCCGCCACCACCCCCAGCGAGGAAGACTCGAGAGGGAATGGAACGGACCAGTGAGCGACCAGGGCGGGTGAGGGGCAGCACAGGCAAGCGAGCGAGCGGGCGGGCGGGCCAAGATAGACTGCCAGCCAGCCAGCCAGCCGTGTGCCGTGTATCGTCCTTGCTTGGATGGCTGGGCTGGTCGCTGGCTGCCGGCCTGCGTCAAAACGTCCTTCCGGGGATGGATACGCGTGGTGTGTGTCGGCGCCGCTACGGGGCGCTGCTTGCGATTGGCGGGTTACCACGTGGTGGGTGAGCGTATTCATCAAGGGACGCTTCGGGTGGGATGACCGATGCGGAGGGCGGCGGGGGAGTCGGGGAGTGGGGGGGGGGGGCACTGACTCCCCGCGCAAAAAGGCGGTGGTAAGAGGCGAGCGGGCCGGCTGACATGTCTACAGGCGGTGTAATGGTGGGACACTTTGCCGCGGAGATGGCGGCTTTTGGCGAGACAATTGTTGAGGCCCAGCGTCTGAAGAGGACTTGGCGTGTCAGACGGGGTGCTGGGGCCGCCGGGCCTTGGCTGGATGAAAGCGGGCACGGGGTGCGTTGGTGGGTGGGTGGGTAGTGGGATGGTGTGGCGGCCTGGGGGTGAAGCGGGGGCCCGGCGACTGGGGATGGGACGGCAGGTCGGAGTGGGACTGGGGTTGGGCCTGGGGTTCTGGTAGTAGGGTTCTGGCTGCAGGCCGGGGTCTTGGGTTGGGACTGGGGTTCTGGCTGCAGGTCGGAATGGGACTGGGGTTGGGACTGGGTTCGGCTGCAGATCGGAGTGGGACTGGGGTTGGGACTGGGGTTCTGGCTGCAGGCCGGAGTGGGACTGGGTTCTGGCTGCAGGTCGGTGTGGGACTGGGGTTGGGACTGGGTTCGGGCTGCAGGCCGGGGTCTTGGGTTGGGACTGGGGTTCTGGCTGCAGGTCGGAATGGGACTGGGGTTGGGACTGGGTTCGGCTGCAGATCGGAGTGGGACTGGGGTTGGGACTGGGGTTCTGGCTGCAGGCCGGAGTGGGACTGGGTTCTGGCTGCAGGTCGGTGTGGGACTGGGGTTGGGACTGGGTTCTGGCTGCAGGTCGGTGTGGGACTGGGGTTCTGGCTGCAGGTCGGAGTGGGACTGGGGTTGGGACTGGGTTCTGGCTGCAGGTCGGAGTGGGACTGGGGTTGGGACTGGGTTCTGGCTGCAGGTCGGAGTGGGACTGGGGTTGGGACTGGGTTCGGGCTGCAGGTCGGAGTGGGACTGGGGTTGGGACTGGGTTCTGGCTGCAGGTCGGTGTGGGACTGGGGTTGGGACTGGGTTCTGGCTGCAGGTCGGAGTGGGACTGGGGTTGGGACTGGGTTCGGGCTGCAGGTCGGAGTGGGACTGGGGTTGGGACTGGGTTCGGGCTGCAGGTCGGAGTGGGACTGGGGTTCTGGCTGCAGGTCGGAGTGGGACTGGGGTTGGGACTGGGTTCTGGCTGCAGGTCGGAGTGGGACTGGGGTTGGGACTGGGTTCGGGCTGCAGGTCGGAGTGGGACTGGGGTTGGGACTGGGTTCGGGCTGCTGGTCGGAGTGGGACTGGGGTTGGGACTGGGTTCGGGCTGCAGGTCGGAGTGGGACTGGGGTTGGGACTGGGGTTGGGGCTGCAGGTCGAAGTGGGCCTTGATTTGGGTTTAGGGCTTTAAGCTGCAGGTTTTTGTCGGGCTGGGGCTGGGCTGAGAGTTGGATATGACATGGGATTTAGACACAGCCTAAGATTTGTGGTTTGTTGTTTGGGGTTTGCGTAAAATTAAAATTACCCTAGGCCCTGGCAGCATGATCACGGTATGGTGGGCATCAGGGTTGGGGTGGGTGCTCTCTGGTCAGGATGACCAGGCGGTCAAGGTAGGGGTGGAAGTGAATGTGTGGCTGGGGCAGGGGTGGGAGCTAGGTCTTCACTGCAAGACTTCAGGGGCGGGGCCGGATAGCAGCCGGGTGGGGGCCGGGTGGGTGTGCGGGGGGGTGGCTGATGGAGGGTTTACGTGACGTGGTTTGAGCCGATGAATGACGTGATGCCGGTTGAGATGGGGGGAGGGGGATTGGTGGGGGACTCCAGGGGCAGTGGTCACCATGTGGGTGGAGCAGTGGTCGGACAGGGGGAAGGAGGGGTGAGGACGGGGACATTATTGAGGCAGTAACGTGGCGTTAGAGCGACTTCCCCAGAATAGACTGCGAGCGACTGGTCGGTCTCAGTGTTGGATGGTAAGATCTCAGTGGTCAACATGGCGACAAAGGAAAATGGAAAACTCAAAAACTCGAGAAGTTGACCCCGGTTACATGAAACAAATAAAGCATGGTGAAAGCGCTTGAAAATATGGTGTGGTGACAGAGGTTGACAATACGGCATGGTGAAAGAAGTTGACAATATGGTGTGGTGACAGAGGTTAACAATACGGCATGGTGAAAGAAGTTGACAATATGGCATGGTGACAGGTTGACAATATGGCATGGTGACAGAGGTTGGCAATGCGGCATGATGAAAGAAGTTGACAATATGGCATGGTGACAGGTTGACAATATAGCATTTCAACAGATGTGGACTATATGGCACGCTGACAGAGTTTAGCAATATGGCATGGTGACAAAGGTTGACAATATGGCATGGTGACAGAGGTTGACAATATGACATGGTGACAGAGGTTGCCAATATGGCCGGGTGACACAGGTTGACAATATGGCATGGCGACAGAGGTTGGACGATGTGGCATGGTGACAGAGCTTGACAATATGACATGGTGAGAGAGATTGACAATATGGCATTGTGATAAAGGTTGGCAATATGGCACGGTGACAGAGGTTGACAGTATAGCACGGTCACAGAGGTTGACAATATGGCATGGTGACAGAGGTGGACAATATGGCACGGTGACAGAGGTTGACAATATGGCACTGTGACACAGGTTGACAATATGGCACGGTGACAGAAATTGACAGTGTGGCATGGTAACAGAGGTTGACAATATGGCATGGTGACAGAGATTGACAATATGACATGGTGACAGAGGTTGAAAATATGGCATGGTGACAGAGGTTGACAATATGGCATGGTGACAGAAATTGATAATATGGCATGGTGACAGGTTGACAATATAGCATTTTAACAGATGTGGACTATATGGCATGCTGACAGAGGTTAAAGGGAACCGCCAGCCTGGCCTCTAACACTGCTTTACCGATTCATATAATACCCAATTGTCTATCCTCCAAATTATAGAATTTTTCGTTCTATCTGTAGCTCACAATACAATTTAGAAGTGACCGCCAGGCACAATTTTACCGCCTACCCAGGCGGCAGCCCTTTTTGGAGGCGTGTCCGCGATTGACCAATCAGGAGGCGATACTCTAATTTATTCAAACCGGAAATTGCGCCTATTGTGTGAGCAAAACAAGAGCGCGTGATAATCGCTAATATAAATAGCTGCGATTCTAACTCCAATCATGGCATTGTTGCAGAGTCAATCGTCGCAAGACGTATATCAATTTGTTTGGACGGTACTTTTCCATGAAACACTAAGATCTTGCGCTACCGCGAGGCGTGGAACTGCCGCTGTTCATCTGTGAATCGCGGTCCTGATCTCTCTCTCCGCGAGTTATAACGTAAGGCGGCGCCATATGAATAGTCACAATATGCGTCACTGCTCCCGGCAAAATGGCGCTCTGCTTGACATTCCTGGGGGCGGGTTGCCTTAATTTTTTTCTCCTTACTAGTCAGTCGAAACAAAGCGTTAACACTCGCCAATTTAATTTTAAGATGTAAACTTTCGGTGCAGATCGCGATTAAATTAGGTTGGACACCCGCTTTAACAATATGGCATGGTGACAGAGGTTGGCAATATGGCATGGCGACAGAGGTTGGACGATGTGGCAAGGTGACAGGTTGCCAATACGGCAGGGTGACAAAGGTTGACAATATGGCATGGTGACAAAGGTTGACAATATGGCATCGTGGTTGACAATATGACATTGTGGCAGAGGCTGACAATATGGCATGGTGACAGAGATTGACAATATGCCATGGCGACAGAGGTTGACAATATGGCACGGTGACAGAGATTGACAATATGGCATGGTGACAGAGATTGACCATATGTCATGTTGACAGCGATTGACAATATGGCATGGTGACAGAGGTTGACAATATGGCATGGTGACAGAGGTTGACAATATAGTATGGTGACAGATGTGGACAATATGGCACGGTGACAGAGGTTGACAATATGACATGGTGACAGAGAGTGACAATATGGCATAGTGACAGAGCTTGACAATATGGCACGGTGACAGAGGTTGACAATATGACATGGTGACAGAGAGTGACAATATGGCATAGTGACAGAGCTTGACAATATGGCATGGTGACAGAGCTTGACAGTATAGCACGGTGACAGAGATTGACAATATGGCATGGTGACAGAAATTGACAATATGGCATTGTGACATAAGTTGACAATATGGCATGGAGACAGAGATTGACAATATGCCATGGTGACAGAGGTTGACAATATGGCATGGTGACAGAAGTTGACTATATGGCACGCTGACAGAGTTTAGCAATATGGCATGGTGACAAAGGTTGACAATATGGCATGGTGACACAGGTTGACAATATGGCATGGCGACAGAGGTTGGACGATGTGGCATGGTGACAGAGCTTGACAATATGACATGGTGAGAGAGATTGACAATATGGCATTGTGATAAAGGTTGGCAATATGGCACGGTGACAGAGGTTGACAATATGGCATGGTGACAGAGGTTGACAATATGGCATGGTGACAGAAGTTGACAATATGGCACGGTGACAGAGGTTGACAATATGGCATGGTAACAGAGGTTGACAATATGGCACTGTGACACAGGTTGACAATATGGCACGGTGACAGAAATTGACAGTGTGGCATGGTAACAGAGGTTGACAATATAACACGGTCACATATAAACATATAAAACGGTCTGTTAGTTGGCCGGCGCTGGAGGTACTTATTCGTCTGAGGCTAATTTTGCCAGATTGTGGTTTGTCTTGTGGCTTTGTCGTTGATGTTAATGTTATTGGGTTCTGTTGCCATTCAATGTGCACAGCGTAACACAAAAGGAAGTGTGTGACGTGAATCCAGATTGTTGGCTGCTGGGTTGGTTTAGGAGGTTAAAACATCTGTAGGCCATATAACGACAACGCGACTATGCAAGGTAGAGAGGAACCATGACACGGCGAAGTGACTTAAATTTTATAAGACCCTCTTGTCTGAAATAAAAATGTCTGTTTGACCGCAATGTCAGGTCAGGTGGCCCCACCGTCTGCCCCCCCCCACCCCACAATGTCTTCGACACAATGTCAGGTAACCCCCCCCCCCCCCCACACACACACACTCATACAGATATCGCTTGATATCGCTTGATTCGCCCTCGCCCTCGCCCTCGCCCTCGCCCTCGCCCTCGCCCTTGCCCTCGCCCTCGCCCTCGCCCTCGCCCTCGCCCTCGCCCCCGCCCTCGCTTCCGAAGTCTCCTGAATGCCAAACTGCGACGTTGTGTATGTTTGGTTTTGGTCAATCGGCCGACATTACAGTCGGACCATTAAATACATCACTTAAGCTCGCCTGGTCCTTTGGCTTAACTCTGATTGCCAAACACAGGACCCATCGACCGGAGAGACAGCTGATCGAGCGTGGCCTTTCTGGAGCGGCGCTTTGGCCGAGAAATGGCGCCAAAAATGATTGCCGGAAGCGAGATATTCCATTTCCGCTCGGATTACCAGGTCAGTGAATGCCTCATTGAGACAGGCGGCCACCACACACCCCCGGCGGTTTCCATAATCGTACAGCAAGTCGTGACATCAGGCAGACATAACAAAAAACTATATTGCGAAGAATACCAATATAATGAAGTAAAAGAGAGGAATCATTGTCAGGGATGACCGGTTTCCATTTACTTGTTGGAAACATATTGTCTTGCTGCAATATTCTTCTGTCATTCCAATCTTTTCTATGTGTTTTCTATATCTATTTTCTAATGTTTTCCTTTATATGTTTTCTAATGTTTTTCTATATATATTCTACATTTTTCTACATTTCTATATATTTATTTATAATATCATTTACGCTCATTATTCGACTAATGTTTTATAGGTTTCGTTGCACACACGCTTCACCTGGTTTTACATGATTCGTAAATTGACAAACAACTGATTTTAGCCTTACTCCTCTTCTTAACATTTCATATTTCCATTCTCTGGGAATAGAACGGATCAATCGGTAGAAATCCGTACAATTTATTTTGATCAAATTTTATGCAAAATTTATTCCAGCCTAGGAAACCCGCTTGTTTGTTAATAACATCATTAGTAAAACGTATACCTTTCTTGATTAATGCGATCTTTCTACATATAGCATTTTCAGCAATCATAAAGTTAGTATTCCACAAAGGATAGTTTTTCAATGCAATTTCAAGGCCATCTGAGGCGGGATGGAGTCCCCCGTCGTAAATTTGGTTCAGAGCCGCCGCCCGGTCGCAAGATTTTTTGCCAAGCAATTCGACAAAGCCCCGATTTTCAAATTCTTCAGAAGATTTTTACTGGGACTCTGTCGATGTTTACATGTAAGCTTGACTATATGGCCAAGTATTCACCTGCTAGAATTCTACCATATTACGGGTCCTCTCAATGTCGTTGCATATTTGCCTTAACAATACAAGGAATTGAAACATCGGCCTAAAATGGGTTCGCCACCGTCATAATATTGAGTGCGCATCTAATTCATAACAATGTACTGTTCACCACAAATAGTGTCACAGGACCCTCTCTTGACGTCAATTTTTAAAAGCTTGCAACATATATTTCGTATGGGTAAAGTTTACGCCTTTCTCCTCCATATTGTTCTTGTTCCTTACAAAATTCCTAAATGCACCGTCAATATTTATCGAGATAACGCTTCTCCGACAAAGGTATAGCAGACATCACATGTATCAATTTCGGCCAGGCAAGAGTTTTCACTACTGTGGCCCGATAACCGAGCGAAAGCCTTCGTTGACTGTAGGCACTCAAGTCAATGGCACAGTTTTTCTTGTAGATTACTTATTTGATAAACAGGACATATGAATGTAACTTTATCCAAGAATTAACTTGTTTTCTTTGTTGCGAAACCATTGTATTTGGTAATAAACCACTGTATTTGGTAATAAACCACTGTATTTGGTAATAAACCACTGTATTTGGTAATAAACCACTGTATTTGGTAATAAACCACTTTGTGCGAAGCGAAGATCAAATTCAGAACGCTGTGCATAAATACTAGGTTCAAAGTGATAAATAGCCCTTTTATATCGTAATAATCTTACAGTCGGCGTGTCTAGATAATAGCGTCACTGGGAGATTTCTTTGGTATCTAGGTATATCCCTGCGGTACCCCGAATACTCACAGTACGCATCGGTGTACCCACCGACACTTTTTTTTCGCACGGGTTGGGTGCGCGCGCATTCAATCGGCATGCTGTCGGTGTCCCGCCCCCGCCCCCCCCACCCCCCCCCCCCCCTACCGCCATTAAATCTGATGGCTTTCGCATATCTTAGTATGGCATAGCGATAGTGTACTTCACATGTTGCGCCGGATGTCAGTGTAGCATTGCGTGCAGCGCATCATCGCTATTAATCGTCCACTATGCCTTCCATAATTGCGCCGGATGTCAGTGTAGCATTGCGTGCAGCGCATCATCGATATTAATCGTCCACTATGCCTTCCATAATTCAATTCTGATCGACTTATAATCATAAGATCGGTGGCTGTCCAAGGAATATTGCGATGTTTGTTTTTGCCTAATTCATTGCCCCGACACGGTACGATGAGCGATCTCTCGCGGGCTGAACGATGGCTTAGCGTACTCGCAGTTTGTTATTATAAATCTTAATCTGGTTCCGCCCTCAAAAACTCGTCACGATGAATTAGGCTTCACTGGCGATTTTCGTTGAGAGTTGAAGACCATGCTGGGCTCTTGGTATGGGGGTGGGGGCTGTGAGAGGGGAGGGGGAGGGGGCCCTTTAATGGTTGGTCTACGTGGGGCTATCGTGCCGGGGGCGAGGTGGTGGTTCCCCTTCCCACTCGCCTCTGTTGGATTAATGATACCCCTTGTATAGGTTAGGCCGGGTTGGGCTTTCACAGGGGCTATCCCCGCAATCGCTGTATAGCATTCCATTAATGCAATCGTACCCAATCCGAGGGGCTACTCATCAATGTCACTTGGCACACCGCTTGGCATCGCCCGGGGACGACCCCCCCCCCCCTCCACTCCTTCCCTTTACCTCCTGCCCCCCAATCCCCCTCGCCACCCCCCCCCTCTCTGGCACCCTTCATCCCCCCTCACTCCACCTCGCCACCCCCCCCCCCGCCACCTCCCCAAGCAGCTCGACAATGAAACCGGGGACTGTTGTGCCTCATCTATTTCGGTGACCCGATAGTGTCCTTAGTGCCTTTGGAGTGTGGCTGGGGTGGGTGGGCTGAGCGCTGGCGTCCCCACACCCTCCCACGCCTAATGGCTCCATCCACACCACCCTCCCACCCCCTGCCCCCCCTACGCCATCACCCCAACACCCACCCACGCCTCAAACCTCCCTCCACACCACCGCCCCCCCCCCCTCCCTATTACCCCCTTCATCACCCCCACAATATGCCGCTGCCGCCCCGACCCCCCCCCCTCACCACTCATCCGTATCCATCCATTGGGGTCAGTTACCCACTTACCCCCCCCCCCCTCTGCCCCCTCCCCCTTCATCAGCCCCACAATATGCCGCTGCCGCCCCTCCCCCCCCCCCTCTCCCCAATCCATCCAATAGCGTCAGATACGCCTTAAAGACAATGTGACTGCGGTGTGGCTTTCGAATAAGCAGAGCCCACACCGGCACCCCTTCCATTGTGAACTACGTATACTGAGAACCCGACGAGAAAAAGATTCATTGCATCACAGTTTTTCACGTGTCCACTTCCTCTGTCTCTTAACCCGCCCACCCCCCTCCCCCTCCGCCCCACATAGGGGCGGATCTAGGAATTTGCAAGAGAGGGGGGTTGCTCTCTGAAAACTTGCGACCGGGGGGGGGGGGGCGGGGGAGAGGTGCTAGGAGAACTCGACTTTTATATGCAGTGTATGTATGGTTCCTCCCCCCCCCCCCCCGGGCTAGATTCGACCCTGCCCTCCCCCCTCCTCACACACACACACATCCCTCTCCCGGCGCTTAGCCACACCATCCACGATAAATAACCTTGTCTTGACCTTAAGGCACGGAGGGCCAGGCTTGGGGGGATGGGGGAGGGGTCTCTATGTGTAACACCTTACAAGAACGCGAGGACTTGAAGCAATCTTCTTACGTTTCCACAGCAGGATGCCTCGCGTGACCTTGACATTGCTGACCTCCGTCTCGCCGGCCTTGACCTTCCAGCCATCTGTTCCTCGTACACTACCCCCGAGAGTCTCGGAGGCGCACTTCACTCGTCTTCCTCTCATTTAATTCCTCCTTAAATCATCTGGAGCCAACTACCGGAACACACCACTGGACTCCTTCTCATTTCTTTTGTCCTTAAATCATCTCTGACCATGGCCACACAGACTGGCATACCCTCCTCCCCCCTTCCCCAAATCATCTCTGACCATGGCCACACAGACTGGTCTACCCCCCTCCCTTCCCGTGCGCCCCCCCCCCGCCCCCAACCAGCATTGTTCTCAGCAGCACCGTGGCTCACAGCTATTGTTATTACATCTGATCTTGGCAGTGTGTGACCTGTTAGCGACAAGGCGTTGTCATAGGAACGTTTGCTCGTCAATCATAAGGACACGTGATTACAGAAATAGGCTGGCTGTATGAGAGATTGAAGCCACTTGCTTGCCTTTCCATTGCGTTTTGTGCCAATCGTGATATTTTATGAATGTTGCATGATGTGAACAAATGTAAGGTCAGCGTTATGTTATATAAACTCCTAGGTTATCATATAAAATGATATATCATGTAACGTGATCGTTTTGTTGGATCATTATCTATGCAATGATATGATGATACCTGTGTTATTGGAGTGTACATTTTTTATTCCACGATATGACTATAAAAGCGTTCGTCAAAGTAGCAAAAATGAGATCCGGCGGGTTTATTTCTGGGAGCATTGCATCTGAGCGTTATTTGAAACTTCCCCAATGATGTCACAAGATTGACAGGTGAGCTTTGATGCAGTGCATAGATATCTGTGGTCGAGGGAGTGTATTGTTTTTATGGTTGAGTGCGTTTCGTTGAGTTCAAGCCAATGAGCAGAGAGAATCTGAGTCTCAATATAAAAGCACATGCATTTGTATTCCTCTTTGACGTCACTTTCCTCGCTCGGGGGAAGTTAAATTGGTAGGTGGGAAAACATGTGCAAAAATTATGCCCTTCTATTATTTGGGGCGTTACAGCTCGATAAAATAAGCGTGGAAACACAGAAGATTAATATGAGCTAAAGTTGTTTTGGCGTGGCGGACACTTTTATGTTTCCTTTCGTTTCTTCTGAATAATGCAATTATACAATAGCATATATATATAAAGAACAGTTCTGAAAATCAAAATTAAAAGTGAAAGGAGACAGGAATTAACACCCCTTCCAACAGAGCAGCAATACGAATGGACTCTTCCGATGTGACGACCATAACAACCCGTGTACTAATCCGCGGCAAGCCATTGGCTAGCAGCGAGAAAGGTTATCCAACCAGTGATTTGGACAACCAAAGCCGGCGAGGTTATCAGCTCAGTGGGGTAGAGCGCTCGCATTGAGTGTTCTGGTCACCTGAGAGCCAAACTGCACGTGGATCGGTGGTTCGAGCCCCGCTGTGGCCATGTCTGTGTGGTCGCGGGATAAAAACCCCATGTCCTTGTTCGTAAAGAGTAGGGGGTTACGCCCGGGGACATGGCTCCACTCTCCCTTCCTTCTCCCATTGACGAGAAGTGACCAAAAGTGGTTAAAGCGTCCTGAATAACCGACCAACCATAGTACTGAACTTCAGTCGAATGAAACCGGTATATGAGACGTTTATTAAAACGTTTTGAATATTAATAAACATGATACTTACACTTCGTGATGTGGCGGATACCTGCTCACCTTCCCCGGCTGAACAATGGAGCTATATGATTCTGGACGATACTAATTTAGGCCGACAATTAATTATGAGGTTTTTAATACTATTTCTATTTCGCTTTTTACTCCAACATAGTTACTCACGTATTGTCAACCTATGTAATTTACACTTCTAGGACGTCCAGTAAATATGGATTTAAATCATAAACGCACGTACATGGCGATTTCTTCCGCTGACGTTAAAGTAATATATTCTGTAATTGTTTCTATTACCAACCTCTTCTCCATGTCAAATAAGTATATTCTGTCTATAATTTAAATCCGGAAAGCCTGTGGGCTATCCGGAGAGACTGTTCACTGCGGCAGAAGTTGGTGGCCGGCTTTATATCCTTGCGAGCCGGTTCGCTGTTACGGTATTCTGTGTGATGTAGACCGCGGCTCGCTATAACGTCCGCGCGCGATAAAAATAAACCGCGCAGTTTTATGTTGAATTTTTTGTTTTACTGATTCATAGAGATATAAAACATACACATCCTAATGTTGAGATACTTTTAGTCCTGATTCTAACATGTAAAAAATCTACGATGGCGCATGTCAGCAGGCTGCTTAACTGGCGATGTGTTTCGCCAACCATTAATAAAGAGTTTTTTTGGCCAGGCGTTTCGCCAATTTATGACTAAGTTTTTCTGCCACATTTAACATATATTTAATGATTTGTACATATTTTTTTTTAAATATGTGGCAATAATTCTGCCGGATACAATACCATACACTGCTTTTATATCCAGGGACCAAACTGCGGGGCGAGCCAGCTTATCTTTATAAAAGTAGCGAGTTACATAAATATATATAGGACTAGGGCTGTACAATTCTCGCGGATTCTATTTCCGGTTTAGGTCTTTTGGGGACCAACAAAGAAACACGTGCTCTTAGAACGAGTGCGCATCACGCTGGTGCCTTGCTGCAACTGCGTGACTCGCACTCATTGTAGTCAACGTTTTCGTGTTGGGAACCGGCCGGCTGCACGGTTTGTGCGTAAAAAATCGAGTGGGTGTGAAACTATTTTTTGTTTGCTTTGGTCCAGGCATGGCTAACTATAAAATCATAATATAATTATCGTAAACATCGATGTTTACAGTTCTACGACAAATGGAGCACCATTGTCGTCACCTGCTCAGTCCATATAAAGAGCGTTGTTACGTAACCGTAGATACCGCGCGCAGACACGTGCGTCATGATGATTATTACGTCATACGATATGGAAAACCCCGCGCAGCACGTTAGATCGCCTGACACTGACAGTCACTCATGAGACAACCGCATTCTGGTTTATCAACTGCCTAACCGCTCATACATTACATAAATCTACTCGCCAGGCGTGGGATGGGTTCATCCCAACCTGTCCTGTCTTGTCAGCAACTGTCTGAATCACAGTTTGACTTGTCATGTTATGTCAGAAGCTTGCATGGGATGGGTTCATCACGACCTGTCCTGTGTCATCAGGAACTGTCTGTAGGACAGTTTGACTTGTCATGTAATGTCAGAAGCTTGCATGGGATGGGTTCATCCCGAACTGTTTTGTGTCGCCAGGAACTGTCTGTAGAACAGTCTGACTTGTCCTGTCCTGTCCTGTCTTGTCAGTAACTGTCTGAATGACAGTTTGACTTGTCATGTTAGGTCAGAAGCTTGCATGGGATGGGTTCATCCCGACCTGTCCTGTCTCGTCAGTAACTGTCTCTAGGACAGTTTGATTTGTCCTGTCCTGTCGAAAGCTGGCGTGGGAGGGGTTCATCCCGACCTGTCTTGTCTTGTGAGTACCTGGCTCACTGACAGTTTGACTTCCTATTCTTCAGGCCGGTGGCTTCGCCGCTTTCTCCCATCCTTCAACATGGGCCACTTCCCCTAAAACGCCAATTGCGCGGTTTCCTCATGTTTAAGCCGTGCGAGGCTCCAATGTGACAAATGGGTGGTGTTGATAGCCGGGAATGAAAGGGCCGTAATTTTAAGGGTAATAAAGTTATCTTTTTACTTTCTGGTTAGAACACTGCCTTCGCATGTTCATTTGCGGAAAATATGAGGTTTCAAGAAAGATGGAAAGTCAATAAGTCAAATTTTGTTACTATAAAAATGGTTCGCAGAAGGTCAATTTGTTTAGGGAAAATGAGTTATGATAGCTAATGTAAGCCAGTTAGACAAGTAACTTCACAGTAAGTTTAATAATACTTTCTGACCGGCCCATGTGAGTATTTGGGCCTTTTTCATATAAATAATGAGGTCACAGTCAAATGTAGAAATTGTGTACCAATCAGGTGCATAAAAAACGATATTTTGCAATGTTTTCTTACCCTTGCTTTCGACCTTGGCAGTTATCTTTCTAGCATGTCATGTAATAAGTCAAGGTTATTAACATACCTAAAGATGAAGGTCATACCCAGGTGGGAAATATTTTCAAAAATTGTGGAATGATGCTTTGGGCTGTTTTCACCCCCCCCCCCCCTCCCTGAGCCTATTAAATGTGTCAGTTCGCCACTGACGTGTAACTTCCGCATTCAAGTTGGACGCCGTTTAGCAGTTTACCCTGGTAGCGACTCCCCAGGCTATATCATAAGACGGATCCCAGTAGTGTGTCCCTTGTGATATGGGGGTTCTATGAAAGATACAGTAGCCTCAGCCTAGTAGCAGGGTTTGTGTATGCGTGTGTAGGGGAGAGAGGGGGGGGGGGTGGATTTTGAGTGGGGGCGGCGGCTATGGAGCTCTACTAGGGTAATTACCCCCTCCTCTACAGCTGAAGAGAAGCCTGCTCTGCACGTGTATACCTGCCGGGTGACCTACATTCACTGTTCTCCAACTGCAAACCAACCCGGGGGGCCTTGACCTCCCAGCCCGTGCGCATGTGCTCTATGGGATGAGCGACCGCGCGTAACCTGATACCAGTAGACAAGCAGTCCACTTCTACCCTATCTATTGCTAGTACCTACAACTTTCGACTTATCCGTTACAGAGTTAAAATTAAACTAAATTTGACATTCAACCCTCTGTTTACCATCTGGTTACCATTTGACAAATACCACCCGAACTCCCTCTCACGTCGCAACTGACAAGTTACGCTTTGACGATAATCACAAGGACGAGGCGCGGTGTTATTCTCGCCGTGGTAGGCTCTATAAGCAAAGTGTCTTCCATGGGTACCCTCTACTATAAAAGAGAGCAACTTTCCATGAGTAGGTGCCGGTAGTTGGAACTATTTCATGCACTATTTGTGTACATGTGGTATTCTGATTGTTTCGAATAATTTCATTTATTGATATAAATGTTAAGTTACAGGCGCTGCTAAAATGGATTAGTTTTCATATCAATGGATTAACTCCATCACTGTATGGGCATACACAGTTGGTGCGAGCTATATGTTGTCAGCATAACCAAACGTACTGTAATATCATGATCGCTAATACAGCAGTATCCAGATACCGTCAAACGTTGCCGGAGCTCATCAATGAACACACTAAACAATATTGGCAATAACACTGCCGCCTATCTGGCTACGTTAAACAGTTTAACAAAGTGCGGTGTTAGAATTCCGCAAGACAACTGCATTTTTAATATTTGTATTTGTATAAGTTTTAATGCAAATACTTAACTTAAAAGCACCACCCCGGGACCCACGTTACGTATCTAGCTAGCGACACTTGCCTTCCCAACGCGCGGACCTGGCCCGGGGTCCAAAAATCTAACCCAACTCAGCTCGCGGTGGCCCGGGACCACGGGCCGTATTAATACGCCCCGGGGTCCAGGGCATCCAGTGGATCTGTCTCCCTGACTCGCCTGTGGCCCGGGCCGTATTAATACGCCCCGGGGTCCAGACCTACAAGCGGATCAGTCCTCCCGCCTCGCCGTGGACCCGGGGCGTATTAATACGGCCCGGGCCACAGCTCGGGCATTTAAACAGCTGAGTCATCCACAGGCAGGCCTGGCCCGGGTCCCAGAAAACCAGACTACCTCCAGCATACGTGATTCCCACTTGGTAATAATTCCCATTTAAAAAAATGAAGTGTTTCGACGGATGGTTATAATTCGGATATGCCCATAACTTCAGTGGTTATTTGTGCTTCCAAGGACGGCTTTGGCCGATCTTGTGTGTGAGGCGAGTGAAGGCAAACAACCGGAAGGTAGGAGCACGTACAGGCCGTTGATGCTAGGCATTGACGTAGAGCATAGGTATCCCTGTCTCGTGGGGTCTCGATAAGATGCCGAAGTGACTGTACAACCCTATATATCGGTTAATAACACTTGTGCCAACGCTTATTCTTTATTTTAATGCCGAAGTAACATCATGCTGGTATGTCATGGTATGCTATCATATAGGCCAATCGTAAATATCATCAACCTTTTGATAACGTATTGGCTGCTTAAAAGTCATATTAATTAATGAATTTGTATTACTTCCAGAAATAGATTTTCCGGTTGCATCCCGGGGCGGATCAAGAAAATCTGGATGGGGTGTGAGGGGGGGGGGGTCATATGTTAAATGGTATAAATTCTATAATATATTTCGGCCCTACAAGTGCCCCCTCCCCACCCTGAATCCGCCTCTGGCATCGGTTGAACAATGTAGAGCGATTCATTGTCTGCTACTACTATGATAACTTGTCGATTATCTCTTTGATTACCGGGTCCAAGAACACTTAATGTGGGCAGGGGCAGATCTAGGATTTTGAAGGGGGGGGGGGGTGCGGTTGCGAGCAGAGGGAGAGGGCTCTCTAAAGAAACTTGCGACCGGGGGTTGGGGGATTGAAAATGACCACGGGCGTCCACCATTGTTTTACAACGGCGCTGGAGGGGAGGGGAGGGGTGAAAACCATTTCGACTTTGATAGTCCTTGACATCCCCTTAACTACCCCCCACCCCACCCCCTTGGTTCCGCCTCTTTGTTTTCATCTATAAAATGTTTCTTTCCAATGTATTTCGTTGTAAGGCCCGACATTTACATTGCATGCTCAGTCCCCCCACCCCCCCTAGAGCCGCCCCTGGTTGGCACCATTATATTCCAATACTTCCATTCAATATTGTTCCTCGCGCGTCCAACCATATGACAATGGAGGACTTGTTGGCCCTACATTTTATTATCGGTTCCAGGGGCACAGTGGGTTAGAGCGCACGCTCTGGCCACCTCAGAGCACCTCGTCGCATAGATCGGTGGTTCGCGCCCCGCTGTGGCTATGTCTGTCTGGTCGCAGGATACAGATCCCATGTTTTTTCTGCGCAAAATTAGGGATTCACCCCGGTGACATGGCTCCACTCACCTTCCTTCTCCCATTGAAGCGATATAACCAAAAGTGGTAAAAGCGTCTTGGATATAATACAACCCACCATCATTACCGTTTGCAAGGACGCCGTGATATCTCGCTACTTGAAGAATAATCGTTTATTCAGACCAGAACACAGTAAGAATACAAACAATGTGCTAGATATGCATGGTGAAGTGGTGACTGGTCCAGGAGACCTCCATTATGACCTGTGGTCGCTAGCATGGAGTCCACTTTGGCAAAAAAAACAAAAAACAAAGCGAGACAATCAACAAGAATAAATGTATCTAACTTGATGTCGTTAAAGACAATTAAAGAAACAGGCAAAATAAAAAAATAAAAATAAATAAAAAGCGAGAAACATCATCGTTATCAATACATTAAAATTATTAAGTATATGCACGATCATCAACGTTTTGGGGCCTAAGGAACATGAGATACCGAAAGAACCAAGATACATGTATGTATGGCAAAATAATTAGTAATTAGTAATTGACACACATAACAATTTACTATTAAGCAGTCAATTCTATACGAGTCTATAAATCTCTGTTTGATATGTCGGGTATATCCGGCTTGGCTATGAGTAAAAATCTTCGTGATTATGTCTTGAGGTAATTCGTTTATTAAATGCGTAAGATAATATCTAATGCAACTTTCTGCAAACTTGTGTTTTGTTCTAGGGATAATAGTATTGTATTTTTGTCTAGTGTTGTAGTTATGTCTGTCAAGTATTCGAGGTAAGTCGAATGTATTCAGAAAGTATGCGGGGAGATCATTATGCTTTAACCTGTAATAAAACTTTAGCGCCTGAAGTTTATGAATGTCGTCGATTTTAAGGACATTCAGATGTTTAAATAAGCGATCGGTGTGGGCCATGTAATTACTCCTTGTAATGATACGTACAGCTTTTTTCTGGATGTTTTTCAGTCGATTACTTTGGTACCCCCAGGCTAGTATACAATAGTGAAAATGCGATAGTATGAGTGAGTTGTATATAGTCAGGAGAATGTTCTGAGGAAGGACGTATTTTAGTTGCTGCATGATTCCAACCACTTTAGATATCTTGAAAGCAATTTTATCGCTATGACTGGACCATTTCAGATTTTTCTGTATGGTCAGTCCAAGGAAATCAAATTGATCAACACATTCTAGCTTGGTATGGTCAATATAGAGTTCTGGCATTATTACTCGTTTTTGCGGCATATAGAAAATCATAAACTTGGTTTTTGTGATGTTAAGAGATAGTTGGTTTAGTTTAAGCCAATTATTTACTAAAGACAGTTCATTGTTCAGTATATCAGTACTACGTTGTATGTTAGTCTTGGAGGCGCAAGCGCTAAGTGTGCTGGAAAGGGTTGCATCATCAGCATATATAATTGCACTAAATATCGCACTCGCCCTAGATATGTCGTTTATATAGATTATAAAAAGTAATGGGCCAAGTATGGATCCCTGAGGAACCCCTCGGGAGACGGGGGTTTCTTCTGATATATCATTATCTAGGCTTACGTACTGTTTTCGGTTATGAAGATAATTGGTTATTAAACTAAGCGCAGCCCCACACACCCCATAGTGTTTTAGTTTAAATAACAGTATATCATGGTTAATGGTGTCAAAGGCCTTTGACAAATCTAGGAATATACTTATTGGGATCTGGCCTTCGTCCAGTTTTTGTATTGTTCTATCTATTAATTCCAATGTTGCAAGTTGAGTGGAATGTTTTTTCCGAAAACCATACTGACCGCTGTTAAACAGTTTCTCGTGATCAAAATGTTCATACATCTGATCATGAATTACTCTTTCAAAAACTTTAGATATAGCTGGTAAAATTGATATTGGCCTATAGTTATCGACGTTAGACTTTTCACCCTTTTTGAACACTGGTACTACTTTAGCAAGCTTCAATTTATCTGGAAAAGTGCCCGTTGTAATAGATTGGTTAATTATGTGAGTAATTGCTTTGCTCAATTCTACTTTCAATAGCTTCAGTGTTTTCATGGACATCTTATCATGCCCAGAACTAATTTTTGGTTTAAGCTGATCGATTATTTTTTCCGTGACAGTGTGGTTAATTAAGTGAAACTCCATCTTTGTATCACAAGGGTCCCCAAGAAAGCTGGCGTAAGTTTGGCTGGGATCTGGGAGGATTTTGCTAGCAAGTTTTGCTCCGATAGTGCTGAAAAAATCATTGAAGCCATTAGCTATAGCCGGTCGATCGGAAGTCATTTTGCCATTAATGTTAAATACTTCAGGAAATTTGTCCTTTCTCTGATTTATGAATAACGGATTTTATTGCTTTCCAGGTTTCCTTTAGGTCACCTTTACATTTCTCAAAAGCATTGGAATAATACAATCTTTTTGCTTCCCGAATACTGTTCTTTAAAATATTTTCATAGGTTCTCAGGTTGGTCCTTAGGATGTCGTATTGACGAGAATTTGGTTCCGTCATTTTAAGCTTTTTATAAAGTTTGTCTTTAAATGCTATGGACTTAATAATACCATTGGTGATCCAGTTTGCCTTTTTGTGCTTTCTCTTGTTAAATTTTACTGTTTTGCTTGGTAAAAAAACATCCCTGGCATGTGTAATTATATCCTCGAGTATCTTATAGTTACTGTTAGGATCAGCACATGGGTCTATGTCGAGTTTACCTAGTACGTCTGCGTTGGCAATATGCTTTTTGAAGTTTTCTACTGATTGTGGATCATTGGTATTTATGGTAATTAATATATGCGGGCGCTTTGTTTGTACGTCGCATATCAATGTCTAGAGATAAGTAATACGGGAGATGGTCTGAGATAGCCTTCAATATAATTCCAGCTGTTGTATTCAGTGAACTGGATGTTAACTTACACAGACAATTATCAATTAGCGTACCCCTATGACGCGACAGTCTAGTCGGCAAAGTAATTTTCGGAAGAAAACTGCAAGCTACAATGGTGTCGAAGTAGTCGCTAATGGCTGGTTTTTCGCAAATCTTTAAAAGGTCTATATTAAAATCACCTGCTAGGATACATTCCCTATGTGGTTTACTCCCTTCAAATGAAAGTATAACCTCAGATAATTCTTGGGAAAACGTCGCATAATTTTTCGTTTATGTCACATGGAGGTCGATATATATTACCTAGCAACATTTTTCTGTCAGTGGGCCGTCCAAACACTTCAATAAATTGCGCTTCCCAAATGTCAGATTTGACCGGGTTTTCTATGCAAGTAAACCCATATGATTTATGGAGATATATCAACAGGCCTCCACGCGCGCTACAATATTTACCCTGGGATATTAATACATAATCCTCGAGTTCATACAGACCGACATCATCATTATCGGATAACCAGGTTTCCTGTATTGCACTTAACACCACATTACCAGCATGTAAAACACTTAGAAACACTTTCAGTTGGTCAATCTTGGCACGAATTGAGGCAATATTTAAGCTGAGTATAGTAAACTTGTGTCGGTGACGTTCAATAACATTAATAAACTTTTCCACTTCACAATAAGGTGAGTGCTCAATAGTAATTTCATCCGTACAAGCATTGGCAACATTGTCATAATATTTCTGTTGTAACGTCTCATTTAATGAATTAAAGTTTAGGCCCCCAATATGTTTTAAGATGTCATCATCTATATTGTTACCCATGTTCTATGCATAAACCAGATGCTATATCAACATGAATCTCCGCAAACTTGAACATCGAACGAACAAAAACATTGAACCAAACTTTTATACAAACAGTTCTGTCATGGTTCATTACGTGAGCTAACACCTGTGGCACATCAGGGTAGCACAATGACGAATATCGAGAGTGACGACATATTTATATATTACAAATTACAATGGGAAGAAACCGATTGCTATGCATTAACTAATCGCCGGCAATAGCTTAAGGAATAAAAAACAACAGACTGTAGTAAATTGTTATGTTCATCTCCCTCCACGCTTCGACGCCGCTAATATTAGCCGACGCCTGGCCAACCACCCACTTCGTCACACGGCCTCAGTGACCCGGATAAAAGCCCTAGGGACTCTGGAGGCAGTGCCACGTGGGCAGTTGACTAGGACTCCTCTCTCTAGCGGGTGGAGAGGACTCCTTCGGGAGGGAGGAATTCAGGTGTAGGGCGAAGTTATGAGACAGTATAGGGGTAGGAAGGTACTACGATGGAGTAAAGAGTAAAGAATGGAACAAGCCTTGCTATTCACAATGCTTGGAGTTAAACAGTAACGCTAATATAGCGACCAACACAGTGTGATCGACTCAATAGTTCCCGGTGCCGATAGGGTACAAACTTGTTAAAGAAAGGACAAACTATTGTCCCGCCAATATCGCTCCCAGCAACGGCCTATAGTAAGCACTGACATGTTAAGCGAAGGCAAGCTGCTTGAGTGGATATAACGTGAGCAGATAGGGTCTTAACATATGCTGAGAAATCGAGTGCATGTCGCAGATTTCAGTTGTGGTCCTGAGAACCAGATTAACACCTCTTGTAATTGCAATTACGTTTCTCAGATCGACTCCTCCAAAAATAAACTACAGGCAATGCATGAAAGCAGGCATGGATGGATGCAAAGTATACATGTTCTCCATATCAATAATAACAGAACGTTCTCTGAGCAACAATTAATATGCACTCTTTACCTAGAACCACTCTTATTGTTTCACCAGCTTCATTACCACTGAACCGTGCACAACAGAAAGTGGATGGGGAGGGGGGTGGGGAGAGGGTCGTGCAATTGTCAATACACTTGCCGTCCATCAACATTAACATGCCCCTTGGCCTATTTATATGTTTGTTTTACAGGCCATAATAGGATGCCATTATTCCGTGGACCCATACCGCCGGTAAGATGCTACACACCTGGCTAATTGAACCCGGTCCTGGCTGTTAATCAGGCCATTGTTGTTCTTGTACGATGAAGAGAGCTCATGTAGTCTGGAACTTACGTAGCGCGGTTGTCAAGGCCGATTCCAGAAGTTTGAATCTCTCACTTCCGGGTAATCGGCTCGCGTAGCGTTTGGTGATGACGACAACGGCGTTGGTCAGATTGTGTCGCCTCAAGAGGTAGCGGACATGTCGTCCGGCGCCAAAATCCCCGTCGTCCTGCCAGCCTTCTTGGTTGTCCGAGAGGCGATACGCAGCGATGTTGTGTCTGGCTCCGGCCCTCACAGGGTCCATCAGTAGGCGCCGGTACGCTGTTCGGACGTCCTTAAGGGTCTGGGGTTTGATAATAGGTGTTGCGCATGCCTTCGAACCCAGTGATGTGGCAACTTCCCCCACGGTGAATTGTTCTGAGTCCAGCATCTCATCATCCCTCTCTCTGACGGTCAAGGCGAGTATGTTGTTCGCGGAACTCACAGGTAAGGGATCACTTTGCTTCTGGTTGTTGACATATAAGCCATCATTGGTGACACGGGTTGGTATTCGCTGCGGGGCTGCGAGATCCCTGGCCGCCTGCGCCCTCTCGCCGTACCCCCTGCGACGCTCTAGGATTTCAACCGGATATTGTGGGGTAATCCTGAGTGTGTCCTTGCCTTTTGGCAGACGTGTGCGAGAAAACTCTAGCATATATTCAATGTCCTTGTACGAAAGTAGTTTTGCCACGATTGGCCTTGGACGGGATTTGTTGTTGGTGTTATACGATCCCAGTCTATGGCAGCGCTCAAAGTGTGGTGCCCCATCATAGCCTTTGCTCATGAGCAGTTCAATGACTTTCCCTTCGCAGTGCTCTGAAAGCTGACCAGCGTTGTCTTCTGGCACGTTGTGGATCAGGATGTTGTTTCGCATTGACCTATATTTCAAGTCAGTACACTCCACTTTCAGCTCCTTTATCTGAATATCCTGCTTTATGGCAAAGTTTTTAAGAAGGGTGATTTCCTTCTTCAAGTCTTCTATATCCTGCTGATGGGTTGCAATATGACCAGCATTTTCCCCTTGATCTTTGGCTGCGAAAGACAGCTGATCTAACACCCCATCCTTACCGTGGATGTCAGTCGATTGGATGTCCAATTGTGCAGTGATGTAGTCCAGTTTTTCGTGTATCACACTCAGTGAGTCTGCATGGTCAGTGGTATCCGAGATACAAGGAAGTTTGTTTCCTTGGCCTTCGGCCAACAATGGCCAGTCTTCAGTCGGTGTGTTATCGCCCACACCTGTTTCTCTTGCAGTATTATCCATTGATAAATTTGATCTTTTGCTGTGAGGATTTCCGCTGCCGGTTCTATTTCTCTTTCTCGAGTGTTTCCCCATTTGTTTCCTCACTTTCTGCGTGCCGTCTCTCCTCTTGGCTGTAAAATTTCCTGTTTTTATGTGCGCACCCAATTACTGCGTGTTGTCTGGTGCGCCATGTCCGCCGTCCAGTGAACCAGTACAACTAATATAATCACAATCATTCGAAGTTCAAGTATTAAAATCGAGTCAAATCATAACAAATCACGCCATTTATTCTCCACCGCATTTATTGCTTACCAAATAAATCGTTTTTGCCGGAAGGAACCATCTATAAAAAAAAACACACATTATGATTGACTCTATAATATTCATCTTTCAGTGCTTGCAGCAATCAAGTGGCGCTGCGGGCCGCAACAAGACCGATGGCGATGTAGTTACTGCCTCCCGCTGTCCAATTTGGACATAAGGTACTGGTTTATGTGCCGCTCTAAGGCCGTGGCAGCCCGGGGGTGCGACAGGGGTCTGCGGGGGTTCCTCCCGCCTGCTGGTCCTATGGGGGTCATCGGGGGTTACCATCGCAGCATCATGGCCCCGGGGCAGTGGCTCCCCACAGCGGGAAACACCTGAAAGGCAAACATTTTTTGGGGGGGATTGGATTGGAGTTCTGAATACATACATGGCTAACTGCATTGGGAGAAAAAAACGATTATTGTAATGTTGAGGAATGGTTGCTGCAGGGGCGGGGGGGGGGGGTGCCATCCGGGGTATTCCACGTTGGGTGATTTCACGGAAAGTGGTACTAGAAATGTTTCATTAAAGGCGTGTTCGATTTACATGAAACCCCACTTGGTTTGCTGAGCTGACTGTTCCACACGAGAAGAACCGAAACCGGTTTGCTTGAAACCGGGAAACTATCGAGAGAGCTGGTTTGATGGTTTCGGATCCGCGGAGCTGTCAGTTAATCATACATGTAATGAATAAAGACTTCTGGACATAGATATGAGACTAATCTACTAACGGACAGTCCAATCGTAGGTAGAAAATGAAACAGACGGCATATTTATGCCGTCACAACTTCATGGCCCTAATTCGTGGGTGGTGTGGGGGGGGGGGCAGGATGCAGAGGGGTGGGCGCATGGTTCTAATAAAATAGGAGAGGGGGGGGGGGTAATAATTATATTGTTCAATTTGAAGTCACTTATAAGCTGGGTGAAATGTATATTTCTGTTATTTGTGTTGCGTGTATGTTGTATTATTGAACTCACAAGTGACTATAATAAACAATATCTATCTTTTTATCCATATTATTCAACGAAAGGGAATTATGTTTCAAAGAGAACCTAAAGATTAAAATGTCACATAACCATAATTGCACATGACTACAATGGCATCCACCCCCCATTCTCTGGAATACTATGAAGGACACATGACGCCATTGAGCTGATTCTTCTGTGGCACCGTTCCCTTACCAACAACACCCCCCCCCCCCAACCCCCGCGCCCTTACCCATAACCGCCGCTATCTAATGGTCATGTTAATAAATGCCGAAATGTCACCGGGGTATCTTGGGAACTGGATGAGCACCGTCCACCAAGCCAGATGAGATTTCAAAAGGATGACGGGAGGGAACGGAGACACTGAGTCTGATATCCTGGGTTCTTGCTCCTCTTCCTATCTGAAGAACCCAGAAGCTGAGTGGGGATTTTTATGTCTTGCAGTATAGTACACGTATGTTACAAGTATCAGGTCATGTGCATTGACATATCTGGGATATGCTCACATAGAATTCAACTGTTATAACGTATGTTAATTAAGTATCAGGTCATTACGTTGACATACTAGATGGGATATGCTTATATGGAAGCAGCTGTTATAACGTTATGTTAATGACGTTAATGAATGTTAATTCAGTATCATGTAATGTACATTGGCATAGCTGAGATGTGCGTACCACAAATTGGCTCCTTATGAGTCCTATTCTCATCAACATATACAATTCATGCTCTATATATATATATCAATATATAAACTTCATGCCTTAAATAGATATAGTTTCCATCGACATATAAGCCTCATTCCGTACGTATATTTATTGTCCCCAACATCGACACGTCAGGCCCTAATTGAATTACTACTCGCAGTATATGTATATTATGTATGTATATTATATATAATAAGTGACAATATGAGAAACAATCTCCCAAGCAGGGCGCACCGTCCTTAGCTCATTTGGGCAGAATCACAGGTCGAGGATTCGAACTCCAGTACCCGAACCCCAGTACCCGAAACTCAGTACCCGAACCCCAGTACCCGAACCCCAGTACCCAAACCCCAGTACCCGAACCTCAGTACCCGAACCCCAGTACCCGAACCCCAGTACCCGAACCCCAGTACCCAAACCCCAGTACCCGAACCCCAGTACTCGAACCCCAGTCCCCGAACCCCAGTACCCGAACCCCAGTACCCGAACCCCAGTACCCGAACCTCAGTACCCGAACCCCAGTACCCGAAACCCAGTACCCAAACCCCAGTACCCGAACCCCAGTACCCGAACTCCAGTACCCGAACCCCAGTACCCGAACCCCAGTACCCGAACCCCAGTACCCGAACCCCAGTACTCAAACCCCAGTACCCGAACCCCAGTACCCGAACCCCAGTACCCGAACTCCAGTACCCGAACCTGGGGACCGTTTCACTAAGAGTTGCGAGCTCGTAACCGTACCTTCTACATGCTAATTTAACGACAGATAGTAATGTTACGAGCGACTGAATTGAGCGTTATACTGGCATTATTGGGGTGCAGCCATCTTCGTGCACTTTATTTTCCCCCAATATTATTCAAAACGATGTTTGCCATATGTTTATGATGAATTCCAACATATTTCATGTCTCATCGGGCCGGCAATCCAATTTTTTAATTTTATGAGCAAAAGTTACGAGCTATTAGTGAAATGATCCTCTGGAGCCAGTTCCTTCCGACCGAATGTCTGGTCTCGGGAGTTTACTTGGCAAAATTTAACCTTCATTTTCAGTCTGTTATTAAATATCATTACAGCATGGATAATTTCGTGACCGTGACAAATTGTATTAATTTGACAAGTCAAAGTGGGATCCTATATTAGCGACATTGCGAAGAACTTGAAGAGGGTCAGCTTATGTTACGTTGAATATTGTTATTATTATGCCATTGATATTTGATGTTTGTAAATTGTCTCGTGAACAATAAATGCTTGAAAAAAAGCCTTCATTCTGCAAAGGCGATCTAAAACATTATAACAGCTCATTTAGCTTGCTTCAAGCAACGCTTACGGCCGGCAGTATGACTATAAGGGTTATGGAAGGGGTAAATGGTGACACGCGACTCAGGCAGATTTGAAAACTCGCCTTTACACATTGACCCCGAATTCCGACACTGAGGATAAAAAAAAGCGATATTTACACATATTTTTTGGAATAAAAACGACACTGAACCCTGAAGCCAAAATGGGTCACGGATCCGCCGTCAAAACTTGACATTCGACATTGAGAAATCAGAAAAATCGATACTGGACACCGGACCCCCTTTCCAGACCCCGGCTATCCCCGAGTCTTCGCTGACGACTAATCGCTCGTTGCACCTTCAGAAAGCCAGCTACAGAGACTCATAGATAGTGTTAGAAAGACAGTCCTACAGCATGAGCCAAGGGGATATCACACCGTCAGTGATTACCCTGAATAATATGTCTTTGGAGGTGATAATTAAGTGTTGTTACCTGGGAAGTACCATTACGGATAATCTATCCCTGGGCGAGAAAATAGACACTCGCATTGGGAAGGCAGCCACCTCCTTTAATAGGTTAAACATGCGTGGCAAAATTCAAAACTAACCATTCGCATCAAAATGCTAATCTACAGGCTTTTGTGTTCTCTAAGCAGCCTGCTGTGTGGCAGTGACACGTGAACCACATATTGTGGCCAAGAAAGAAAATGGAACAATTTCCATTTTCATTGCATGCGAAACATTTTAGGCGTATCTTGGCAAAACAAGGTAACAAATGCTGAATAGTTAGTCAGGGCCAGCCTATCAAGCATTCTTGCTCTTGTAAAACGCTGACTTGGGAACGTTCATCGCATGCAAAATGAAAGCATTCCCAATGATGTGCTCTACGGCGAGCCCGCCGCCGGCAAAAGGTCAACTCGAAGGTCAAAGCTCAAGAGAGGGGATGGGTACGTCTCGTGTGAGAGGGATTGCCTACCACGACGGGCTTTGGTTTAAGAAACTGGATTTGAAACGCCAATCTAGGCCTCCAATGAGTACAAATTTAGATTAAACGACAGGTCATCGATGCGACGACTGCGGTAAGCTCTGTCGGTCACAGATAGGTTTATTTAGTCATAGGCGCAAATGCCGCGAAACAAATCTCGGACGGACGGCTGCCAACCAACCTTTTGTCTTTGGCCCATTGACTGGTTTTACCAAATCACGTGGGGCCGCCTCGATAGCTCAGTGGGTTAGAACGCTCGCATTGAGCGCTCTAACCCACTGAGAGCCTAGCGGCATGTGGATCAGTGGTTCGCGCCCCGCTGTGGCCATGTCTGTGTGGGGATAATGGTGCAATTGAGAAACACAGCATAAACTAACCAAAAACATAGGGCTATTCCAATAAAACGTAGGTAAATTATTTGAGGGACTATTATTTGAGAGACTATTGGTTCTGTTCATTTAAAATGTTATTTCTTCCTTGGGAAACCATACAGCTGACTTTTCAAGATTTTAGCAAGGATTGGTTCTCGGCGTATTTATACGCATCTTATTTATATTATGGTAAATCACCCTGGTTTCTGTTGTGGCTCCCTCTTCCAAATGTATAGCGTCTCACCCATACCCACACCCATATCCATACCCACACCCATACCCATACCCATACCCATACCCATACCCATACCCATACCCATACCCATACCCATACCCATACCCATACCCATACCCATACCCATACCCATACCATTAGCGGCCCATACCCATACGCATAGCAATATCGACACCCACACCCATACCCATACCCATACCCATACCCATACCCATACCCATACCCATACCCATACCCATACCCATACCCATACCCATACCCATACCCATACCCATACCCACACCCACACCCACACCCATACCCATACCCATACCCATACCCATACCCATACCCATACCCATACCCATACCCATACCCATACCCATACCCATACCCATACCCATACCCATACCCATACCCAAACCCACACCCACACCCACACCCATACCCATACCCAAACCCACACCCGTACCCGTACCCGTACCCGTACCCGTACCCGTACCCATACCCATACCCATACCCATACCCATACCCATACCCATACCCATACCCATACCCATACCCATACCCATACCCATACCCATACCCATACCCATACCATTAGCGGCCCATACCCATACGCATAGCAATATCGACACCCACACCCATACCCATACCCATACCCATACCCATACCCATACCCATACCCATACCCATACCCATACCCATACCCATACCCATACCCATACCCATACCCATACCCATACCCATACCCAAACCCACACCCATACCCATACCCATACCCATACCCATACCCGTACCCATACCCGTACCCATACCCATACCCATACCCATACTCATACCCATGCCAATACCCTTACCCATACCCATAGCCATACCCATACCCATACCCATACCCATACCCATACCTATACCCACACCAATGCCTATGCCCATACCCATACCCATACCCATACCCATACCCATACCCATACTCATACCCATACCCATGGCTATACTCATACCCATACCCATACCCATACCCATACCCATACCCATACCCATACCCATACCCATACCCATGCCCATACCCATACCCATACCCATACCCATACCCATACCCATACCCATACCCATACCCATACCCATACCCATACCCATACCCATACCCATACCCATACCCACACCCATACCCATACCCATACCCATACCCATACCCATACCCATACCCATAACCATACCCACACCCACACCCACACCCATACCCATACCCATACCCATACCCATACCCATACCCATACCCATACCCATACCCAAACCCACACCCATACCCATACCCATACCCATACCCATACCCGTACCCATACCTATACCCATACCCATACCCATATCCATACCCATACCCATACCCATACCCATACCCACACCCATACCCATACCCATACCCATACCCATACCCATACCCACACCCATACCCACACCCATACCCATACCCATACCCATACCCATATCCATACCCATACCCATACCCATACCCACACCTATACCCATACCCATACCCATACCCATACCCATACCCATACCCATACCCATACCCATACCCATACCCATAGCCATACTGATAGCCTTTCCCATATCCATACCCATACCCATACCCATACCCATACCCATACCCACACCCATACCCACACCCATACCCATACCCATACCCATACCCATATCCATACCCATACCCATACCCATACCCACACCTATACCCATACCCATACCCATACCCATACCCATACCCATATCCATACCCATACCCATAGCCATACTGATAGCCTTTCCCATATCCATACCCATACCCATACCCATACCCATACCCATACCCATACCCATACCCATACCCACACCCACACCCACACCCATACCCATACCCATACCCATACCCATACCCACACCCATACCCACACCCATACCCATACCCATACCCATACCCATACCCATACCCATACCCATACCCATACCCATTCCCACACCCATACCCATACCCATACCCATACCCATACCCACACCAATGCCTATGCCCATACCCATACCCATACCCATACCCATACCCATACCCATACCCATACCCATACCCATGGCTATACCCATACCCATACCCATACCCATACCCATACCCATACCCATACCCATATCCATACCCATACCCATACCCATACCCATACCCATACCCATACCCATACCCATACCCATACCCATACCCATACCCATACCCAAACCCACACCCACACCCACACCCATAGCCATACCCAAACCCACACCCGTACCCGTACCCGTACCCGTACCCGTACCCGTACCCATACCCATACCCATACCCATACCCATACCCATACCCATACCCATACCCATACCCATACCCATACCCATACCCATACCCATACCCATACCATTAGCGGCCCATACCCATACGCATAGCAATATCGACACCCACACCCATACCCATACCCATACCCATACCCATACCCATACCCATACCCATACCCATACCCATACCCATACCCATACCCATACCCATACCCATACCCATACCCATACCCATACCCAAACCCACACCCATACCCATACCCATACCCATACCCATACCCGTACCCATACCCGTACCCATACCCATACCCATACCCATACTCATACCCATGCCAATACCCTTACCCATACCCATAGCCATACCCATACCCATACCCATACCCATACCCATACCTATACCCACACCAATGCCTATGCCCATACCCATACCCATACCCATACCCATACCCATACCCATACCCATACCCATACCCATGGCTATACCCATACCCATACCCATACCCATACCCATACCCATACCCATACCCATACCCATACCCATGCCCATACTCATACCCATACCCATACCCATACCCATACCCATACCCATACCCATACCCATACCCATACCCATACCCATACCCATACCCATACCCATACCCACACCCATACCCATACCCATACCCATACCCATACCCATACCCATACCCATAACCATACCCACACCCACACCCACACCCATACCCATACCCATACCCATACCCATACCCATACCCATACCCATACCCATACCCAAACCCACACCCATACCCATACCCATACCCATACCCATACCCGTACCCATACCTATACCCATACCCATACCCATATCCATACCCATACCCATACCCATACCCATACCCACACCCATACCCATACCCATACCCATACCCATACCCATACCCACACCCATACCCACACCCATACCCATACCCATACCCATACCCATATCCATACCCATACCCATACCCATACCCACACCTATACCCATACCCATACCCATACCCATACCCATACCCATACCCATACCCATACCCATACCCATACCCATAGCCATACTGATAGCCTTTCCCATATCCATACCCATACCCATACCCATACCCATACCCATACCCACACCCATACCCACACCCATACCCATACCCATACCCATACCCATATCCATACCCATACCCATACCCATACCCACACCTATACCCATACCCATACCCATACCCATACCCATACCCATATCCATACCCATACCCATAGCCATACTGATAGCCTTTCCCATATCCATACCCATACCCATACCCATACCCATACCCATACCCATACCCATACCCATACCCACACCCACACCCACACCCATACCCATACCCATACCCATACCCATACCCACACCCATACCCACACCCATACCCATACCCATACCCATACCCATACCCATACCCATACCCATACCCATACCCATTCCCACACCCATACCCATACCCATACCCATACCCATACCCACACCAATGCCTATGCCCATACCCATACCCATACCCATACCCATACCCATACCCATACCCATACCCATACCCATGGCTATACCCATACCCATACCCATACCCATACCCATACCCATACCCATACCCATACCCATACCCATACCCATACCCATACCCATACCCATACCCATACCCATACCCATACCCATACCCATTCCCATACCCATTCCCATGCCCATACCCATACCCATACCCATACCCATACCCACACCCATACCCACACCCATACCCATACCCATACCCATACCCATACCCATACCCATACCCATACCCATTCCCACACCCATACCCATACCCATACCCATACCCATACCCACACCAATGCCTATGCCCATACCCATACCCATACCCATACCCATACCCATACCCATACCCATACCCATGGCTATACCCATACCCATACCCACACCCATACCCATACCCATACCCATACCCATACCCATACCCATACCCATACCCATACCCACACCCACACCCACACCCATACCCATACCCATACCCATACCCATACCCATACCCATACCCATACCCAAACCCACACCCATACCCATACCCATACCCATACCCATACCCGTACCCATACCTATACCCATACCCATACCCATATCCATACCCATACCCATACCCATACCCATACCCATACCCACACCCATACCCATACCCATACCCATACCCATACCCATACCCACACCCATACCCACACCCATACCCATACCCATACCCATACCCATATCCATACCCATACCCATACCCATACCCACACCTATACCCATACCCATACCCATACCCATACCCATACCCATACCCATACCCATACCCATAGCCATACTGATAGCCTTTCCCATATCCATACCCATACCCATACCCATACCCATACCCATACCCACACCCATACCCACACCCATACCCATACCCATACCCATACCCATATCCATACCCATACCCATACCCATACCCACACCTATACCCATACCCATACCCATACCCATACCCATACCCATATCCATACCCATACCCATAGCCATACTGATAGCCTTTCCCATATCCATACCCATACCCATACCCATACCCATACCCATACCCATACCCATACCCACACCCACACCCACACCCATACCCATACCCATACCCATACCCATACCCACACCCATACCCACACCCATACCCATACCCATACCCATACCCATACCCATACCCATACCCATACCCATACCCATTCCCACACCCATACCCATACCCATACCCATACCCACACCAATGCCTATGCCCATACCCATACCCATACCCATACCCATACCCATACCCATACCCATACCCATACCCATGGCTATACCCATACCCATACCCATACCCATACCCATACCCATACCCATATCCATACCCATACCCATACCCATACCCATACCCATACCCATACCCATACCCATACCCATTCCCATACCCATTCCCATACCCATACCCATACCCATACCCATACCCACACCCATACCCACACCCATACCCATACCCATACCCATACCCATACCCATACCCATACCCATACCCATACCCATTCCCACACCCATACCCATACCCATACCCATACCCATACCCACACCAATGCCTATGCCCATACCCATACCCATACCCATACCCATACCCATACCCATGCCCATACCCATACCCATGGCTATACCCATACCCATACCCATACCCATACCCATACCATACCCATACTCATACCCATACCCATACCCATACCCATACCCATACCCATGGCTATACCCATACCCATACCCATACCCATACCCATACCATACCCATACTCATATCCATACCCATACCCATACCCATACCCACACCCATACCCATACCCATACCCACACCCATACCCACACCCACACCCATACCCATACCCATACCCATACCCATACCCATACCCATACCCATTCCCACACCCATACCCATACCCATACCCATACCCATACCCATACCCACACCAATGCCTATGCCCATACCCATACCCATACCCATACCCATACCCATACCCATACCCATACCCATACCCATACCCATACCATACCCATACTCATATCCATACCCATACCCATACCCATACCCACACCCATACCCATACCCATACCCACACCCATACCCATAGCCATACCCATACCCATACCCATACCCACACCCATACCCATAGCCACGTCCCACGGCACACAGCGATCCACTGTGATCCATAAGCTGTCCAATTCCAGGGAACCGTTGGGTCTTCCTCTCGACTTTGGCTCCCCATCCTTATCCTGTTCCCTATTTTATCGTGTCACTTCTTCCTACTGTTCCATTCCCTCGCTGAGCATCGTCTTACCACCAATCACCCTGTCATGCCCTGCCCCTCCCCCTGTCCCTCCCCACACCACGCCACACCACACCACACTCACGCTTCAGTACCCCCCCCCACCCCCGCCATCCCCCACCCACTCCCCCATTCACGTGCACAGCCATTTCTGACTTTCTTCATCGCGTGGGTCGCCATACACGTTGCCTTGAGAAATACCCCCCCTTCCCCCCGACCCCCACCGCCGACGAACCCACGCCACGCCGGACCTGCGAGCCAGCCGAGTGCACCCTACCCCCCCCCCCCCCCCAGATTTACTTAGCGACCCATTAGGAGAGCAATTTACCGACTAGCCACCATGACTGGGCCACTGTGACGAGCCACCTCCATGCATTCACCAAGACAACCCCACACCCCCTCCCTCACCTCATCACCCCGGCCGCCGCCCCTTCCCCGCGTCCGTCACCCCTCCCCCCTTCCCCCAGCCCTTATCGCCCCGGCCCCCGCCCCCGCCCCCACCCCACCACGTCCGTCAGCTTTCCCCTCCCCATCCCACACCCCTTCCCCAACGCATCCTTCACCTTACCCTCTCTCATTCCCACCCTCTTTCCTCCCCTCCCCCTCCCCCTCCCCCTCCCACTACCCCCCCCCCCCCCCCACCACACACCCTTAGCGACCATCGAGCGCCCCTCCCCTCCCTCCCTACAACTGAAGCAATGACAGGAACAACTGTGGCGACCATCGGCCCTCGACCGGCGCCGGCCATCACCCGTCAGCCACACGCATCCCCCGGGGCGAGGGTCGCTTGGGGGCTGGGTCCCCGGGTGTAAAGTACCAGTCACTTCCTGTCCATGCCACGCCGAGTCCAGGGCTGTCCTCTTAATATGTATGGAGATATATATGGATTTTTTTTATTCTGAAAACTTGCTTCCCGCAGCTTTGTTCTCATGGGGGGCAAATGCAGGCGTTTGATGTTCCTGTAGAGTCTAGTAATGTAGCGAGAATAGACCGTTGCCGGTAACTTGTGTGCTAAGGGAATACTGTGCACCCTCTAGAAGGCGATTGAGTCTCGGTGGGCAGGTGGGTGGGTTGGTTCGTACGTTGGTTAATCAGGACGCCTTAACCACTTTTGGTCATATCGCGTCAATGGGAGAAAGGAGGGAGAGTGAAGCCATGTCCCCGGGGGTAACCCTCTACTCTTTGCTAAAAAGGACATGGGACATTCTGAGGTTAGTGGAGGTTATACGGCATATTCTGGGGTAGGTTTGGCTTCTTGTGTTAGGGGTAGTGTTAGATTTAGTGGAGGTTAGACAGCATATTCTTGGGTGTGTTTGACTTTTTGTGTTAGGATTAGTGTTAGAGTTAGTGGATGTTAGACTGTATATTGTGGGGTAGGTTTGGCTTCTTGTGTTAGGGTTAGTGTTAGAGTTAGTAGAGGTTATAGTGCATATTCTGAGGTATGTTTGGCTTCTTGTGTTAGGGTTAGTGTTAGGGTTATTCGAGTGTAGAGTGCATATTCTGAGATATGGGTGGCTTCTTGTGTTAGAGTTACTGTTAGAGTTGGTTGGTTGGTTATTCAGGACGCTTACCCCACTTTTGGTCATATCGCTTCAATGGGAGAAGGGAAGGCAGAGTAGAGCCATGTCCCGGGGGGCAAGCCACTACTTTTCACGAAGAAAGACATGGGGTCTTTATCCTGCGACCACACAGACATGGCCACAGCGGGGCTCGAACCACCGATCCACGTACCGTTAGGCTCTCAGGTGGCCAGAGTACTCAATGCGAGCGCTCTAGCCACTCAGCTATCGGGGCGGCCAGTGATGCCCCGCGGGATGCATGTTCGTTTCTTGCATGAGAAGAATTGATAATCATGATCTTTAGCCCAGTTTAAGAGAAAGATTGTCCAACTGTAGGAAATGCCGTATTGGTTCAGGACAAAAACAAATTCTGCGATTTCTTTGCCCGATGTGAAGAATTTCGGATCATCAACGATAAACCTGAACAATTGAATAATTTCGTCCGGATAAGGATCATGCCAACAATATAAGTGGCGGATATATGAAGCAATGGTATCTCACAGTCGTACCTCACAGTGGGTGCATTTCTTTGGGCCAGGTTCGGTATCCCGCCCCGGGCCCGCAACACGTGACAGGGAACTTCTGGGTGTGCCGATAGGGATATGCACACACCGTTTATATCCGGTGCACATTAGGGCACCGGAACCAACCTACTCTCATCAGCCGCCATCTCCTCCCGAATGCCCCGTGCTGTTTTGAAAGGGGCACATCGTCATACCGAATGGATGCGCGCGCACCCGACCCGGGTGAAAGACGTGTCAGGCGGTGAATCGATCTGTAATGTGCGTATTCGGTCCACCGTAGGGATACACCGGGGTTACTAAAGAAATGCGCCCAATTGGTATTGGACTATGACGGAATTTTGTTCTACTTATTTTACTTCTGTGAACCCATAATAAAGCGATCCAGGCTATCAATCATTCACTGACTGCAAAAAGGACTTCCATGTGAGTTAGGTCGGACAAACAAGTCTGACAAACAAAGCAGCATGTCGCTTTGTTGTCAGTTTCAGAGATGATTACTTCTCACTTGTACCTACCATCAGCTATGATTGTCGATTTCATACTCACGACGAAAGAAAATCGACTAACGCTTGATCGGGGCTTAATGGCGGAGTATTGAGACATTCAGTGGAATGAACCGAATATAATCTGGTGTGATATCGACCCCGTTATATTTCTCGAGTGATTGATCACGATTTCAATTATGATTTCTTCAGCTGCATTGCACCTGCGGAGGACATGTGCGATTGGCTCGGTGTCTGAACCCAATACGATCGTGCCAGCGACCAGAACGAGTCCGAGTTTTCCATACTTTGTTTTCGCCCCATGTCTCATTGAAAGTACTCATTCACTTCAAGGCAACCGCAGGTTGGTTGGTTGGTTGTATATTCAGGCCACTTTTGGTCATATCGAATCAATGAGAGAAGGAAGGGAGAGTGAAGCCATGTCCCCTGGGGTAACCCCTTACTCTTGGCGTAGGACATAGGATCTTTATCCTGCCACCACACAGATATGGCCACAGCGGGCCTGGAACCACCGATCCACGTGCCGTTAGGCTCTCGGGTGGCCCGAGCACGCAAGGTGAGCGCTCTAACGCACTGAGCTGCCGCGGCGGCCCCCAACCGCAGGTTGGAATCCAACATAGTGGGTCAGTTAGCCGAGGGTGACATGAGATACACAAGCAAATTGGCAAAACCTTTAAGGCAGTTATTAATCGATTCTGGGAAGTCAGGACCAAACTCTCGCGTTATCTGGCGTGATATTTCATGGCTGCCCGAACGCCAACGAACACTGCGGAGTACGCGTTATCTCGGCTTCCATAAACTGTATAATATATCAGAGGATCTGGTATTGACCGCCATCTTGAAACATAGATGTCGCGAGGTGTGCTATGCATAGATAAGGGTCTGGAAGGAAGGGGGAGGGGTGTGGGGGGGGGGGAATCCTGTGTTCAGTGTCGATTTTTCAAAAGTTTTAGTGTCCAATGTGAATTGTTGGCTAAGTTCAGTGTCGTTTTTTTATACAATCTGTGTCGATGTCGCTTTTTCAGATCCTCAGTGTCGCAATTTAGGGGTCAACGTCGAATGCCGATTTTTCAAATGCGCTTGTGTCGCGTGTCTAAGGTTAGGGCGAAAAAACTTATTTTAAGGCAAAATGGGTGAGTACTTCCTTTGGGACATTTAACTGCTATGAAGCTGCACTGATCATTACGTCATTTACTACGTCATACGGACCAGAGGCCAGTATTTGTTAGCCATATTTTGCGCCAAGAAGATTAATTTCACGTTGACTTAGATAAAACGTTTTGAGACTGTTTTCCGGTCCAAGTTCACATTCTTCCAGAATAGATCACCGACCAAACTATCAGAACATTGGCTTTCCCTGGCGTCCGACGTGTCAGATGCATGATGTGTACTGAACAGGGCATTCCTCTCAACCGTGAGCAAAGAGCATCATGTTAAGCCACACAACCATTTCCCGGCATTTGCTGTGATAACTTCCCATGAATTGCCTAGAATAATACAAATTACCCGCTGTCCCATAAATACTACTTATTTTCCGTGTGTATTTGGCCCGATGTACGTCCCGTGCGCCACCACAGGCAATCCCTCGGCGGCTGATGGTTTCGTTGTCATGGTACCCGTGTTCCGTTTATCGGCCTGCGGAGAAAATCCCATTTAAATCTAAAAGATAATCAAATACCATGTAAGGCACTTGCTTTTTATGTTTTATATTTCGCCGCTCTGCTTCTGACTCATACAAGACTTGATATATCGCACCTTTCATTTGAATCTGTCAATAGACTGTGAGGTGGTTCCGGGTGTTAATGATAACAAAACGCGGTATAGATCAGTATTTGTGTGGGACGCACTGAATTAACAAAGTCCTTTCGCATGCTGGAAATGATTGTGTTATCTGAGGCAAACACGTCCTCCTCTTAGGGGAATTTATTACAACAAAAAGACCCGGCATATTGCTGAGCACTAAGGTTTGACATATGTACAATTGTTATAGTCATAAGGCCAAATTAGTATAATTAAACCAAAGTATTATATGAATTGAGATGAACTTTCTACCATGCGCATACATGGCTGCATATTAGAGGATATTGTTTTTCATTGCAGACGTTATATTATTCGTGATGATGTATCGAGGATGGGCAGGCAGATCCAACGTGCTCAAATAAGTAGAATTGTACGTGTTCATCCAAGGCATAGTGAAAGAACAATTCTGAAAGTCAGAATTAATTTTATGTATCCGCGAGCTGTTTTTTATGGCATAAGGAAACAAGACGCCCCTCCAGGACCGCAGAAACAAGAATGGACTCGTCCGCGTTCACGCCCCTAAAGACCCGTTGTTTTTTGAAGTCAACCAATTTTTACCCAGATGCCGAACACGGAACAAGCTGCGGGCGAGCAGGCTGATCATTTTAAATTCGTAGCGAGAAAGGCCTACATAAACAAAGCACGAATTCACCTGTCCTGCCATTCTATCCGCGAACTCCATATGTATCTGCATGCGTGGATGTTTTGATAATGCGTGTTACACACTTAATGTTGCGGTCATATGTCACTGCTGGCGATGGACCACGCGAAGTGGCTTTTGATCTTACCGTGAACTGGGAATGAAGAAAAAAATCCTTCGTAAACTGGTAATATGATATTTGCCGAATGTCGTGATGAAGGATTTTTATTAATGGTGAACTAAGAATTTTAATAATAAACAACCGTGAATTGGGAAATCGCCAATCTATGTCATGTATCCACCCTTCCTCTGTATGCGGGTTGTTTTCGTTTTAAGTCACTCGTGTGAATAAAGAAATATTCTTTGTGATCTGGGAACACAACCCTCCCCTTGCCCCCCCCCCACCCCATTTGTCATAGCCGCCTAATCCACGAAAAGCATGCGAATTTATACGTACAAATGGCTGTAATATTGTGTGTTATGCACCTAATGTTGCAACCAAGGGACTTGTATTGCTGTATGTACCGTAGATGTGACATAAACAAAACACCAACTTGGTTGTCTCACCCAGCAACCCACCAGTCCACGAAAATCATGTGATTACAATTGTAGGCCTATATACGGTACATGGTTGTGACCATGTAATTCTTCCTGTTCCATGTTACATGGCTGTAAGGTAGACAAAGAAGCAAATTATCTTGTCTTACCCATCGACCGAACAAATCCAAGTGCATCTACACACAAGTTCAAAGAGCATTTAGGGCGAGAGAGAAGGAGCCGTTTAAATAGATGTGCCTCAAGCAGCCGAATGTTAAGTCTCAAATTCCTACTTGAAAATCTGTGGCCACCCTGCCGTCTCGCTTAAATTCCCCTCCCACGACAAAGCTCTCCTCTGATTGGTCGGATAAGGGAACCAAGGCAACATTTGTAAGCCTCCTGCGTTCGAAGCGCAAAGCCGACGCTGACTGATGACGCGGCCCCCCCAACACATGACTTTTTATCGCCACCCAAATGTCCCGGTCCGTCTGTCAGCTATTCCCAATGTCTGCATGCAGTTCGTCCAAGGAAGCGTTCCCCCTCATCAGGCCAGGTTCTTTACCTTAATGGAATATCCATATGGTACAGTAGGCCTATGGTGTTCAGTTGGTGCCATTCATATCAATGCTGTACTGTTGTTTTTCGGGAGATGGGAGTTGTGTTTCTGTGTAACAATATCGCATTTTCATTATCAAATACAAGCGTAAAGGCTTCGGCTTCAGCTTTTGTCATGTTTAATATCGCGTACTTTCACCGCTGCAATGCATTATGCAACCGCTTTATATTATTAGTAGTATTATTTCGTTTATTTGTATCAACTTAAATGCCCGCTTGATCTATATATAAAGTAGGATTTAAAAGCAACGTGCATGACTCGATGATGACTGTTAATTGATTTAATGGGTTTCTTTCGACTTGATTAAATTTCGGTTTTCGGTTGTTGACAACTGTGCTTCATAGAACATTGTAGTTTTTAGTAAAAACACGTTAACATATTAATCGACGTCAAAAAATGCGTCATATCAGTTTGATAACCAATTCTGAAGCAGTAACTTACCATGTTGTGATTGTAAGTCAAAAGAGTTTTCGAACACTTTGTTTGCCGTTAACATCATGCTAGGATATAAAGCTGTTGGTTTAAACGTATCTTGGTTTAAACATATTTTTATTTTGCAATTGGAAATCAGGCAAGGCCTATGACAAATTACACTTGCTGACGTACATAAACACAACATTGTTAAGAATATAGAATATCAAGAACACTTATGATCTACATTATAGAACAAATAATTAGGTTATCTATGCCAGGGTATCAGTAGTTGTTTACACAAATAAATAAAATTAATGCCTTCACACAAGGTTAGCCAAGAAATACAGCCATGTTACTAACGTTATATAGATATCAAAACCTTTATTATTTGTGGTGAACCTTGTTGCATTTTGAGGCATGATTAGTGCAATCATTATTTATTCTTAGTCATCACTCAGCTCTATGGCCCGGGGCAGCATGACTAATCGGCCAACTACGCACAGAACTGTGAGTTCACATAGTTTCCAACTTATTGTCAGCTGTCAAGCAAAAACACATTTTTCGCCAGATGTGGCGTTATATTTCAAAACCAATGCTATAGTTTTGATAAATGTGACTTTTAATCCTTTATTTTGTGTATTTCTTGTACTACGCGGGTTCTTGTAAATTATCTGGGAACACTTCTTTGAATAGCCTTAAAATTATTGGTAGCCAAACATAGCATGCGCGGTGTCAATGGTGGCTTAGGTCGTGCATTGTAAGCGCATCAGCTAAAGCACAAACAGGTGGATACTTGATGGATAGTTGGAATGAATCACCTGGGGTAAAGCACGGAAGGAGGAAGGAACATCCGGAACTCTAATGCCGTAGAGGGTAAGCGGCTTCAGCATTGCGTTCAGTTTTAAGGCCATGATTTTAGGCGATGGAATTCTTCACTTTGACGGCACGAAATTGGATTCATTTCCCCTCCGCTACGCTGGGCCTGAACAGCGTTTGCTGCGGGGAGCAAGGTGACTGCAACTGAACGACCCTCGCCGCTGATGTTTTTAGACAAATGGGTAGGCGACAAAGGTTGGCGCTCCCTATCCATTACCAAACATTGTAGACGATACAGTGCATCCATGGACAACGAACGGGAAACTCTTATAGTCCCTGCAGCTGAAAGGTTACATTTGCATTGAAGGGCGGGCTCAAACAACAGTCCAGGTCTTTCCAGGGCGGATCGAGAGCTTTGAAAAGCGTGGTGAAGGGGGCCAATTTGGGAGGCTGAGATCTCTGAAAAAAAGCGAGCCAAGTGCGAATCACCCGTTGTAACGTTGCTTGGTGACGTATCTTTTTTTTTATTGCATGATGTAACAGAGGTACAAGGAAATACAAAAAAAGGAATTGCATGAAAAAAAAATCAGGGTTCATTTCTTTTGCAGTGTGATTTTAATGAAAAAAATGACCAATATTCACAATGTTTATGTTTCAATAGCATTACATAACTAAATCTTCCCTACTTTCTAAATGCCAATGGTGACCTATGGATTTTTTTTCCATAAATGCAATCTTGTCCTGTTCTGACACATTGTCGACTCAGAAATCGATATCAATGCTAGAAGTGAATAGCCGTTTTTATCTTTAATTCAGACAAAAGTAACAATCTTGGATGGAACACATATAATGCTATTTATTGCGAGGGGCTGGACCCTGGATCCGCTTATGCTACAACCCGGGGGGGGGGGGCGGGGTACATTGCTTGGGTTGGGGGAGTTCCGCGGTAAACCACCCCCCCCCCAATTTTCACCGCCAAAATCCGCTCAGTCAGGGCGTCTTACCACCAAAATCTGGTCAGAAGGGGTCTTTTGTGAACGCATAAACGCACATATTCACAGCCCCCCCCCCCCACCCCGGTTAAAATATCCGCTCTATAGGGGCATCCTTTTCATCAGACGTACCCGCTCTCAAGGCATCCGCGGCAACGCTCCCACCAGATTTGTATCTCCCCCCCCCCCCGCCACCCGGGTGCCACAAACAATTTTTGCCACTTCTCTCTGGCTTTCATTAGTGCTAACCGAGTTCCGGAGTGTCGCATGTTAACCAAGCTTCCACTACAGGTTACAGGCCGTCAACTCAAAGCATGTTGATGAACAGTTCAACCTGATTAATTGAACCTTGAACACTAGTAATCAACTGTTATAATACTGGTTATGCAGTGGGGGTGCCAACATATATGTTCCTTATTACATTGCTGCTATATGTAGGGCCCCTGAGGGGGGGGGTAGCCATGTCGCGTGTCGATTTTAAGAAAAGGTCCATGTCGCGTGTCGATTTTAAGAAAAAGTCCATGTCGCGTGTCGATTTTAAGAAAAATTCCATGTCGCGTGTCGCTAAGTCTTATGTCGCATGTCGATTCTAAGACAACCCCAATGTCGCGTTGTCGATTTTAAAAATCGCCCGTGTCGCCGTGTCGAAAAAGCCCCTTATGGGGCCCTATATGTGTATGGTATAGCGCTCAACTCATGTGCCAAGTGTGTTAAATGATCATCAGTCAACTCATGTGCCAAGTGTGTTAAACGATCATTGGTCAAGTGTTAATTAACATTATTTGGTGTCTAATCAGATGTTTCCAGTGTGCTAATAATACGCATTAAATGACATTTAATGATAAACAGCTGCGAGGCAGTTCAGCCTAAGAATTGTTCTGTTACTTTTTTTGTGAATTTGGTAATATACATTTCCTGTGTGATTATGCAGTAAAACATGTCGGTGACGCACAGGGTACAGAGTAGAGGGTTACCCCCGGGGGACATGGCTCCACTCTCCCTTCCTTTTCCCATTGACGCGGTATGATCAACAGTGGCTAAAGCGTTCTGAATACACAACCGACCTGTCACTAAAAACGGGAGCGACTACCACTTGCTGCCGATACGTTTGTCCTACAAGCCAAACCCTCCCGCTTGAAGATGGATGAGACGCTGAGGGATTCAGATGTCTAGGAGGACTACCCTCCAACGATTAGTCTAATGCCAGGGTAGTATGGCTGGCCAACGGGGACACCCTAGGGAGGCTGAGAGCGGGGGGGGGGGGGGTGAGGAGGAAGGGGGGGATTTTTTTGTCAATGACCGATCTGTCCAAGCCTCACTGCCCCTGTGATGTGGTATACCCAGGAGTGACGACCACCATGGAGGGACTACTGGCAGTTGAAACAACATACGGTTGACCACTGGTTACAGACACACTACTCGTGTGATCGTCACTAGAGGGAGCCACCACCGGATTGCCACGTGGCGCTCACTGTGGCTGGGAGATCAAAGGATCACTGACGGCTTATTCCTCAAGCCAGTGTGTCTCTGACACGGCGTAGCGAGGGACCGATCCATCGCAGGCCTCACTACCAGTGATGAAGTCTCTGGTGTCACCGGACATGCTCACAGCACTGACTGGACGCCCCCAAGTCGTTATACAAGTCGGGGATTAAAAGTCCAGAATCTGACCGGGAACGCATTCGTCAGTTTTTTCAATTCTCCACTCCGTTATCTTTTAAACAATTCGCACTTAATACAATGTCATGAAGTCCATGTACTTGATGTGCTCAGTTTGATGTGCTCAGTTCTCAAATCTACCGGGAGGTCAGTTTCATGGCTAGCAGGGTTGAGCGCTGCGACCATCCTTAGATTCGGCCCTGTCACTCGTGACTCGACTCGGCCCTGTCACTCGTGACACTGTCTGGGAGTGGCCATACGCCAATATAAATACGGCGCCAGTCCCGAAGAGGGCAGACTACCTTGGGGACCGGTCAAGACAGGACACCCGGCATCACAGGAACTACCCACATCGCGGCGTCAAGCGGCGCTGCTGCTGCTCGGCCGGATCGTCAGGGGTTGTCCTTTGGTGTCCCTGTTTGCACTTGTGGACTGTTGCCGTCCATGCCTCGTTGTTACTGAGGCTGCCGTCCGTGCCTCGTTGTTACTGAGGCTGCCATCCATGCCTCGTGTTTATTGAGGCTGCTGTCTGTGCCTCGTCGTCGCTGGAGCTGCCGGTCATCGCTGGGACGTCGCTGGATCCGCCGGTCGTCGCTGGGACGTCGCTGGATCCGCCGCACATCGCCGGGACATCGCTGGAGCCGCAGTTCGCCTCGGCATGCCGTTCGTGCTTGACAATTCCTGGGGCTGACAGTCGTATTTAACCATAGTTATCGCCGGGACATCATATATTATCCTCCATGTTACCTTAATGTAAATAAATATTATACTTTGTACAACCCCTGTTGTCCATGGATATTCACTTCGTGACAATTGGAGGTTCCGCCGAGATTTAAAAAAGTGAAATTCATGGAATTTGATGATAAATTGTTTACCATACATATTTGTAGGTCTCCTCAAGAGTGCTTCGAGATCTGCTTCGCGGCAGGGGATCTGCATTTCCGCGGACATGCTCAGGTGGACACGGAGGAATCCGGAGTATTGCGGTAGGCCTATATACATTAATCTCATTTAAAACCTGGTTCTTGTCATCTGCTTTGTGGCTGTATTGGGTTGTTTGTGATCATGTGTGTAACGGCGGGTAAATAGGTGAGCGAAGTGTCAATTTCAGGTCCATAGTATCGAGTGAGTCGCTGGCACGTGGTGAGTGCCGTGACGGGAGGGCGAGTTGTGCTCATTCTGATGGGTCAATTTGCATAGCTCAGGGTTTAGACTCTGAGACACTCGATAAGGTAGTCTCGGCCCGTTAGGGTGGCGGCTCGATAGGGTCGTGGTGGCCCGTTAGGGTGGCGGCTCGATAGGGTCGTGGTGGCCCGTTAGGGTGGCGGCTCGATAGGGTCGTGGTGGCCCGTTAGGGTGGCGGCTCGATAGGGTGGCGGCTCGATAGGGTCGTGGTGGCCCGTTAGGGTGGCGGCTCGATAGGGTCGTGGTGGCCCGTTAGGGTGGCGGCTCGATAGGGTCGTGGCGGCCCGTTAGGGTGGCGGCTCGATAGGGTCGTGGTGGCCCGTTAGGGTGGCGGCTCGATAGGGTCGTGGCGGCCCGTTAGGGTGGCGGCTCGATAGGGTGGCGGCTCGATAGGGTCGTGGTGGCCCGTTAGGGTGGCGGCTCGATAGGGTCGTGGTGGCCCGTTAGGGTGGCGGCTCGATAGGGTCGTGGTGGCCCGTTAGGGTCGTAGTAGCTCGTCAGAGCGGTGGTAGCTCGTCAGAGCGGTTGGTAGCTCGTCAGAGCGGTTGGTAGCTCGTCAGAGCGGTTGGTAGCTCGTCAGAGCGGTTGGTAGCTCGTCAGAGCGGTTGGTAGCTCGTCAGAGCGGTAATAGCCGCAAGTGCGAAATTAAGCATGGCTAGTGTCAACCTAGTAGAGGAAAGGAAAGCTTTCATAGCTTTAGGACGAGAAATGAATCTCGAAGGGGGCGCTTTGAATTCGTTTGTTTCCGAGTGTGTTGCTGACTCTAAAGTTCAGCGTGAAGCCGAGGCTGAGCGACGCACAGCTGAGCTCGAGGCTGAGCGACGCACAGCTGAGCTCGAGGCTGAGCGACGCACAGCTGAGCTCGAGGCTGAGCGACGCACAGCTGAGCTCGAGGCTGAGCGACGCACAGCTGAGCTCGAGGCTGAGCGACGCACAGCTGAGCTCGAGGCTGAGCGACGCACAGCTGAGCTCGAGGCTGAGCGACGCACAGCTGAGCTCGAGGCTGAGCGACGCACAGCTGAGCTCGAGGCTGAGCGACGCACAGCTGAGCTCGAGGCTGAGCGACGCACAGCTGAGCTCGAGGCTGAGCGACGCACAGCTGAGCTCGAGGCTGAGCGACGCACAGCTGAGCTCGAGGCTGAGCGACGCACAGCTGAGCTCGAGGCTGAGCGACGCACAGCTGAGCTCGAGGCTGAGCGACGCACAGCTGAGCTCGAGGCTGAGCGACGCACAGCTGAGCTCGAGGCTGAGCGACGCACAGCTGAGCTCGAGGCTGAGCGACGCACAGCTGAGCTCGAGGCTGAGCGACGCACAGCTGAGCTCGAGGCTGAGCGACGCACAGCTGAGCTCGAGGCTGAGCGACGCACAGCTGAGCTCGAGGCTGAGCGACGCACAGCTGAGCTCGAGGCTGAGCGACGCACAGCTGAGCTCGAGGCTGAGCGACGCACAGCTGAGCTCGAGGCTGAGCGACGCACAGCTGAGCTCGAGGCTGAGCGACGCACAGCTGAGCTCGAGGCTGAGCGACGCACAGCTGAGCTCGAGGCTGAGCGACGCACAGCTGAGCTCGAGGCTGAGCGACGCACAGCTGAGCTCGAGGCTGAGCGACGCACAGCTGAGCTCGAGGCTGAGCGACGCACAGCTGAGCTCGAGGCTGAGCGACGCACAGCTGAGCTCGAGGCTGAGCGACGCACAGCTGAGCTCGAGGCTGAGCGACGCACAGCTGAGCTCGAGGCTGAGCGACGCACAGCTGAGCTCGAGGCTGAGCGACGCACAGCTGAGCTCGAGGCTGAGCGACGCACAGCTGAGCTCGAGGCTGAGCGACGCACAGCTGAGCTCGAGGCTGAGCGACGCACAGCTGAGCTCGAGGCTGAGCGACGCACAGCTGAGCTCGAGGCTGAGCGACGCACAGCTGAGCTCGAGGCTGAGCGACGCACAGCTGAGCTCGAGGCTGAGCGACGCACAGCTGAGCTCGAGGCGGAGCGACGCACAGCTGAGCTCGAGGCGGAGCGACGCACAGCTGAGCTCGAGGCTGAGCGACGCACAGCTGAGCTCGAGGCTGAGCGACGCACAGCTGAGCTCGAGGCTGAGCGACGCACAGCTGAGCTCGAGGCTGAGCGACGCACAGCTGAGCTCGAGGCTGAGCGACGCACAGCTGAGCTCGAGGCTGAGCGACGCACAGCTGAGCTCGAGGCTGAGCGACGCACAGCTGAGCTCGAGGCTGAGCGACGCACAGCTGAGCTCGAGGCTGAGCGACGCACAGCTGAGCTCGAGGCTGAGCGACGCACAGCTGAGCTCGAGGCTGAGCGACGCACAGCTGAGCTCGAGGCTGAGCGACGCACAGCTGAGCTCGAGGCTGAGCGACGCACAGCTGAGCTCGAGGCTGAGCGACGCACAGCTGAGCTCGAGGCTGAGCGACGCACAGCTGAGCTCGAGGCTGAGCGACGCACAGCTGAGCTCGAGGCTGAGCGACGCACAGCTGAGCTCGAGGCTGAGCGACGCACAGCTGAGCTCGAGGCTGAGCGACGCACAGCTGAGCTCGAGGCTGAGCGACGCACAGCTGAGCTCGAGGCTGAATTTGAGGAGGCCGAGGCTAAGAGGAAGTTTGAATTGGAGAAGATTCGCTTGGAGGCAGAAGTATCCCGGTCTATGCGGATTAAAGCTGAACAGGACCAAGAGGCGGGCGTCGGTCCCCCTTCGCCGAAAATGATGGTCCCGAAATTCAGTTTACCTGAATTTGATGAGAATCGGGAGAGTTTCGATGCATTTATATCTCGCTTTGAGACGGTTGCCAAGAGCCAGAAATGGCCTTCCGATCAATGGTCGATTGTTCTCAGTTCATTGTTACGAGGGAAAGCCTTAGAGGCCCTACATTGCATGAATGCTAACGATTCCCTGGATTATAGGAAAGTCAAAGGTATTGATGCAAAGGTTCAGGTTAACGGAAGAAGGCTTCCGACACAAGTTCCGGTCGAGTCGACCAGAGAAGGGCGAAAATCCCAGTCAGTTTTGTTCTAGACTTCAAAATTGTTTTCATCGTTGGGTAGAATTATCCAAAGTTCCTGAAACTTTCGATGGGTTATCAGATTTGTTGATCCGTGAGCAGTTTCTGACGTGTTGTAGCAGGGAAATGTTAACGTACATCAAAGAAAAGGATCCGGGATCAATTGAAGGTGTTATCAGGTGGGCTGAAACATATGTGCACGCACATGGGTTGTCGGCTTTTGTAGCTCCAAAAGGCCCAATACAAAAAGTAGGCTCCACAGAGATTAGTCCAAAAGCTAGGGTACAAACTGTCGATCGGGTTGAGAAAACTGCAAAACAGTAAGATCGTCCGTCCTTCAATTCAAGGGCAAATGGATGCTTTAAATGCGGAGATCCTAAGCACTTCGCCAAGAATTGCCCAATGAGAATGCATACGGCACAAGCTCTAATCACGCAGTCTGAACCTACCGTGTATCCTCCCATGACGGGATCTAACAGTGAAGGAGAATGGGTTTGGAGGCCTAAAGCTGAAGGGACCAACCCGACCTCCAATGAGCAGAACGTGAGTTCACTGGGTGCCTGTCTTCACATGGAGACACGGAAATCTGGTTGTGCAGAAGTGACTGTCTGTAGTCAACCAGTGAAGTTAGTACACACGTTGGGGATGGCGTCGGAAGATGCACTCTCTTTGCATAAGCACTTGCCAGTAGTTTCTGGTCGTTTAGCTGGAAATATCCCGGTTTCAGTTCTTAGAGATACTGGGTGTAGCACAGGTGTTGTAAGAGCCAGTCTGGTTCAGCCAGAACAGTTCACTGGAGTGAAACAAGTAGTCGTGTTAATCGATGGAACTACTCGGGAATTCCCTGTCGCTTCGGTATCGGTAGACTCACCATATTTCCGTGGCGAGGTAGAAGTATTATGCATTCCCAACCCCATCTGCGATGTAGTGATAGGGAATGTGCCTTCCGCACGTGATCCAGGTTGTCCAGATTGCAACTGGCAACCTCCTGCAGAGTGTGAAACTATCCCAATTGTCAGTGAAGACAGTTGTGTCCCAAGGGAAATAGCTGATTGTCTAGAATGTTTAGATTCAGAAAATGTATCTGATGCAAATAGGGATGAATATTGCTCGGTGATGACCAGAGCTCAATCGTCTCGCGAGGAGAAAGATCCCAAAGAGTTAATTGTTGCCACCGCTGTTCCTGACGTTAAACCGTCTGAACTAAGTCTGGCCCAGAAAGATAATCCTTCTCTCGCACCTCTTTGGGCGAAGATTGGGGAGAATAACCCAGACGCAAAATATAAATTTCTGGACCACCAGGGTTGGCTATGTAGACAGATGAGGGATTTATCCAATCCAGAAAACGGAATTGGTCCGATGGTTCTGCTGATGCCTAAGAAATTTAGGGATCATGTCCTCAGAATTGCTCATGAATGTTTACTTTCAGGCCATTTAGGCGTCGCAAAAACTATGCAACGTATTCAATCTCAATTTCATTGGCCTAGTATTGCAGATGATGTGTCAAGATCCTGTGCCTCGTGCGATATATGTCAGAAAACGATTGACAAAGGCAGAGTTCCTAAAGCACCACTGGGGAGGATGCCAGTAATAGGTGTTCCATTCGAAAGGGTAGCCATGGATCTAGTTGGGCCCTTATACCCGCCTTCTGAGCGAGGCCATAGATATATATTGACTATAGTAGATTACGCAACAAGATACCCTGAAGCAATACCCCTGAAGACTATTACGACTGTGGAGGTGGCTGAAGCAATGATGACACTTTTTAGCAGAGTGGGAATCCCGAATGAAATCTTGACCGATTTGGGGACTCAATTTGTGTCCGACCTTATGAAAGAAGTCTCCAGATTGCTATCAATACGGAACTTCATGACGACGCGATATCACCCAATGTGTAACGGGTTAGTCGAGAAATATAACGGACTCATAAAAAAAGTTCTCAGACGAATGTGTGTCGAGCAGCCTCGACAGTGGGACAGGTATCTCCCTGCCCTCCTGTTTGCACTCAGGGAATTACCAACGTCTAGTCTTGGATTCTCACCGTTCGAGCTCCTTTACGGGAGAACGGTCAAGGGTCCTCTCGCTATCCTGCGAGAATTATGGACCAACGAGCGATTGAATTCAGAATCACAAACTGAGTATCAGTATGTCATTGATTTGAAAGATAAGCTCACGAGTACTTGGAAATTAGCGCAAGAAATGCTAACGAAAACATCGTCAAAATACAAGAAGTATTACGACATAAAAGCTAAAATCCGAAAATTAAAAGCGGGTGACTTGGTCTTAGTTTTGCTTCCAACGGACAGTAACAAACTGTTAGTTCAATGGAAGGGACCTTTCAAGGTCATAGATGTCAAACATGAAAACGATTATAAAATAGACATGAATGGTGTTCGAAAAACTTTTCATGTGAACCTGTTGAAACGGTATTATGATCGTTCGAAGGGAAGCAATCACATTGCTAGTGCGATGCAGATTCTAGAGGATATATCGGAAACTGGAGTGTTTGATGCCGGGTGTATCGATGAGAATGACCGGATCATAGTTTCCCTATCCAGATCAAACAGAGTTTGTGAGTCATGTTAAAATCAGTTCAGAATTGAAGTCTGACGAGAAGCGCCAAATAACCCAGCTCCTCTCTCGTTATCAAGATGTCTTTTCCGATGTCCCACGTAAAACGTCTATGGGCGAGTGTGAGATAAATTTGACAACGGACGAACCCATTAGGTCCCATCCCTACAGTGTTCCGTACTCTATGCGCGAAACTATTCAACATGAAGTTACGAATATGTTGCGCCTGGGCGTAATTGAAGAATGTAGTTCTCCATATGCCCACCCAGTAGTTATTGTCCGTAAGGCCGATGGAAGTAATCGGTTTTGTATTGACTTTAGGCGGTTGAACAAGGTCAGTCTTCGATCCAACTCCCATGCCCAATGCTCAACAGATGTTCGCCTCATTAGGTAAGAGTAGATACTTCACCAAAATTGATCTCACAAAGGGATATTGGCAGGTTCCTATGAAGGATTCTGACAAATCAAAAACTGCCTTTGTCACTCCAGATGGTCAATATCAGTTTAGGTTTATGCCATTCGGACTTGTAAACGCGGGGGCCCAGTTTACGAAACTCATGCGTAGAGTTCTCAAAGGAGTACAGAATGTAGCAAACATCATAGATGACATTTTAATTCACACAGAAACTTGGGACTCTCACATAGCTACAGTCGAGGAAGTCCTATCACGGTTGCGGGGAGCCAATCTTGTGGCACGTCCCAAGAAATGTATGTTGGCATTCCAATCTCTTGATTTAGTTGGATTCGAAGTCGGCCGAGGGGTTATCAAGGCCAAAGCAGATTTTGGCCATAAAGTCGTTCAGACGAATCGTCCTACTACTAAGAAGGAAGTGCGGTCCTTTTTAGGGTTGACTGGATTCTATCGGGAATTTATCCCCAAGTATTCTGACATCGCTTTCCCTCTTACTGAGTTGACCAAAAAAGGGAATCCTGATAAAGTGCGTTGGGGTAGTGACCACGAGGAGGCGTTCTCTCGATTGAAAATAGCCCTCACGAGCCCTCCAGTATTGAAGCTGCCAGATTTTACACAGCGTTTTATGCTGAAGGTTGATGCCTCTGATGTGGGTTTAGGGGCAGTACTTATGCAGGATGAGAATGGGAAAGAATTTCCCATTGCATACGCTAGCCGGAAGCTTCTTCCTCGGGAAAGAAATTACTCGGCTATTGAGAGAGAATGTCTGGCTATCGTTTGGGGAGTGCAAAAATTAGAGTTCTATTTGCTTGGACACGAATTTGAAGTCCATACTAATCACAAACCGTTAACTTATATTGCCACTAAGCAGGTTGCTAATAAACGGGTAATGAGATGGGCCATGACCTTGCAAGAATTCCGCTTCCGTCTCGTTTCTATCAAGGGTCGTGACAACGTGGGAGCGGATTTCCTCAGCCGGGAGAACGATCTCTGAGGCCGGTAAGTGATGAGACCCTAACTATGGACGCAATTATATAATTTTGTAACTCATATGAAATGCCAAATATGTCAAATGTATGATGAATATGAATGTTACAGAAGGTCTCTCAACTTGTGTAAAAAGATAATACGAGAGATGTGGTTTAGTAATTGCTATATATATTATAATTTGGTAAACGATTTAAGTAGTTACACTTACGAGATGTAATCTGCTGTAAATAGGTTTAGATGGGGGGTATTGTCATGAAGTCCATGTACTTGATGTGCTCAGTTTGATGTGCTCAGTTCTCAAATCTACCGGGAGGTCAGTTTCATGGCTAGCAGGGTTGAGCGCTGCGACCATCCTTAGATTCGGCCCTGTCACTCGTGACTCGACTCGGCCCTGTCACTCGTGACACTGTCTGGGAGTGGCCATACGCCAATATAAATACGGCGCCAGTCCCGAAGAGGGCAGACTACCTTGGGGACCGGTCAAGACAGGACACCCGGCATCACAGGAACTACCCACATCGCGGCGTCAAGCGGCGCTGCTGCTACTCGGCCGGATCGTCAGGGGTTGTCCTTTGGTGTCCCTGTTTGCACTTGTGGACTGTTGCCGTCCATGCCACATGAGATGCCACTTATAACACGGAGACGAGATAGCTGAACACATGAACACGTATCTCGAGTTGTTCACAATCGGCCGGCTTGAATTGCGCCTGTTCACTGTCCATTAACCACAGCTGAAGTCACAGGGGCGGATCCGTGGGGCGGGGGGGGTTGGAGGGCCGGGGGGGGGGGGGCGACCCGGCTCCGCCCCCGCCCCTCTTTTAGGGTGGAAATGTATACCATTTAACAGATGAAAACCAAAAAGCTAGGGCATCTCTCGAAACCGCCCCCCCCCCTTTTCTAGCATATCTGGATCCCACCCCTCCACCCCCTCCTCCATCACCCCTCTCCCTTCCCCCTCCCCACTTCCCCCTCCCTCCCCGCTCCACTCACCCTCTCCCTCCCGCCCCCCCCCCCTCCCAGCATTGCCACTTAACTTATACTTCACCTGCCTTATATAATTATGTCAGGCAATTTAACATAAATTCGAAGCAAGCTACCTTAAGCCCCTATGGGCGGCACAAGGTCGTAGCGCTATACCAGTGCAACAGGAAAATAATTTCTTCGTTTTGAAATTGGATTGAAGGGGTTTAGCTTTAAGATATGTTACATTGCGTCGTACGACCACATTTGACATCAATTCTGAATGTGTCTGAAACAGTTGCGTTTGAGTCACCTCGGCCACAAAAAACTAAAATTTTAATATTTATCTAAAAAGAGTTTAAATCGTTGTTATTAATTACCTATGTTGTCTGCTGTCCGGATGTCCAAGATGACCCCATGACAGTTCCAGCGTCACACACGTAGTGACAGATCGAACCCATCGGGGCCCATTGGTGACGATGCGTGCCGGGTGGTGACACTGCATGGGGCCATGGCTCGAACTTGGGGTCCACCACTGCTTGACAACCACTGGGCTGGGTCATGGGGTGGCGGTGGGGGTGGTGGTGCCAAGGGTGGCGGTAGTGCCGGGGGTGGAGGTGTTGGGGGTGTTAGAGGGGAGAGGGGGGCGGTGGTGGTGGTGGTGTTATGGGTGGCAGTGGTGGTGGTGGTGGCGGTGTTGGGGGTGTTAGAGGGGAGAGGGGGGCGGTGGTGGTGGTGGTGTTATGGGTGGCAGTGGTGGTGGTGGTGGCGGTGTTGGGGGTGTAAGGGGGGACGATGGTGATGGTGGCAGTGGTGGTGGTGTTAAGGGTGGCAGTGGTGGCGTTGGAGGTGGCGATGGTGGACGGTCAACACCCCCACCACTGCAGTAATGTAGTGCCCCCCCTCCCCCCCCCCCCTCGCAATGTATATGCGTCAATCAAGTTGCGATTCATTTAGACAAAAATTTAAGCACCATTTGTTGTCTTCCGGGTGGGTGGCTGGGTGGATGGGGGTTGTCGTACCTTACAATTTGCCGAGGGGAAAGATATGTCGGTGGAGGGTGGGGGGGGGGGAGAAAGATTTCCCTTGTAACAAAACGAGGGTGAAAACAGTCTCCGGAATCCACTTGTATACATGGTAATCAAAAATTACAAAACAAAGTAATACATATCAAACTATATTGACTTTCTAATTTAGTATTTAAATCAATTGAGTTACTTTCAATGAAGCTGACTATTAAACGAATTTGGATCTAGTGCGGGGTTCCGCTGGTGCCTTGTTGCCCGAGAGAGCGAACAAAAAAGATACCCCTATAGAACGAAATTTATTATGAAAAAGATATCCCTATAGAGCTGATATTTGTGGCCCGGGGGCGGGGGGCTCTGAAAATTTGAGTTCATAAAGCTAGTTGCCGGGGAAAAAAATACCCCTTCCGAGCAGAATTTGGCGGTGAACAGGGGGGGGGGCTTTACTGTGGAACCCCTCCAAACCCAGAAATGTGTTATTTACCCCCCCCCCCCTTCCCACCACCCCACCCCACCTCCGGTTTACACCATGTAATATCGTCGAGGAGACCGCAGCAGCAGATTGTCAGTATGTGAGACTTACCAGCTGAGTTATGATTGGTTGGCGCCGACGGTAACCAACAAAGAACACCGCAATGGCCGCTTGGAACGCCTCTGATCTATAAATAGTCGCAAGGTGAGACGCTGCCCTTCAGAAAGCAGCCGTAACCTTGCGCCGAGGGCGTAATATCTGCGTCGCACAATAGCACCACTTAACTCGAAATTACTGCCACAAGAGGCGGGAGCGAATTGCATAAGGAGACATAATAACGTTAATTTGTCGACCGTTCCGTCCATCATTTTGCCATGTAGATCATCCGCGAAATGTGTTTCATACCTATAAGGAACGCCATCCCTTCCCAACACTCCCGTAAGGTAACGTGTTTTAAAGAGAAATCGATATTATATTACACTGAGATAAAAATAGGCATGACATACCGTGCATATTGTGACCACTTAGCCGTAGGCCGTGAGGACTTCTTGGGCCTTCTCTTGCACCTGATAGTCTAACGGCACGTGGATCGGTGGTTCGAGCCCCGCTGTGGCCATGTCTGTGGGGTCGCAAGATAAAGATTCCATGTCCTTCTTCGCAAAGAGTAGGGGGTTACCCCGGGGGGACATAGCTCCACTCTCCCTTCCTTTTTCCATTGGCGCGATATGACGAAAACGGGCTAAAACGTCATGGTCAGTTACCATGAGCTCGTTCTCGTTCTCGTTCTCGTTCCCTCTCTCGTTCTCGTTCCCTTTCTCGTTCTCGTTCTCGTTCTGGTTTTGCTCTTGTCTTTGACTTTTGCTCTGTCGTTTGGATCTTATGCTTTCCTTTTGTCGCGTTCTTTACTCTCTCTCCCTCTCCCGCTCTTGCTGCCACTGTCGCCCCGCTCCCCACCATCATCTCTCTTGTCTCTTCCTCCCTCTCTCTCTCCCTGCCTCTCCCTCTCTCCCTGTCTCTCTCTCTCTCCCCTTCTCTCTCGTTCTAGGTCAGCCTTGATCTACTTACCAAAAAATCGCCATTACTGTGGAAGCCCCAATTTGAGGACACACAACGGAAACAAAACCGAAGCACGTGTCGAGTCCTCTCCCCCCGCGGCCTCCTCACCCCTACCCCGCGTCCTCTCCCTCCGCGGCCTCCTCACCCTACACCCCGCGTCCTCTCTCTCCTCGGCCTCCTCACCCCTCACCCTGCGTCCTCTCCCTCCGCGGCCTCGTCACCCCACACCCTGCGTCCTCTCCCTCCGCGACCTCGTCACCCCACACCCTGCGTCCTCTCCCTCCGCAGCCTCGTCACGCCAGACCTTGCGTCCTCTCCCTCCGCAGCCTCGTCACCCCACACCCTGCGTCCTCACCCTCCGCGACCTCGTCACCCCTACCCCGCGTCCTCTCCCTCCGCGGCCTCCTCACCCTACACCCCGCGTCCTCTCTCTCCTCGGCCTCCTCACCCCTCACCCTGCGTCCTCTCCCTCCGCAGCCTCGTCACCCCCACCCTGCGTCCTCTCCCTCCGCGACCTCGTCACCCCACACCCTGCGTCCTCTCCCTCCGCAGCCTCGTCACGCCACACCCTGCGTCCTCTCCCTCTGCGGCCTCCTCACCCCACACCCTGCGTCCTCTCCCTCCGCGGCCTCCTCACCCCACACCCTGCGTCCTCTCTATCCGCAGCCTCGTCACCCCACACCCTGCGTCCTCTCCCTCCGCGACCTCGTCACCCCACACCCTGCGTCCTCTCCCTCCGCAGCCTCGTCACGCCAGACCTTGCGTCCTCTCCCTCCGCAGCCTCGTCACCCCACACCCTGCGTCCTCTCCCCCCGCGGCCTCCTCACCCCTACCCCGCGTCCTCTCCCTCCGCGGCCTCCTCACCCTACACCCCGCGTCCTCTCTCTCCTCGGCCTCCTCACCCCTCACCCTGCGTCCTCTCCCTCCGCGGCCTCGGCACCCCACACCCTGCGTCCTCTCCCTCCGCAGACTCGTCACCCGCCACCCTGCGTCCTCTCCCTCCGCGACCTCGTCACCCCACACCCTGCGTCCTCTCCCTCCGCAGCCTCGTCACCCCACACCCTGCGTCCTCACCCTCCGCGACCTCGTCACCCCACACCCTGCGCCCTCTCCCGCCGCAGCCTCCTCACCCCACACCCTGCGTCCTCTCCCTCCGCAGCCTCGTCACCCCACATCCTGCGTCCTCTCCCTCCGCGGCCTCGTCACCCCACACCCTGCGTCCTCTCCCTCCGCGACCTCGTCACCCCACACCCTGCGTCCTCTCCCTCCGTGGCCTCCTCACCCCACACCCTGCGTCCTCTCCCTCCGCAGCCTCGTCACCCCACACCCTGCGTCCTCTCCCTCCGCGGTCTCGTCACCCCACACGCTGCGTCCTCTCCCTCCGCGGTCTCGTCACCCGACACGCTGCGTCCTCTCCCTCCGCGGTCTCGTCACCCCACACGCTGCGTCCTCTCCCTTCGCAGCCTCGTCACCCTACACCCTGCGTCATCTCCCTCCGCGACCTCGTCACCCCACACCCTGCGTCCTCTCCCTCCGCGACCTCGTCACCCCACACCCTGCGTCCTCTCCCTCCGCAGCCTCGTCACTCGCCACCCTGCGTCCTCTTCCCCCGCAGCCTCGTCACCCCACACCCTGCGTCCTCTCCCTCTGCGGCCTCGTCACCCCCCACCCTGCGTCCTCTCCCTCCGCGGCTTCCTCACCCCACACCCTGCGTCCTCTCCCTCCGCGGCCTCGTCACCCCATCCAGGATTGCACGGATAACGATCCCCCAACAGCCAATCGCGAATCTCTGAGGATTTCTGGATGCCAATCGCAGAAATCGGAAGCGGCATTCTCTCCACTCTGTATGACGTCACAGGCAGGTGACACGTGGCCTTAAAACAAACGCTACACTCATATGGTGTGTCTCAAAGGGAATGATTTTACCCGGAGACACGGCGCATGCGCAGATTCCTCTTACATCACGGTTACAAGTGAAAAAATGAAGATTTGCAGCCATGCAGAAAAACAAGTTTAATCCCGACATAATTGAGCTGCTTTAGGTTACGTTCACCTCATTTTATTTTAATTGGATGTTATTCTTTCTGCAACAAAAACCGAAACACACAGACACCCTACAATGCAAACTACATATACAATTCACGTGTTATGCGCGAAGTAACGGACATCACGGCTGACAGCAGCAAAACTTGTCATGTAATTTATACAAATGATTATGGTGAAGAATGGTGCGAGGGGGGGGGGGGGGCAAAGGTTATTTGAGTATCTCGGGATTGGGCTTTTCATTTCACCGTGAACTGGGATGAGGAAAATAATTCTTCGTGAACTGGGATGAGGAAAATAATTCTTCGTGAACTGGGAATGAAGAAAATAATGTTTCGTGAACTGGGAATGGGGTATTAGCCGACCGTCATGATCAAAAAGTTTCATTAAAGGGAACCGCCAGCCTGGCCTCAAACGCTGCTTTACCGATTCATATAATACTCAATTGTCTATCCTCCAAATTACAGAATTTTTCGCTCTATCTGTAGCTCACCATAGCAATTAGAAGTGACCGCCAGGCACGATTTGGCCGCCTACCCAGGCGGCAGCCCTTTTTGGAGGCGTGTCCGTGATTGACCAATCAGGAGGCGATACTCTAATTTATTCAAACTGGAAATTGCGCCTATTGTGTGAGCAAAACAAGAGCGCATGATAATCGCTAGTATAAATAGTTGCGATTCTAACTCCTATCATGGCATTGTTGCGGATTCAATCGTCGCAAGACTTATATCAATTTGTTTAAACGGCACTTTTCCATGAAAGGCTAAGATCTTGCGCTACTGCACGGCTTGGAACTGCCGCTGTTCATCTAGAAATCGCGGCCCTGATCTCTTTCCGCGAGTTATAACGTAAGGCGGTACCATATGAATAATCACAATATGCGTCACTTGCTCCGGCAAAATGGCGCGCTGCTCGACATTGATGGGGGCGGCTTGCCTTAATTTTGTTCTCCTTACCAGTCGGCCGAAACGAAGCGCTAACACTGGCCAATTTAATTTTAAGATGTAAACTTTCGGTGCAGATCGCGATTAAATTAGGTTGGCCACCCGCTTTAATCGTAAATTGACTTTTAATATGAAATTACCGTGAATTTGGGAAATCGCCAATTTATATCATGTAACCAGTTATATGCGGGGAGTTCTCCATTTATCGTTTATCATTTATCAATCATCGTGACCTGAGAATAAATAAATGTATTCTTCGGGTTTTGGGAACACCCCCCCCCCCCTTCCCGTCAACACTACGTTACAAACATAGGCGTAGGAAGATTGTTGCGATTGGGGGGCACAACCAATACGTACCAGGGGCATGATCATGAATTCTTGAGGGGGGGGGGGGTGCACAAACGCAAAGACTAAGACTAAGGTGACCGTGATGCACAGTCTAGAATAAATTAGCGAGTATAAAACAATAAACAAAATCAAATTGCCGAGTCGAGATTCGAGGGTACTGTTTTCATCGGCTGTTTTAATTTGAGCCGCATGGGATTTAACGCTTCTCTATTCGCTCTTTTAAAAACTTGCGACCGGCGGGGGGGGGGGGGGAGGGGGGGTGCTCTCCGAAAAACTTGCGACGTGGGTGGGGGTGCTCTCTTCAAGACTTGCGACGTGGGGGGGGGGGGGAGGTGCTTCCCGAATACACTTGCGACCGGTGAGGTGGGAGGGGGTGCTCCCTGATAAAATTGCAACCGGGGGGTGGGGGTGGGGGGGGGGGTGCTCCGAGAAGCCCATTTTAACAGTGTATGTTCAGGTTCCCAAAGCGGGGGTTGCAACCCCCGTAACCTCCTTACTAGCTCCGCCCCTGCGGTGTTACCAGGAAAATTATTACGTGTTAGTTTGGTAAGCAGCATGTGAATTATTAGGGGGGGGGGGGCACAAAGATACCCGTGGCCCCCCAATATTTTGTTAGGGGGGGCACGTTCCCCGGATGCCCCCCCCCCCCCCGGTTCCTTCGCCTATGACAAATGGGATTATTGCAGGAAGATGGCTCTTTCCTAAAAGCAGGACCCTTCCCACCCCAACGATATGTCCACTACAGTGGGTAAAAGGAAAGAACGTACGGGTCCCAGATGTCACAATATTAGATTCTAGTTTTGTAACAACGGCCGCCCATAGGTTAAGCAAACATAGATCGCGTGCGCGTGTGCGCACCCGAAGAGTTGCAGTCTACCGGCAGAGGGAGCTCGTTCCTCACATCACCTAATGTTCTGGCCGCCTGAGAGCCTAACGGCACGTAGTGGGTTCGTGCCCCGCTGTGGCCATGTCTGTGTGGTCGCCGGATAAAGATCCCATGTCCTTCTTCGCAAAGAGTAGGGGGTTACCCCCGGGGACATGGCTCCGCTCTTCCCTTCCTTCTCCCATTGACGCGATGTGACCAACAGTGCTTAAGCGTCCTATATATATATACAACAAACCAACCAACTATAAGACTCCATCTTTAAGTACTTCTGCCTTTCTGTGTCGCAAAAACATAACATCTTTGGCGCCTCCCACCAACTCTATGTTTCGCACATGAATGTTAAGACGTCATTGGTCCTATCCATATTGATTCGCGATGCGTTGCGGATAGCAATTGGTCATGTATAACGACACGTATATCTCACTGCAGCAGCAATTATCTCGCCATGAATATGTCTATCAATCACGAAGGAATCCCAATATTATTAAAAACAACTGCGCAGCTATCGTATTAGATGACGCATTTAATGATCTGTAACATGTGTTTGCCGGGGTAAATGGATCAGCGAGGAGCGACTTCACAGTAAACTTATACTGATAATAACAGCACGAAACGTACATAGAGACATCACCTTCGCGGAGATACAGTGTGATATACACCCGCGATCGAAGCAACAGCTGCGTCGGGGAGTTGTCACATCATTTATCGATTCCTCCAATCAGGCGAACCGCGGAGTGGGGCAGTCGTATCACGGAGTCTCGTTCTGACGGAATTAGCCTCGGTATCGCCTACTCCATCTAGAGCCGACAGGTCAAGGCTGTCCCGGGCCCCTATGGCGGGTGTGGCGTGGGTAAGATATATATTCCACGTGCGTCATAAGCTTAATTGCTGCTCAGCGGCGCTCGCTAATCACATGAGGTTGACCCCATAATTATCAAACTTCCTTCTCGCGGAGAAGGCTCCGCGAGGAGGAAAATAAAAAAAGGACGCTCCCCCCCCCCCCTTCCGCGATGTACTTGCAGCAGTCGCGCGAATGTCTCCGTCTCATCTAATTATTAGGCCTGGAATGCGTGTTAACAGTCGTTTCAACGGCTTCACGAGGGTTCCTTATGCCTCTCATACCCACGCCTCTTTCCGTCCATCGGTGTGAACCGCGATTGGATCCACTCAGGATGCGGGGTGAGTGAGTCTCTCGCTCGGCCGCCATTCACCGCGCTTGGCTGACTCTTCCCGCAAGCAGGTGGCCTGTTTCGTCCAGCGTCAAGGACAAGGGGTGCTTTTATGCCATACAACAAAGGGCGTAGCCTTCAGCTGTACATGGTCTGAATGCAACTAACATACCTGAATATCAGCGTATTATGTGAATGTTTCACAGTTCTGTTTATATCTGAAGGCTTTGATTTTAATTACAGCTATTTCACATGTGTTTTCATCTGAAAACACTGCATGATTTTTAGAAGTAATTTTCACAGTTCACAGTTCTGTTTATATAAATCTAAGCTTTGATTCAATTCTGGAAGTAAGTTTCACAGTTCATAGTTCTGTTTATATATCTTAAGGCTTTGGTTTTATGTGTTTCATCGGAAAACACTGCATAATTTCTGAAAGTAATTTTCACAGTTCTGTTTATATATCTTAAGGCTTTGATTTTAATTACGGTTTTTTGACACGTGTTTTCATCTGAAAACATGGCATGATTTCGAGAAGTAATTGTTGAACTGTTGGCATTATCTCAAAGCTTCTATTAATCTTTTAAATGGTGGCTATGGTATCACTAACCGACCGGTCTTACCTTGAGTTGTTCAACAAGTGAATTAATATCAATCTGTTATTTGTTGCATAAATGCATTGACAGTTGTTATTGATCGGTTAAGTACTCACCTGGTTTAATAAACGAGTATTGACTTGACCTGGCGCGACTCTCATCTTCCATCATTTATAGTATTGACTAAAGCATCATTTGGGATGTGGCCTGAACCATGAGAATACCAGAAATCAAGGACAATAGAGACAGGAGATGATGAGGAATGGGCAGAGAACGAGGACAGCGAGCGTGAGGGTTTGGCGAATGGGGAGCGGAGCGGAGGGGTGTGGGGGGGGGGGGGTAGAGATATATATTTTTAAACTGCAGTTTTAGTAATTCTTCACATGGCTCAGTCCATATAGGTCGAAACGAACGGAAAATAACTTGTCATCAATAAGCAAATTGCATATTACCGTGAGCGCAAGCAACTGCTGTCGTGAGGCCGTATTTTGGCCACTACCCTTAATTGCCTGTCGCGTAAAGTAGTGGGCGAAAGGCTTCCGGAGTGGGGTACTATTCTGTAGCCGATAGGTCTCTGGCGGCTCCGCTGTGGACCTGGCCACCTGTTGGCTAACTGCCATTGACAGTCAGCCTCCCAGGTCATCCCTAATCTCTCCTTGACAGGTCCCTTATTAGTCAAGACTTGGGCTCCCGTGTGTGGGACCGACTGAGGCCCGGGGAGGGCCGTGTGAGGGACCGACTGAGGCCCGGCTAGTGCCGTGTGTGGGACCGACTGAGGCCCGTGGAGTGCCGTGTGTGGGATCGACTTTGGCCCGGGGAGTGCCGTGCGTGGGACCGACTGAGGCCCGGGGAGGGCCGTGTGAGGGACCGACGGAGGCCCGGCTAGTGCCGTGTGTGGGACCGACTGAGGCCCGTGGAGTGCCGTGTGTGGGATCGACTTTGGCCCGGGGAGTGCCGTGTGTGGGACCGACTGAGGCCCGGGGAGTGCCGTGTGTGGGACCGACTGAGGCCCGGGGAGTGCCGTGTGTGGGACCGACTAAGGCCCGGGGAGGGCCGTGTGAGGGACCGACTGAGGCTCGGGGAGTGCCGTGTGTGGGACCGACTGAGGCCCGGGGAGTGCCGTGTGTGGGACCGACTGGGGCCCGGGGAGTGCCGTGTGTGGGACCGACTGAGGCCCGGGGAGTGCCGTGTGTAGGACCGACTGAGGCTCGGGGAGTGCCGTGTGTGGGACCGACTGAGGCCCGGGGAGTGCCAAGTGTGGGACCGACTGAGGCCCGGGGAGTGCCGTGTGTGGGACCGACTGAGGCCCGGGGAGTGCCGTGTGAGGGACCGACTGAGGCCCGGGAGTGCTGTGTGAGGGACCGACTGAGGCCCGTGGAGTGCCGTGTATGGGTAGCGTGGACCGGGGGGTGGGTCGGGTGACAGAGGCGCGGGGCGAGAGATCCCGATTGGTCTGCTGGGCGACCCAGGCCCAGGAGTTAGATGGGTGCGACCCAGGCCCAGGAGTTAGATGGGTGCGACCCAGGCCCAGGAGTTAGATGGGTGCGACCCAGGCCCAGGAGTTAGATGGGTGAGACCCAGGCACAGGAGTTAGATGGGTGCGACCCAGGCCCAGGAGTTAGATGGGTGAGACCCAGGCCCAGGAGTTAGATGGGTGCGACCCAGGCCCAGGAGTTAGATGGGTGCGACCCAGGCCCAGGAGTTAGATGGGTGCGACCCAGGCCCAGGAGTTAGATGGGTGCGACCCAGGCCCAGGAGTTAGATGGGTGAGACCCAGGCACAGGAGTTAGATGGGTGCGACCCAGGCCCAGGAGTTAGATGGGTGAGACCCAGGCCCAGGAGTTAGATGGGTGCGACCCAGGCCCAGGAGTTAGATGGGTGCGACCCAGGCCCAGGAGTTAGATGGGTGCGACCCAGGCCCAGGAGTTAGATGGGTGCGACCCAGGCCCAGGAGTTAGATGGGTGTGGGGTGAGTGGGGGTCAGGGTGTGGGGTGAGTGAGACTCAGGGTGTGGGGTTAGTGAGACTCATGGTATGGAGTGAGTGAGACTCATGGTGTGGGGTGAGTGAGACTCATGGTGTGGGGTGAGTGAGACTCATGGTGTGGGGTGAGTGAGACTCATGGTGTGGGGTGAGTGAGACTCATGGTGTGGGGTGAGTGAGACTCATGGTGTGGGGTGAGTGAGACTCATGGTGTGGGGTGAGTGAGACTCATGGTGTGGGGTGAGTGAGACTCATGGTGTGGGGTGAGTGAGACTCATGGTGTGGGGTGAGTGAGACTCATGGTGTGGGGTGAGTGAGACTCATGGTGTGGGGTGAGCGAGACTCATGGTGTGGGGTGAGTGAGACTCAGGGGGTGAGGTGAGTGAGACTCATGGTGTGGGGTGAGTGAGACGCAGGGTGTGGGGTGAGTGAGACTCAGGGGATGAGGTGAGTGAGACTCATGGTGTGGGGTGAGTGAGACTCATGGTGTGGGGTGAGTGAGACTCATGGTGTGGGGTGAGTGAGACTCAGGGGGTGAGGTGAGTGAGACTTATGGTGTGGGGTGAGTGAGACTCATGGTGTGGGGGGAGTGAGACTCATGGTGTGGGGTGAGTGAGACTCAGGGGGTGGGGTGAGTGAGACTCAGGGGGTGAGGTGAGTGAGACTCATGGTGTAGGGTGAGTGAGACTCATGGTGTGGGGTGAGTGAGACTCATGGTGTAGGGTGAGTGAGATTCATGGTGTAGGGTGAGTGAGACTCATGGTGTGGGGTGAGTGGGACTCATGATGTGGGGTGAGTGAGACTCATGGTGTGGGGTGAGTGAGACTCATGGTGTGGGGTGAGTGAGACTTATGGTGTGGGTTGAGTGAGACTCATGGTGTGGGGTGAGTGAGACTCATGGTGTGGGGTGAGTGAGACTCATGGTGTGGGGTGAGCGAGACTCATGGTGTGGGGTGAGCGAGACTCATGGTGTGGGGTGAGCGAGACTCATGGTGTGGGGTGAGTGATACTCAGGGTGTGGGGTGAGTGAGACTCAGGGTGTGGGGTGAGTGAGACTCAGGGTGTGGGGTGAGTGAGACTCAGGGGGTGAGGTGAGTGAGACTCATGGTGTGGGGTGAGTGAGACGCAGGGTGTGGGGTGAGTGAGACTCAGGGGATGAGGTGAGTGAGACTCATGGTGTGGGGTGAGTGAGACTCATGGTGTGGGGTGAGTGAGACTCATGGTGTGGGGTGAGTGAGACTCAGGGGGTGAGGTGAGTGAGACTTATGGTGTGGGGTGAGTGAGACTCATGGTGTGGGGGGAGTGAGACTCATGGTGTGGGGTGAGTGAGACTCAGGGGGTGGGGTGAGTGAGACTCAGGGGGTGAGGTGAGTGAGACTCATGGTGTAGGGTGAGTGAGACTCATGGTGTGGGGTGAGTGAGACTCATGGTGTAGGGTGAGTGAGATTCATGGTGTAGGGTGAGTGAGACTCATGGTGTGGGGTGAGTGGGACTCATGATGTGGGGTGAGTGAGACTCATGGTGTGGGGTGAGTGAGACTCATGGTGTGGGGTGAGTGAGACTTATGGTGTGGGTTGAGTGAGACTCATGGTGTGGGGTGAGTGAGACTCATGGTGTGGGGTGAGTGAGACTCATGGTGTGGGGTGAGCGAGACTCATGGTGTGGGGTGAGCGAGACTCATGGTGTGGGGTGAGCGAGACTCATGGTGTGGGGTGAGTGATACTCAGGGTGTGGGGTGAGTGAGACTCAGGGTGTGGGGTGAGTGAGACTCAGGGTGTGGGGTGAGTGAGACTCAGGGTGTGGGGTGAGTGAGACTCAGGGTGTGGGGTGAGTGAGACTCAGGGTGTGGGGTGAGTGAGACTCAGGGTGTGGGGTGAGTGAGACTCAGGGTGTGGGTGAGTGAGACTCAGGGTGTGGGTGAGTGAGACTCAGGGTGTGGGGTGAGTGAGACTCAGGGTGTGGGTGAGTGAGACTCAAGGTGTGGGGTGAGTGAGACTCATGGTGTGGGGTGAGTGAGACTCATGGTGTGGGGTGAGTGAGACTCAGGGGGTGAGGTGAGTGAGACTCATGGTGTGGGGTGAGTGAGACTCATGGTGTGGGGGGAGTGAGACTCATGGTGTGGGGTGAGTGAGACTCATGGTGTGGGGTGAGTGAGACTCAGGGGGTGAGGTGAGTGAGACTCATGGTGTAGGGTGAGTGAGACTCATGGTGTGGGGTGAGTGAGACTCATGGTGTAGGGTGAGTGAGATTCATGGTGTAGGGTGAGTGAGACTCATGATGTGGGGTGAGTGAGACTCAGAGTGTGGGGTGAGTGAGACTCAGGGTGTGGGGTTAGTGAGACTCATGGTGTGGGTGAGTGAGACTCAGGGTGTGGAGTGAGTGTGACTCAGGGTGTGGGGTGAGTGAGACTCAGGGTGTGGGGTGAGTGAGACTTATGGTGTGGGTTGAGTGAGACTCATGGTGTGGGGTGAGTGAGACTCATGGTGTGGTGTGAGTGAGACTCATGGTGTGGGGTGAGTGAGACTCATGGTGTGGGGTGAGTGAGACTCATGGTGTGGGGTGAGCGAGACTCATGGTGTGGGGTGAGTGAGACTCAGGGTGTGGGGTGAGTGAGACTCAGGGTGTGGGGTGAGTGAGACTCAGGGTGTGGGGTGAGTGAGACTCACTGTGTGGGGTGAGTGAGACTCAGGGTGTGGGGTGAGTGAGACTCATGGTGTGGGGTGAGTGAGACTCAAGGTGTGGGGTGAGTGAGACTCATGGTGTGGGGTGAGTGAGACTCATGGTGTGGGGTGAGTGAGACTCATGGTGTGGGGTGAGTGAGACTCAGGGTGTGGGTGAGTGAGACTCAGGGTGTGGAGTGAGTGTGACTCAGGGTGTGGGGTGAGTGAGACTCAGGGTGTGGGGTGAGTGAGACTTATGGTGTGGGTTGAGTGAGACTCATGGTGTGGGGTGAGTGAGACTCATGGTGTGGTGTGAGTGAGACTCATGGTGTGGGGTGAGTGAGACTCATGGTGTGGGGTGAGCGAGACTCATGGTGTGGGGTGAGTGATACTCAGGGTGTGGGGTGAGTGAGACTCAGGGTGTGGGGTGAGTGAGACTCAGGGTGTGGGGTGAGTGAGACTCATGGTGTGGGGTGAGTGAGACTCAAGGTGTGGGGTGAGTGAGACTCATGGCGTGGGATGAGTGAGACTCATGGTGTGGGGTGAGTGAGACTCATGGTGTGGGGTGAGTGAGACTCATGGTGTGGGGTGAGTGAGACTCATGGTGAGACAGACTGATGGCGTCTGGTGGGCGACACCCCAGCGGTGAAGTGAATGATCTCACTGTCTTGGGTGATTCCAGATCTTCCAAATTGACTTCATCCCTGATAAGAAAGACAACTAAACAACAAAACTTCGCCATCCAACAGCAATCGCGAACTTAGCCCCGTACGTACGTGTAACACAGCCCTGGTTTTCACCTATGAAAACACCAACCCCGCTTCCAGCGATTAAAGATGCATCTGCATCTAGTCTAGCCAAATCCATCAATTACCTTGATGACATATGACAGATAAAGTATCAAACTCTTCGGGAACCTGGTCATATTTGGTGCAAATTCTGGAAAATTACTTGGCATGGTAAACATCACTTGAGCTGTTTCCTCCAAAATTCAAACCTCTATTGGGATCCATCATGTGCGAGGGGTTGCCAGGGTCCAGCATTGTGTCAGTGATGAGGCTAAGGGGCCGCATGAATTGATTGATTAGAGCAATATTTCCTGGCGATGTATAGCGTAGTTGCGTTGGAATCCGCCTGGTTGACGCCAAGCAACGACTGGCGTTTGGTCTGTAGCAGAGCCACATCTGTCGCTGGCCTTTGATAATGTCAATTATAGCAGTTCAATTATTGCAATACATACATTTTAGAATAATAATTATTGAAATATATCAATTTCAGAATACTAATGATTGCAATATATACATTTTAGAATAATAATGATTTAATGCATACATTTTAGAATAATAATTATTGAAATATATCAATTTCAGAATACTAATGATTGCAATATATACATTTTAGAATAATAATGATTGCAATATATATATCTTAGAATAATCATGATTGCAATATATTTATTTTGTTTGGTAAAATCGTTTATTTCGAATCCAAACAGTTGTGGGTACATAGCAGCCATACATCTGACATATAAAACATTAGTTCACAGCAAGTATATATTTAGGTATAATCTGACAATGTTGTCAAAATACTAATTTACTAAATTGTCGCTAAGTGCTCTTGCATTCTATATAATGTCTCTCTCGATTCTGTACTAAGTATATTCTTATATATTAATGATCGATAGATGATTGCAATATATACATTTTCGAATAATAATGATTGCAGTATATATATTTTGTATTTCACGAAAACAGTTTATATTAAGATAACTTATAAAACCTGCATGAGTAATTGCAGAATACGGTTTACTATTCAATCTTATTAGCAATAAGATATATCGTTGTATTTTCTGCGTTTTATGACATTAATAAAATGTGAGGTATGAAAAGAAATGACAGCTACACAACGAAAACACGTAACAGCTACATCATGACATCATATGACAGCTACATCACGACAACATGACAGCTTCACCATATCATAACAGCATGACAGCTACATCATGACATCTCATGACGGCTACATCACGACATCATATGACAGCTACATCACGACAACATGACAGCTTCACCATATCATGACAGCACGACAGCTACATCATGACATCACATGACAGCTATATCATGGCAGCCACACCATGACAGCTACATCATGACATCTCATGACAGCTACATCACGACAACATGACAGCTTCACCATATCATGACAGCACGACAGCTACATCATGACATCGTATGACAGCTACATCATGGCAGCCACACCATGACAGCAACATCATGACAACATCATGACATCACACGTCAGTGACATCATAACGACATGACAGCTATATCATGACAGCATGACAGCTATATCATGACAGCATGACAGCTACAGCATGACATATCATGACAGCATGACATGTACATCATAACAACAGATGACAGCTATCTCATGACCACATGACAACTACATCATGACATCACATGACAGTGACATCATGACACGGCAATGAGCCTATTCTGTATTCACACTGAGTGATACGGTAAATGCAAAATCCACGTTCAAATAACCTTCCTTATATTGGGGCCAGTTTTTTATTAGTCCACATAAATAATTTTATATTACGTTTTTCTTACCTGCGGAGTATATGTTATCTGACAGCTGGGGTGGTGTTTATATCACAAGCCGTTCTTATCATTGCATTTGACACGTTAATCGCATACAGACAGGAAGAAGCAATAAAAGTTCCCTATACCGGCCTCACATTCTGTCTCTAGCCAAGGCAATGTTTATGTATGACCAGGGTGAACCTTGTGGACCTGCCGATCTGCTTGATATCAAGGTGATTCGCAGTTTCACCAGAACTGTGCTAAGCGGGGAAACAGAATTTTAACTGCAGGGTATAATGCTATTGTTCAAGCCTGACGGACTCTTTAGGACAGCACATGCGCATTAGGTTTCCTTCCATCCATGCAACGCGCTTCCGGTATCGGGCGTGTTGGTTTGAGCGGACCCCGGTAGGTGGCGTGCAGTCGTTGAAATTGTTTTCTGGGAGGGGGAGGTTGGGAGGGTGGGGGGGGGGGCGACTGGCCCAAAGTGCGACTGGTCTGCCAGCCCTTTAACAGTGTCATATCTTCAGCGATGTGACTACCAAGTCGAAAGCTCGGCTTTTACGAGTTATTCATTCATGTTAAGGCCAGAGGCGGAATAGAGTCTGTAAGTGACAGCACAGACAGCACGCGCTCACTTCCAGCGAGTCCGGTTTTGGGTACATAGCGCTTGACACCGCCCCATGTACAACGCATGGGGAGCTCTTTGTAATGGCGAGAAACGCACAGAAAACCAGCGTCTTTCGATTCAAAACTAGTATGAGTATGAAGGTACAGCCCCAAAAATTTACTCCATATGGTATTTAGCTCTAACAGTGCTTTCATTTCTAAAACATCATTGAGTCTGGATTGAGGCCCATAGTAAATGAAAGGGACCAGTTCACGCCTTGTACCCAGAATGGTTGTTTCAAGAGGTGAGCGCGCTGTCTGTGACGTCACTTACAGACCCTATCCTGAACGAAGCAGGACAACTCTCCCGCCCCCCTCAAACCCTTAGTCCGGGCCAATATTTTCATTTGCACCTTTTATTCTACCCCCCCTTCCCCCCCCCCCCCAAATCCCACCCCTTGAGACCCGCAGGGTCTCTTTAATAATATCCCAGCCATCGATGTATGTTACACAAGTTAACTGTGACGTCAGTACCCATCAGCCTAAGGCTATGGAGGCCCAGGGCTTATTGTGAGCTTGTTGAGACAGCACTTCTCAGTGAATATGAAAATATAATATGAAACGTGCACATCTACAACGCAACCAAACGGGTGGTAGAACAGACAGCGCCGCGCTCCTTCACACGCTCAACACACTGTTGGTGGTTCGAAGTTGGGGTTGGACAGGTGAGAATTGTCCTGTGGGAAGGGGGGGGGGGGGGCGAGGCTTCGTGGGGAAACGTGGGTGGCAATGCCTGACATTGTCTCGGGCACGGGACTGGGGGGGGGGGGGTGGTGTTGGTTGGCCGGCGGGGGCTTGTCCCAGCGGGGAATTACCCGGGACGTAATTGTCGCGGGGGAATTGTCCTAGAACCATACCCGAAAGTATGTATGTTGATTGGAATGTCCGTGGGCCAGTGAAAGATATGCGTCTACACTTGAAATACAATGCTTAATCAATGCCCTCACATACGGTTCGGAGGAGGGTAATCAAAGCTTGTCTCAGACCTGCTCGCACCTTGAATTCAGCTAAAATTGTCCATTATATCGGAGTAAAATGCACCAAACATTAATCGGTCCCGAAATGGGTGCAAACAGTATATGAAAAAGGTTATATATAGCTGTGGTTATCACGGCTGTCATTTTCCAGACAAATAACACATCCATAGCAGATTTCACCTGACATGAAACACGCACCGCCGTTCTTAACTATCGCGAACTGCTGAATAATCTATTCCAAAGACTCGGCGGCGGCTATTGTCCTCATTTTTTCATTCATTCTCATTTTCATTCATGTATTAGAAATACAAGCCGCGTGTTCCCCGATGTATTACATAGGCGTGTCAAGGAGGAAGGAGGGGGGAGGGGGGGGGGGCACAGGGGCCACGTGCCACTCCCCCCCCCCCCACCCGCCCCAGTTTCAAATCCTCAGGTATATTTGTGCCTCCGCACCGCCCCCCCCCCCTCTTTCAGATTACGTGAACCCTGACCTCTCCCTGGCCGTATATATTACATTCCATCAAAATTCGTATTTTATGTGTTTTTCTTTATCTGATCAACTATTATAAATTGTGCCAATATGACATAACATGCACCACGGTCACCTACGTGCCAGGGACGTACACACATGATTTGGAGAAATTTATACCTAGTTTTGTTCATTTTACGAAATTCAACAATTCCTGCACAAGCTCCCACCTTACTACGAAATTTACACCGGCGTTTTGGACTTTTTGATTGATGATAGACTTTTTTTCATTTTACGGAGAAACATTTTTGTGACCCCGATGTCAAGAATTCCTGCACACGCCCCTACCTCACTAAAATTTACACCGGCGTATTGGACTTTTTGATTGATGATAATAATAGGTTTATTGCATCTATAAAACATTACATCTTCATGCGCATACTGAGTAGAAGTGGTGCTTATATGCTCGTGCAAAAAGAACAAAAAGACCGAAAAGAATACCCCCCTCCCCGCACCCCCCCCCCCCCCACCCAAAAAATATATATACATATATATATAAAATTAAAGAGATTTTTTCATAATAATGCCGTACACAAAACAACTATTTAATCACTCAGATATTGTTAGGCTACGAATTGTATGCAAGTTATCATTACGATCTCAAATGCTATGTCTCAATTATCAATAATTTCTTTTAACAAATCCCCTGGCTAGATATGATTACGTGGTATGCTTTAAAAGCGCGCCAATATCACTTGTAAGACACATGTTGAGGCATCACAGCAGACCCAGGAGTTAAATAACATTAGGTAATTCATTCGACCAACTCAATTAGGCGCCTCAGTGAAGGTGTGTGTATGATGAAACCGATCTTCCCAGATGCGCCAGGCGTGGACAAACTATAAGCCAATGATACTCGAGATAGAGTTTTCATTTGATTTAAAACTCTCCAATGTCTGATATAGTATTTGATTATTCAGACCCTGTTTCAGTTGCAATTTCAACTCGTCATCTCTAACACGCCCCAGAGAATCAAACCACTCCGCCAGTAACACGTCCCAGAGACTGAGACCACTCCGCCAGTAACACGCCCCAGAGACTGAGACCACTCCGCCAGTAACACGCCCTAGAGACTGAGACCACCCCGCCAGTAACACGTCCCACAGACTGAGACCACCCCGCCAGTAACACGCCCCAGAGACTGAGACCACTCCGCCAGTAACACGCCCCAGAGACTGAGACCACTCCGCCACTAACACGCCCTAGAGACTGAGACCACTCCGCCACTAACACGCCCCAGAGACTGAGACCACTCCGCCAGTAACACGTCCAGGAGACTGAGACCACTCCGCCAGTAACACGCCCCAGAGACTGAGACCACTCCGCCAGTAACACGCCCCAGAGACTGAGACCACTCCGCCAGTAACACGCCCTAGAGACTGAGACCACTCCGCCAGTAACACGCCCCAGAGACTGAGACCACTCCGCCAGTAACACGTCCCAGAGACTGAGACCACCCCGCCAGTAACACGCCCCAGAGACTGAGACCACTCCGCCAGTAACACGCCCCAGAGACTGAGACCACCCCGCCAGTAACACGCCCTAGAGACTGAGACCACCCCGCCAGTAACACGCCCCAGAGACTGAGACCACTCCGCCAGTAACACGCCCTAGCGACTGAGACCACCCCGCCAGTAACACGTCAAGGAGACTGAGACCACCCCGCCAGTAACACGCCCCAGAGACTGAGACCACTCCGCCAGTAACACGCCCTAGAGACTGAGACCACCCCGCCAGTAACACGCCCTAGAGACTGAGACCACTCCGCCAGTAACACGTCCCACAGACTGAGACCACCCCGCCAGTAACACGCCCCAGAGACTGAGACCACTCCGCCAGTAACACGCCCCAGAGACTGAGACCACTCCGCCAGTAACACGCCCTAGAGACTGAGACCACTCCGCCAGTAACACGCCCCAGAGACTGAGACCATCCCGCCAGTAACACGCCCCAGAGACTGAGACCACTCCGCCAGTAACACGCCCCAGAGACTGAGACCACCCCGCCAGTAACACGCCCCAGAGACTGAGACCACTCCGCCACTAACACGCCCTAGAGACTGAGACCACTCCGCCACTAACACGCCCCAGAGACTGAGACCACTCCGCCAGTAACACGTCAAGGAGACTGAGACCACTCCGCCAGTAACACGCCCCAGAGACTGAGACCACTCCGCCAGTAACACGCCCCAGAGACTGAGACCACTCCGCCAGTAACACGCCCTAGAGACTGAGACCACCCCGCCAGTAACACGCCCCAGAGACTGAGACCACTCCGCCAGTAACACGTCCCAGAGACTGAAACCACCCCGCCAGTAACACGCCCCAGAGACTGAGACCACTCCGCCAGTAACACGCCCCAGAGACTGAGACCACTCCGCCAGTAACACGCCCCAGAGACTGAGACCACCCCGCCAGTAACACGCCCCAGAGACTGAGACCACTCCGCCAGTAACACGCCCCAGAGACTGAGACCACTCCGCCAGTAACACGCCCTAGAGACTGAGACCACTCCGCCAGTAACACGCCCCAGAGACTGAGACCACTCCGCCAGTAACACGCCCCAGAGACTGAGACCACTCCGCCAGTAACACGCCCCAGAGACTGAGACCACTCCGCCAGTAACACGTCCCAGAGACTGAGACCACCCCGCCAGTAACACGCCCCAGAGACTGAGACCACTCCGCCAGTAACACGTCCCAGAGACTGAAACCACCCCGCCAGTAACACGCCCCAGAGACTGAGACCACTCCGCCAGTAACACGCCCCAGAGACTGAGACCACTCCGCCAGTAACACGCCCTAGAGACTGAGACCACCCCGCCAGTAACACGCCCCAGAGACTGAGACCACTCCGCCAGTTACACGCCCCAGAGACTGAGACCACCCCGCCAGTAACACGCCCCAGAGACTGAGACCACTCCGCCAGTAACACGTCAAGGAGACTGAGACCACCCCGCCAGTAACACGCCCCAGAGACTGAGACCACTCCGCCAGTAACACGCCCCAGAGACTGAGACCACCCCGCCAGTAACACGTCAAGGAGACTGAGACCACCCCGCCAGTAACACGCCCCAGAGACTGAGACCACTCCGCCAGGAGCACGCCCTAGAGACTGAGACCACTCCGCCAGTAACACGCCCCAGAGACTGAGACCACTCCGCCAGTAACACGCCCCAGAGACTGAGACCACTCCGCCAGTAACACGCCCCAGAGACTGAGACCACTCCGCCAGTAACACGCCCCAGAGACTGAGACCATCCCGCCAGTAACACGCCCCAGAGACTGAGACCACTCCGACAGTAACACGCCCCAGAAACTGAGACCACTCCGCCAGTAACACGTCAAGGAGACTGAGACCACCCCGCCAGTAACACGCCCTAGAGACTGAGACCACTCCGCCAGTAACACGCCCCAGAGACTGAGACCACCCCGCCAGTAACACGCCACAGAGACTGAGACCACTCCGCCAGTAACACGCCCCAGAGACTGAGATCACTCCGCCAGTAACATGCCATGGGGACTGAGACCACTCCGCCAGTAACACGCCCCAGAGACTGAGACCACTCCGCCAGTAACACGTCAAGGAGACTGAGACCACCCCGCCAGTAACACGCCCCAGAGACTGAGACCACTCCGCCAGTAACACGCCCCAGAGACTGAGACCACCCCGCCAGTAACACGCCCCAGAGACTGAGACCACCCCGCCAGTAACACGTCAAGGAGACTGAGACCACTCCGCCAGTAACACGCCCCAGAGACTGAGACCACTCCGCCAGTAACACGCCCCAGAGACTGAGACCACTCCGCCAGTAACACGCCCTAGAGACTGAGACCACCCCGCCAGTAACACGCCCCAGAGACTGAGACCACTCCGCCAGTAACACGCCCTAGAGACTGAGACCACTCCGCCAGTAACACGCCCCAGAGACTGAGACCACTCCGCCAGTAACACGCCCCAGAGACTGAGACCACTCCGCCAGTAACACGCCCCAGAGACTGAGACCACTCCGCCAGTAACACGCCCCAGAGACTGAGACCACTCCGCCAGTAACACGCCCCAGAGACTGAGACCACTCCGCCAGTAACACGCCCCAGAGACTGAGACCACCCCGCCAGTAACACGTCAAGGAGACTGAGACCACTCCGCCAGTAACACGCCCCAGAGACTGAGACCACCCCGCCAGTAACACGCCCCAGAGACTGAGACCACCCCGCCAGTAACACGCCCTAGAGACTGAGACCACTCCGCCAGTAACACGCCCCAGAGACTGAGACCACTCCGCCAGTAACACGTCCCAGAGACTGAGACCACCCCGCCAGTAACACGCCCTAGAGACTGAGACCACTCCGCCAGTAACACGCCCCAGAGACTGAGACCACCCCGCCAGTAACACGCCCTAGAGACTGAGACCACTCCGCCAGTAACACGCCCCAGAGACTGAGACCACTCTGCCAGTAACACGTCAAGGAGACTGAGACCACTCCGCCAGTAACACGCCCCAGAGACTGAGACCACTCCGCCAGTAACACGCCCTAGAGACTGAGACCACCCCGCCCGTAACACGCCCTAGAGACTGAGACCACTCCGCCAGTAACACGCCCCAGAGACTGAGACCACCCCGCCAGTAACACGCCCTAGAGACTGAGACCACTCCGCCAGTAACACGCCCTAGAGACTGAGACCACTCCGCCAGTAACACGTCAAGGAGACTGAGACCACTCCGCCAGTAACACGCCCCAGAGACTGAGATCACTCCGCCAGTTACACGCCCCAGAGACTGAGACCACCCCGCCAGTAACACGCCCTAGAGACTGAGACCATCCCGCCAGTAACACGCCCTAGAGACTGAGACCACTCCGCCAGTAACACGCCCTAGGGACTGAGACCACTCCGCCAGTAACACGTCAAGGAGACTGAGACCACTCCGCCAGTAACACGCCCCAGAGACTGAGACCACCCCGCTAGGAACACGCCCTAGAGACTGAGACCACTCCGCCAGTAACACGCCCTAGAGACTGAGACCACTCCGCCAGTAACACGTCAAGGAGACTGAGACCACTCCGCCAGTAACACGCCCCAGAGACTGAGACCACTCCGCCAGTTACACGCCCCAGAGACTGAGACCACCCCGCCAGTAACACGCCCTAGAGACTGAGACCATCCCGCCAGTAACACGTCCCAGAGACTGAGACCACTCCGCCAGTAACACGTCAAGGAGACTGAGACCACTCCGCCAGTAACACGCCCCAGAGACTGAGACCACTCCGCCAGTAACACGCCCCAGAGACTGAGACCACTCCGCCAGTAACACGCCCTAGAGACTGAGACCACCCCGCCAGTAACACGCCCCAGAGACTGAGACCACTCCGCCAGTAACACGTCCCAGAGACTGAAACCACCCCGCCAGTAACACGCCCCAGAGACTGAGACCACTCCGCCAGTAACACGCCCCAGAGACTGAGACCACTCCGCCAGTAACACGCCCCAGAGACTGAGACCACCCCGCCAGTAACACGCCCCAGAGACTGAGACCACTCCGCCAGTAACACGCCCCAGAGACTGAGACCACTCCGCCAGTAACACGCCCTAGAGACTGAGACCACTCCGCCAGTAACACGCCCCAGAGACTGAGACCACTCCGCCAGTAACACGCCCCAGAGACTGAGACCACTCCGCCAGTAACACGCCCCAGAGACTGAGACCACTCCGCCAGTAACACGTCCCAGAGACTGAGACCACCCCGCCAGTAACACGCCCCAGAGACTGAGACCACTCCGCCAGTAACACGTCCCAGAGACTGAAACCACCCCGCCAGTAACACGCCCCAGAGACTGAGACCACTCCGCCAGTAACACGCCCCAGAGACTGAGACCACTCCGCCAGTAACACGCCCTAGAGACTGAGACCACCCCGCCAGTAACACGCCCCAGAGACTGAGACCACTCCGCCAGTTACACGCCCCAGAGACTGAGACCACCCCGCCAGTAACACGCCCCAGAGACTGAGACCACTCCGCCAGTAACACGTCAAGGAGACTGAGACCACCCCGCCAGTAACACGCCCCAGAGACTGAGACCACTCCGCCAGTAACACGCCCCAGAGACTGAGACCACCCCGCCAGTAACACGTCAAGGAGACTGAGACCACCCCGCCAGTAACACGCCCCAGAGACTGAGACCACTCCGCCAGGAGCACGCCCTAGAGACTGAGACCACTCCGCCAGTAACACGCCCCAGAGACTGAGACCACTCCGCCAGTAACACGCCCCAGAGACTGAGACCACTCCGCCAGTAACACGCCCCAGAGACTGAGACCACTCCGCCAGTAACACGCCCCAGAGACTGAGACCATCCCGCCAGTAACACGCCCCAGAGACTGAGACCACTCCGACAGTAACACGCCCCAGAAACTGAGACCACTCCGCCAGTAACACGTCAAGGAGACTGAGACCACCCCGCCAGTAACACGCCCTAGAGACTGAGACCACTCCGCCAGTAACACGCCCCAGAGACTGAGACCACCCCGCCAGTAACACGCCACAGAGACTGAGACCACTCCGCCAGTAACACGCCCCAGAGACTGAGATCACTCCGCCAGTAACATGCCATGGGGACTGAGACCACTCCGCCAGTAACACGCCCCAGAGACTGAGACCACTCCGCCAGTAACACGTCAAGGAGACTGAGACCACCCCGCCAGTAACACGCCCCAGAGACTGAGACCACTCCGCCAGTAACACGCCCCAGAGACTGAGACCACCCCGCCAGTAACACGCCCCAGAGACTGAGACCACCCCGCCAGTAACACGTCAAGGAGACTGAGACCACTCCGCCAGTAACACGCCCCAGAGACTGAGACCACTCCGCCAGTAACACGCCCCAGAGACTGAGACCACTCCGCCAGTAACACGCCCTAGAGACTGAGACCACCCCGCCAGTAACACGCCCCAGAGACTGAGACCACTCCGCCAGTAACACGCCCTAGAGACTGAGACCACTCCGCCAGTAACACGCCCCAGAGACTGAGACCACTCCGCCAGTAACACGCCCCAGAGACTGAGACCACTCCGCCAGTAACACGCCCCAGAGACTGAGACCACTCCGCCAGTAACACGCCCCAGAGACTGAGACCACTCCGCCAGTAACACGCCCCAGAGACTGAGACCACTCCGCCAGTAACACGCCCCAGAGACTGAGACCACCCCGCCAGTAACACGTCAAGGAGACTGAGACCACTCCGCCAGTAACACGCCCCAGAGACTGAGACCACCCCGCCAGTAACACGCCCCAGAGACTGAGACCACCCCGCCAGTAACACGCCCTAGAGACTGAGACCACTCCGCCAGTAACACGCCCCAGAGACTGAGACCACTCCGCCAGTAACACGTCCCAGAGACTGAGACCACCCCGCCAGTAACACGCCCTAGAGACTGAGACCACTCCGCCAGTAACACGCCCCAGAGACTGAGACCACCCCGCCAGTAACACGCCCTAGAGACTGAGACCACTCCGCCAGTAACACGCCCCAGAGACTGAGACCACTCTGCCAGTAACACGTCAAGGAGACTGAGACCACTCCGCCAGTAACACGCCCCAGAGACTGAGACCACTCCGCCAGTAACACGCCCTAGAGACTGAGACCACCCCGCCCGTAACACGCCCTAGAGACTGAGACCACTCCGCCAGTAACACGCCCCAGAGACTGAGACCACCCCGCCAGTAACACGCCCTAGAGACTGAGACCACTCCGCCAGTAACACGCCCTAGAGACTGAGACCACTCCGCCAGTAACACGTCAAGGAGACTGAGACCACTCCGCCAGTAACACGCCCCAGAGACTGAGATCACTCCGCCAGTTACACGCCCCAGAGACTGAGACCACCCCGCCAGTAACACGCCCTAGAGACTGAGACCATCCCGCCAGTAACACGCCCTAGAGACTGAGACCACTCCGCCAGTAACACGCCCTAGGGACTGAGACCACTCCGCCAGTAACACGTCAAGGAGACTGAGACCACTCCGCCAGTAACACGCCCCAGAGACTGAGACCACCCCGCTAGGAACACGCCCTAGAGACTGAGACCACTCCGCCAGTAACACGCCCTAGAGACTGAGACCACTCCGCCAGTAACACGTCAAGGAGACTGAGACCACTCCGCCAGTAACACGCCCCAGAGACTGAGACCACTCCGCCAGTTACACGCCCCAGAGACTGAGACCACCCCGCCAGTAACACGCCCTAGAGACTGAGACCATCCCGCCAGTAACACGTCCCAGAGACTGAGACCACTCCGCCAGTAACACGTCCCAGAGACTGAGACCATCCCGCCAGTAACACGCCCCAGAGACTGAGACCACCCCGCCAGTAACACGCCCTAGAGACTGAGACCACTCCGCCAGTAACACGCCCCAGAGACTGAGACCACCCCGCCAGTAACACGCCCTAGAGACTGAGACCACTCCGCCAGTAACACGCCCCAGAGACTGAGACCACCCCGCCAGTAACACGCCCTAGAGACTGAGACCACTCCGCCAGTAACACGCCCTAGAGACTGAGACCATCCCGCCAGTAACACGCCCCAGAGACTGAGACCACTCCGCCAGTAACACGCCCCAGAGACTGAGACCATCCCGCCAGTAACACGCCCCAGAGACCGAGACCACCCCGCCAGTAACACGTCAAGGAGACTGAGACCACCCCGCCAGTAACACGCCCCAGAGACTGAGACCACTCCGCCAGTAACACGCCCCAGAGACTGAGACCACCCCGCCAGTAACACGCCCCAGAGACTGAGACCACTCCGCCAGTAACACGCCCCACAGACTGAGACCACTCCGCCAGTAACACGCCTCAGAGACTGAGACCACTCCACCAGTAACACGCCCCAGAGACTGAGACCACTCCGCCAGTAACACGCCCCACAGACTGAGACCACCCCGCCAGTAACACGCCCTAGAGACTGAGACCACCCCGCCAGTAACACGCCCCAGAGACTGAGACCACTCCGCCAGTAACACGCCCCAGAGACTGAGACCACCCCGCCAGTAACACGTCAAGGAGACTGAGACCACTCCGCCAGTAACACGCCCCAGAGACTGAGACCACTCCGCCAGTAACACGCCCCAGAGACTGAGACCACCCCGCCAGTAACACGCCCCAGAGACTGAGACCACCCCGCCAGTAACACGTCAAGGAGACTGAGACCACTCCGACAGTAACACGTCCCAGAGACTGAAACCACTCCGCCAGTAACACGCCCCAGAGACTGAGACCACTCCGCCAGTAACACGCCCCAGAGACTGAGAACATCCCGCCAGTAACACGCCCCAGAGACTGAGACCACCCCGCCAGTAACACGCCCCAGACACTGAGACCACTCCGCCAGTAACACGCCCCAGAGACTGAGACCACCCCGCCAGTAACACGTCAAGGAGACTGAGACCACTCCGACAGTAACACGTCCCAGAGACTGAGACCACTCCGCCAGTAACACGCCCCAGAGACTGAGACCACTCCGCCAGTAACACGCCCCAGAGACTGAGAACATCCCGCCAGTAACACGCCCCAGAGACTGAGACCACCCCGCCAGTAACACGCCCCAGAGACTGGGGACCACTCCGCCAGTAACACGCCCTAGAAACTGAGACCACTCCGCCAGTAACACGCCCCAAAGACTGAGACCACTCCGCCAGTAACACGCCCTAGAGACTGAGACCACTCCGCCAGTAACAGGCCCTAGAGACTGAGACCACTGCGCCAGTAACACGCCCCAGAGACTGAGACCACCCCGCCAGTAACACGCCCCAGAGACTGAGACCACCCCGCCAGTAACACGTCAAGGAGACTGAGACCACTCCGCCAGTAACACGCCCCAGAGACTGAGACCACTCCGCCAGTAACACGCCCCAGACACTGAGACCATCCCGCCAGTAACACGCCCTAGAGACTGAGACCACTCCGCCAGTAACACGCCCCAGAGACTGAGACCACTCCGCCAGTAACACGCCCCAGAGACTGAGACCACTCCGCCAGTAACACGCCCAACAGACTGAGACCACTCCGCCAGTAACACGCCCCAGAGACTGAGACCACTCCGCCAGTAACACGCCCCAGAGACTGAGACCACTCCGCCAGTAACACGCCCCAGAGACTGAGACCACCCCGCCAGTAACACGCCCTAGAGACTGAGACCATCCCGCCAGTAACACGTCCCAGAGACTGAGACAACTCCGCCAGTAACACGTCCCAGAGACTGAGACCACCCCGCCAGTAACACGCCCTAGAGACTGAGACCACTCCGCCAGTAACGCGCCCCAGAGACTGAGACCACTCCGCCAGTAACACGTCCCAGAGACTGAGACCACCCCGCCAGTAACACGCCCTAGAGACTGAGACCACTCCGCCAGTAACACGTCCCAGAGACTGAGACCACCCCGCCAGTAACACGCCCTAGAGACTGAGACCACTCCGCCAGTAACACGCCCCAGAGACTGAGACCACTCCGCCAGTAACGCGTCAAGGAGACTGAGACCACCCCGCCAGTAACACGCCCTAGAGACTGAGACCACTCCGCCAGTAACACGCCCTAGAGACTGAGACCACTCCGCCAGTAACACGTCAAGGAGACTGAGACCACTCCGCCAGTAACACGCCCCAGAGACTGAGACCACTCCGCCAGTAACACGCCCCAGAGACTGAGACCACTCCGCCAGTAACACGTCAAGGAGACTGAGACCATCCCGCCAGTAACACGCCCTAGAGACTGAGACCATCCCGCCAGTAACACGTCCCAGAGACTGAGACAACTCCGCCCGTAACACGTCCCAGAGACTGAGACCATCCCGCCAGTAACACGCCCCAGAGACTGAGACCACCCCGCCAGTAACACGCCCTAGAGACTGAGACCACTCCGCCAGTAACACGCCCCAGAGACTGAGACCACCCCGCCAGTAACACGCCCTAGAGACTGAGACCACTCCGCCAGTAACACGCCCCAGAGACTGAGACCACCCCGCCAGTAACACGCCCTAGAGACTGAGACCACTCCGCCAGTAACACGCCCTAGAGACTGAGACCATCCCGCCAGTAACACGCCCCAGAGACTGAGACCACTCCGCCAGTAACACGCCCCAGAGACTGAGACCATCCCGCCAGTAACACGCCCCAGAGACTGAGACCACCCCGCCAGTAACACGCCCCAGAGACTGAGACCACTCCGCCAGTAACACGCCCCACAGACTGAGACCACTCCGCCAGTAACACGCCCCAGAGACTGAGACCACTCCGCCAGTAACACGCCCCAGAGACTGAGACCACTCCGCCAGTAACACGCCCCACAGACTGAGACCACCCCGCCAGTAACACGCCCTAGAGACTGAGACCACCCCGCCAGTAACACGCCCCAGAGACTGAGACCACTCCGCCAGTAACACGCCCCAGAGACTGAGACCACTCCGCCACTAACACGCCCTAGAGACTGAGACCACTCCGCCACTAACACGCCCCAGAGACTGAGACCACTCCGCCAGTAACACGTCCAGGAGACTGAGACCACTCCGCCAGTAACACGCCCCAGAGACTGAGACCACTCCGCCAGTAACACGCCCCAGAGACTGAGACCACTCCGCCAGTAACACGCCCTAGAGACTGAGACCACTCCGCCAGTAACACGCCCCAGAGACTGAGACCACTCCGCCAGTAACACGTCCCAGAGACTGAGACCACCCCGCCAGTAACACGCCCCAGAGACTGAGACCACTCCGCCAGTAACACGCCCCAGAGACTGAGACCACCCCGCCAGTAACACGCCCTAGAGACTGAGACCACCCCGCCAGTAACACGCCCCAGAGACTGAGACCACTCCGCCAGTAACACGCCCTAGCGACTGAGACCACCCCGCCAGTAACACGTCAAGGAGACTGAGACCACCCCGCCAGTAACACGCCCCAGAGACTGAGACCACTCCGCCAGTAACACGCCCTAGAGACTGAGACCACCCCGCCAGTAACACGCCCTAGAGACTGAGACCACTCCGCCAGTAACACGTCCCACAGACTGACACCACCCCGCCAGTAACACGCCCCAGAGACTGAGACCACTCCGCCAGTAACACGCCCCAGAGACTGAGACCACTCCGCCAGTAACACGCCCTAGAGACTGAGACCACTCCGCCAGTAACACGCCCCAGAGACTGAGACCATCCCGCCAGTAACACGCCCCAGAGACTGAGACCACTCCGCCAGTAACACGCCCCAGAGACTGAGACCACCCCGCCAGTAACACGCCCCAGAGACTGAGACCATTCCGCCACTAACACGCCCTAGAGACTGAGACCACTCCGCCACTAACACGCCCCAGAGACTGAGACCACTCCGCCAGTAACACGTCAAGGAGACTGAGACCACTCCGCCAGTAACACGCCCCAGAGACTGAGACCACTCCGCCAGTAACACGCCCCAGAGACTGAGACCACTCCGCCAGTAACACGCCCTAGAGACTGAGACCACCCCGCCAGTAACACGCCCCAGAGACTGAGACCACTCCGCCAGTAACACGTCCCAGAGACTGAAACCACCCCGCCAGTAACACGCCCCAGAGACTGAGACCACTCCGCCAGTAACACGCCCCAGAGACTGAGACCACTCCGCCAGTAACACGCCCCAGAGACTGAGACCACCCCGCCAGTAACACGCCCCAGAGACTGAGACCACTCCGCCAGTAACACGCCCCAGAGACTGAGACCACTCCGCCAGTAACACGCCCTAGAGACTGAGACCACTCCGCCAGTAACACGCCCCAGAGACTGAGACCACTCCGCCAGTAACACGCCCCAGAGACTGAGACCACTCCGCCAGTAACACGCCCCAGAGACTGAGACCACTCCGCCAGTAACACGTCCCAGAGACTGAGACCACCCCGCCAGTAACACGCCCCAGAGACTGAGACCACTCCGCCAGTAACACGTCCCAGAGACTGAAACCACCCCGCCAGTAACACGCCCCAGAGACTGAGACCACTCCGCCAGTAACACGCCCCAGAGACTGAGACCACTCCGCCAGTAACACGCCCTAGAGACTGAGACCACCCCGCCAGTAACACGCCCCAGAGACTGAGACCACTCCGCCAGTTACACGCCCCAGAGACTGAGACCACCCCGCCAGTAACACGCCCCAGAGACTGAGACCACTCCGCCAGTAACACGCCCCAGAGACTGAGACCATCCCGCCAGTAACACGCCCCAGAGACTGAGACCACCCCGCCAGTAACACGCCCCAGAGACTGAGACCACCCCGCCAGTAACACGTCAAGGAGACTGAGACCACCCCGCCAGTAACACGCCCCAGAGACTGAGACCACTCCGCCAGGAGCACGCCCTAGAGACTGAGACCACTCCGCCAGTAACACGCCCCAGAGACTGAGACCACTCCCCCAGTAACACGCCCCAGAGACTGAGACCACTCCGCCAGTAACACGCCCCAGAGACTGAGACCACTCCGCCAGTAACACGCCCCAGAGACTGAGACCATCCCGCCAGTAACACGCCCCAGAGACTGAGACCACTCCGACAGTAACACGCCCCAGAAACTGAGACCACTCCGCCAGTAACACGTCAAGGAGACTGAGACCACCCCGCCAGTAACACGCCCTAGAGACTGAGACCACTCCGCCAGTAACACGCCCCAGAGACTGAGACCACCCCGCCAGTAACACGCCACAGAGACTGAGACCACTCCGCCAGTAACACGCCCCAGAGACTGAGATCACTCCGCCAGTAACATGCCATGGGGACTGAGACCACTCCGCCAGTAACACGCCCCAGAGACTGAGACCACTCCGCCAGTAACACGTCAAGGAGACTGAGACCACCCCGCCAGTAACACGCCCCAGAGACTGAGACCACTCCGCCAGTAACACGCCCCAGAGACTGAGACCACCCCGCCAGTAACACGCCCCAGAGACTGAGACCACCCCGCCAGTAACACGTCAAGGAGACTGAGACCACTCCGCCAGTAACACGCCCCAGAGACTGAGACCACTCCGCCAGTAACACGCCCCAGAGACTGAGACCACTCCGCCAGTAACACGCCCTAGAGACTGAGACCACCCCGCCAGTAACACGCCCCAGAGACTGAGACCACTCCGCCAGTAACACGCCCTAGAGACTGAGACCACTCCGCCAGTAACACGCCCCAGAGACTGAGACCACTCCGCCAGTAACACGCCCCAGAGACTGAGACCACTCCGCCAGTAACACGCCCCAGAGACTGAGACCACTCCGCCAGTAACACGTCCCAGAGACTGAGACCACTCCGCCAGTAACACGCCCCAGAGACTGAGACCACTCCGCCAGTAACACGCCCCAGAGACTGAGACCACCCCGCCAGTAACACGTCAAGGAGACTGAGACCACTCCGCCAGTAACACGCCCCAGAGACTGAGACCACCCCGCCAGTAACACGCCCCAGAGACTGAGACCACCCCGCCAGTAACACGCCCTAGAGACTGAGACCACTCCGCCAGTAACACGCCCCAGAGACTGAGACCACTCCGCCAGTAACACGTCCCAGAGACTGAGACCACCCCGCCAGTAACACGCCCTAGAGACTGAGACCACTCCGCCAGTAACACGCCCCAGAGACTGAGACCACCCCGCCAGTAACACGCCCTAGAGACTGAGACCACTCCGCCAGTAACACGCCCCAGAGACTGAGACCACTCTGCCAGTAACACGTCAAGGAGACTGAGACCACTCCGCCAGTAACACGCCCCAGAGACTGAGACCACTCCGCCAGTAACACGCCCTAGAGACTGAGACCACCCCGCCCGTAACACGCCCTAGAGACTGAGACCACTCCGCCAGTAACACGCCCCAGAGACTGAGACCACCCCGCCAGTAACACGCCCTAGAGACTGAGACCACTCCGCCAGTAACACGCCCTAGAGACTGAGACCACTCCGCCAGTAACACGTCAAGGAGACTGAGACCACTCCGCCAGTAACACGCCCCAGAGACTGAGATCACTCCGCCAGTTACACGCCCCAGAGACTGAGACCACCCCGCCAGTAACACGCCCTAGAGACTGAGACCATCCCGCCAGTAACACGCCCTAGAGACTGAGACCACTCCGCCAGTAACACGCCCTAGGGACTGAGACCACTCCGCCAGTAACACGTCAAGGAGACTGAGACCACTCCGCCAGTAACACGCCCCAGAGACTGAGACCACCCCGCTAGGAACACGCCCTAGAGACTGAGACCACTCCGCCAGTAACACGCCCTAGAGACTGAGACCACTCCGCCAGTAACACGTCAAGGAGACTGAGACCACTCCGCCAGTAACACGCCCCAGAGACTGAGACCACTCCGCCAGTTACACGCCCCAGAGACTGAGACCACCCCGCCAGTAACACGCCCTAGAGACTGAGACCATCCCGCCAGTAACACGTCCCAGAGACTGAGACCACTCCGCCAGTAACACGTCCCAGAGACTGAGACCATCCCGCCAGTAACACGTCAAGGAGACTGAGACCACTCCGACAGTAACACGTCCCAGAGACTGAAACCACTCCGCCAGTAACACGCCCCAGAGACTGAGACCACTCCGCCAGTAACACGCCCCAGAGACTGAGAACATCCCGCCAGTAACACGCCCCAGAGACTGAGACCACCCCGCCAGTAACACGCCCCAGACACTGAGACCACTCCGCCAGTAACACGCCCCAGAGACTGAGACCACCCCGCCAGTAACACGTCAAGGAGACTGAGACCACTCCGACAGTAACACGTCCCAGAGACTGAGACCACTCCGCCAGTAACACGCCCCAGAGACTGAGACCACTCCGCCAGTAACACGCCCCAGAGACTGAGAACATCCCGCCAGTAACACGCCCCAGAGACTGAGACCACCCCGCCAGTAACACGCCCCAGAGACTGGGGACCACTCCGCCAGTAACACGCCCTAGAAACTGAGACCACTCCGCCAGTAACACGCCCCAAAGACTGAGACCACTCCGCCAGTAACACGCCCTAGAGACTGAGACCACTCCGCCAGTAACAGGCCCTAGAGACTGAGACCACTGCGCCAGTAACACGCCCCAGAGACTGAGACCACCCCGCCAGTAACACGCCCCAGAGACTGAGACCACTCCGCCAGTAACACGCCCCAGAGACTGAGACCATCCCGCCAGTAACACGCCCCAGAGACTGAGACCACCCCGCCAGTAACACGCCCCAGAGACTGAGACCACTCCGCCAGTAACACGCCCCACAGACTGAGACCACTCCGCCAGTAACACGCCCCAGAGACTGAGACCACTCCGCCAGTAACACGCCCCAGAGACTGAGACCACTCCGCCAGTAACACGCCCCACAGACTGAGACCACCCCGCCAGTAACACGCCCTAGAGACTGAGACCACCCCGCCAGTAACACGCCCCAGAGACTGAGACCACTCCGCCAGTAACACGCCCCAGAGACTGAGACCACCCCGCCAGTAACACGTCAAGGAGACTGAGACCACTCCGCCAGTAACACGTCAAGGAGACCGAGACCACCCCGCCAGTAACACGTCAAGGAGACTGAGACCACCCCGCCAGTAACACGCCCCAGAGACTGAGACCACTCCGCCAGTAACACGCCCCAGAGACTGAGACCACCCCGCCAGTAACACGCCCCAGAGACTGAGACCATCCCGCCAGTAACACGTCAAGGAGACTGAGACCACTCCGCCAGTAACACGCCACAGAGACTGAGACCACTCCGCCACTAACACGCCCTAGAGACTGAGACCACTCCGCCAGTAACACGTCCCACAGACTGAGACCACTCCGCCAGTAACACGCCCCAGGGACTGAGACCACTCCGCCAGTAACACGCCCCAGAGACTGAGACCACTCCGCCAGTAACACGCCCTAGAGACTGAGACCACTCCGCCAGTAGCACGCCCTAGAGACTGAGACCACTCCGCCAGTATCACGCCCCAGAGACTGACACCACCCCGCCAGTAACACGCCCCGGAGACTGAGACCACTCCGCCAGTAACACGCCCCAGAGACTGACACCACTCCGCCAGTAACACGCCCTAGAGACTGAGACCACCCCGCCAGTAACACGCCCCAGAGACTGAGACCACTCCGCCAGTAACACGCCCCAGAGACTGACACCACTCCGCCAGTAACACGCCCCAGGGACTGAGACCACTCCGCCAGTAACACGCCCCAGAGACTGACACCACTCCGCCAGTAACACGCCCTAGAGACTGAGACCACCCCGCCAGTAACACGCCCCAGAGACTGAGACCACTCCGCCAGTAACACGCCCCGGAGACTGAGACCACTCCGCCAGTTACACGCCCCAGAGACTGAGACCACTCCGCCAGTTACACGCCCCAGAGACTGAGACCACTCCGCCAGTTACACGCCCCAGAGACTGAGACCACCCCGCCAGTAACACGCTCCAGAGACTGAGACCACTCCGCCAGTTACACGCCCCAGAGACTGAGACCACCCCGCCAGTAACACGGCCCAGAGACTGAGACCACTCCGCCAGTAACACGCCCCAGAGACTCAGACCACTCCGCCAGTAACACGCCCTAGAGACTGAGATGACTCCGCCAGTAACACGCCCCAGAGACTGAGACCACTCCGCCAGTAACACGCCCCAGAGACTGAGACCACCTCGCCAGTAACACGCCCTAGAGACTGACACCACTCCGCCAGTAACACGCCCCAGAGACTGGGACCACTCCGCCAGTAACACGCCCCAGAGACTGAGACCACCCCGCCAGTAACACACCCCAGAGACTGAGACCACTCCGCCAGTAACACGCCCCAGAGACTGGGACCACTCCGCCAGTAACACGCGCTAGAGACTGATACCACTCCGCCAGTAACACGCGCTAGAGACTGATACCACTCCGCCAGTAACACGCCCCAGAGACTGAGACCACCCCGCCAGTAACACGCCCCACAGACTGAGACCACTCCGCCAGTAACACGCCCCACAGACTGAGACCACCCCGCCAGTAACACGCCCCAGACACTGAGACCACCCCGCCAGTAACACGCCCCAGAGACTGAGACCACTCCGCCAGTAACACGCCCCACAGACTGAGACCACCCCGCCAGTAACACGCCCTAGAGACTGAGACCATCCCGCCAGTAACACGCCCCAGAGACTGAGACCATCCCGCCAGTAACACGCCCCAGAGACTGAGACCACTCCGCCAGTAACACGCCCTAGAGACTGACACCACCCCGCCAGTAACACGCCCCAGAGACTGAGACCACTCCGCCAGTAACACGCCCCGGAGACTGAGACCACTCTGCCAGTAACACGCCCCAGGGACTGAGACAACTCCGCCAGTAACACGCCCCAGAGACTGACACCACTCCGCCAGTAACACGCCCTAGAGACTGAGACCACTCCGCCAGTAACACGCCCTTTGAGAGACTGACACCACCCCGCCACCGTTACACCCTGAAGGCTACGCCATATTCCTTTGGTCAATGTCTCTCCCCAACCGTGATTGACAGGGATGAGTGGGCTGGGGAACTCCGGCACGCCACGGCAACCTCTGGGCGTGGCCCAGCATCGCATGTCAAGGCTACCGGCCGGCCCCGCAGCCCCCTCTGTCCAGTCCGCTCTGGCTATTAATGGCTGAGCCTCCCAACAAGTCCCCCCTTTGTCTTTCTTGGAAGGTGATCCGCGCTATCTGAGCCCCATATGGAAAAGGGGAGTCTCCTTCAAATTCGGGATACCGGTAATGTAGAAATTGTGTCCATCTTGCGTCCATGTGCGTGAGGGAGACATTTGCCTTTCTTTGAAGATCACATCGGGGGTAATGCTACTAACTATGCGTTGTGCTCTCTCTGAGACGAGGGCGTGTGGGCGACTTCTTGTCGTCAATATCAACTCAGGGCTTGAGGATGAAACGAGTGCTGTGTTAGACCCGCATTAAGCACACAAAGGGTTGAACTAGGCCAAGGAACCTCCGGTACAGGACAGCGAACGGTCTGGATGAAATATGTTTCGGATTAGATGGTCGAGACCGGGTTTCGAACCAAGGGCCTATTGATCTGCAGGCGAGTGGTTGGTTGATTGGTTGGTCGGTTGTATATTCAGGATACGTTTGGTCATATCGCGTCAATGGGAGAATGGAATGGAAGGGAGAATGGAGCCACGTTCCCGGGGGTAACCCCCTACTCTTTATGAAGAAAGACATGGGATCTTTATCCTGTGACCACACAGACATGGCCACAGCGGGGCTTGAACCACCGATCCACGTGCCGTTAGGCTCTCAGGTGGCCAGAGCACTCAAGGAGAGCGCTCTAGCCCACTGGGCTATTGGGGCGCCCCGGTGCTGCAGTCAGGTCTTCTACCACTAGACAACGGAGGCTTTGCCAGTGATTGTACCATTATATTCTTGCCTTGAAGGGCATTTGTACTGATTTCTTGCCATTAATACAATTCGTCGTACGGAGTGCAGAGAGGAAGTATCTTTATGAGAAGGGGCGGGGTTAGTGTATAAATAACTTTAGTGTGGTCTGAAGTACTACTCGGCAGGGGCGGATCCTGAAATTTGAAAAGGGGGAGCGGAGTTCCATTGATTCTTGCGATCTGGGCGGGGGGGTCGGCGGGGGGGGTGCTGGGGACGAAATTGGGCCCGGAGGTACACCAATATTTCGACGATCGGCGGGGTGGTCTACTGAAAACTTGTGACCGAGAGGGGAGGGGGGGGGGGGTCCACGCCTCAGATGGCCTAACTTTTGCATTGAAAAACGGCATATTATTCCTAAAACAAAACCCTGGATCCCCCCACACCCCCCCCCCCCCTTGATCGGCTATCGCTGACGCTGGTAATTTCATCAGAAAAGATCTATTTCTGGTTTAATTTCATCTGTCTCCCTCATCAACCCCGATTCTAATATTCACTGGCGCGCGATGCGAAGTCCAAGACCGAGCAGCTTTTCTGTGTCGGTTATAACCTCAAGACGAATGTATTTTTACCTTTAAATTAATCCAATTACGTACTTTGGCGACGTGTGGACGCTAGACAGTAACCAAGACGACGTTATTCTGACGTTATTAACGTCAACGTGGATTTAAACACGGGTGGCTATACCAGCGTTGTGCTCCACAGAATCCGCTCAGAAACTACCACGCCGCGAAAGCAGATTAGTTCGGACATCGATCACCAGAGGGCAGTGGAAATCACGCAAAACAGCGAAGACAAAAATGCCAAGTGAGGAACTTATATGGGTGACTAATTAAACTACTGTTATCGAGTTCATCCTATTGTCTAAAAACTGTAGATTACTTTTCAAGAATGCATTAGCGAGCAGAGAAATTGAGATTGATTCTTCGAGACTTAACTATATATTCCAGGGGGCGCCCCGATTACTCAGTGGGTTAGAGCGCTCGACTTGCGTGCTCTGACCACCTGGGAGCCTAACGACATGTGTATCGGTGGTTTGAGCCTAGCTGTGGTCATGTCTGTGTGGTCGCAGGATGAAAATTCCATGTCCTTCTTCGCAAAGAGTAGGGGGTTACCCCCGGGGACATGGCTCCGCTCTTCCCTTCTGTCTCATATTGACGCAGTATGAGCAGAAGTGGTTAAAGCGTCCTGAATGTACAACCAACGAACCAAACTATATTTCAGTTAAACAATCATCCTTCCGAACTGTTACGAAATCTTGAGCATTAAGTGAACTAACCTGAATCAATGGCTCGCCCAAACATGGCCGAACCGTCGGACACCTGCAGGTACAAGTCAGTTTAGTTCATCTACAGATTGCAAGAATGAAGTCGTGTTTCGAATCAAGGTGCTTGGGCTCCCTTTCATGAATTATTGTAAGGAGAATGCCCATGTAACAGTACATTCTTGAAAAAGAACATATGTTTTAAAATGTCAAAATATCTTTTAAAATCGCTTCTGAAAGCAATAAAATAGCTGACTGAAGCAAGTCCGTCTTCCATTTTTGGACCCACGAAATTTCTTATTATACCAAATGGAAGGCTTGAATCATCAGTGAGCTAAGCTGAATCGATGGTTCGCTCCAACAATGAAGAACCGTCGGACCCTGCAGCATCAAGTCAGTTTAATTCATCTACAGATTGCAAGAATGAAGTCGTGTTTCGAATCAAGGTGCTTGGGCTACCTTTCATGAATTATTGTAAGGAGAATGCCCATTTAACAGTACATTCTTGAAAAAGAACATATGTTTTAAAATGTCAAAATATCTTTTAAAATCGCTTCTGAAAGCAATAAAATAGCTGACTGAAGCAAGTCCGTCTTCCATTTTTGGACCCACGAAATTTCTTATTATACCAAATGGAAGGCTTGAATCATCAGTGAGCTAAGCTGAATCGATGGTTCGCTCCAACAATGAAGAACCGTCGGACCCTGCAGCATCAAGTCAGTTTAATTCATCTACAGATTGCAAGAATGAAGTCGTGTTTCGAATCAAGGTGCTTGGGCTACCTTTCATGAATTATTGTAAGGAGAATGCCCATGCAACAGTACATTCTTGAAAAAGAACATATGTTTTAAAATGTCAAAATATCTTTTAAACTCGCTTCTGAAAGCAATAAAATAGCTGACTGAAGCAAGTCCGTCTTCCATTTTTGGACCCACGAAATTTCTTATTATACCAAACGGAAGGCTTGAATCCTCAGTGAGCTAAGCTGAATCGATGGTTCGCTCCAACAATGAAGAACCGTCGGACCCTGCAGCATCAAGTCAGTTTAATTCATCTACAGATTGCAAGAATGAAGTTGCGTTCCAAATCAAGGCGCGCACTTAGGCTGCTACATTACATGGATTAGGCCTATGTGTCATTATACCGACGATCACTATCACTTGAAGGTGGAATATGATGCAATCGTGCAAATTATTGGATGCTAAACGGATATGATAGGCAGCGAGGGGGTTTAGAACAAGGAACACCTCGTTAAGGGCGTTGTTGATGGATAGGATACGCTTTGCATAATGAGTTTTGTGGGATTCATGAGAAGAAAAATGATTTCTAGGGCGATTACGGAAGGATGTAAGGAAATGTCGGTATGTGTTTTACACTAGAATTACCTATGATCTCAATTTCAGTTTCTAAAATTGCATTTCGTGATCTACGCTTGTCTTAAAGAGCGATGTATATCTGTTTCGCTGGAGCATTCCATCGGGCGTCAAGCTTCCAGTTCATCATCCGTTGTGGTTGAGACTTGTTTCAGAGTAACTCACTTATTGCTCATGATCGGCATTGGCCGCGATTGTCGATTTCGTAACATAGATGGAAGATTTGTTTATTAACTGGAATATAGTTTGGTCTCGTTGAGACAATCTGAATTTATGAGCTCGCTAAAACAATACATTCTCAAAAATGAATGTACAGTTTAGACAATAGGATGACGTCATAGCAGTACTTTAATCGTCATTATACAGACGATATTGTCATTTGGAGGCGAAATATGATGCCATCGTGAAATTTATTGAATACGGTAAGGAGAATGCCCATGTAACAGTCCGAGGCCCAAGCCGAGTACATATCTTTTCAAGAATGAACTGTTACACGGGTATTCTCTGAGTTAAAGTACGGTCGGTGAGCCTCACCTAGTGAATGTAGCGTGAATAAGAGTTCTTTTAAGATGTACATTGCATCTCTCGCTTCCGAAACCAATAAAATAGCTCACTGAAGTCGGTCCAAATTCTATCTGAGAACCCACGAAATGTATTGTTATAGCAATGGTAAACTTGGGTCATACGTGAGCTAAGCTGAAACAGTGGTTCGCTCTGACATGGAAGAACGTCGGACGCTGCAGCCACAAGTCAGTTTAGTTTATCTTCAGATTGCAAGAATGAAGTGTTTTGCATCAAGGCTTCTCTACTTCGCATGTCAATATACAGACGATATGGTCATTTGAATGTGGAATATGATACAATCGTTCAAAGTATTGGATACTGAAAGGATATGATACGCAGCAATGTTGCGAAACAAGTTGTTTGAAACAAGTAACACCCAGTGCGTTGTTGATGGATAGGATACGCTTTGCAAACTGAGTTTCGTGGGATTCACGAGAAAGGAAATGATTTCTAGTGTGATTATAGGATATAAGGAAATGTCGGTATTTTCCATATGAATTACATATGATCTCAAATTTTGTTTCTAAAATAGGATTTTGTGCTCTACGCTTGTTTTGATGATAAATTTGTATATGGTTTTGTTGAAGCTTTCCATCGGGCGGAAAGCTGCCAGTTCATCATCCATTGTGATTGTGACCTGTTTCAGACAAGCTCACTTATGGCTCATGATTGGCATTGACTGCAATTGTCGATTTCGTAACAGAAGGATGATTGTTCAACAGAAATTTTTTTTGGTCTCCTTGAGTCAATCGCAATTTATCAGCCCGCTAAAACCGTACATTCGTGAAAATTAATATACAGTCTAGACAATAGAATGACGTCATAGCAGTACTTTAATAAAAGGATATGATACGCAGCGATGTTGCGATGGTGTTTGCAACAAGCAACACAACGCTAAGTGTGTTGTTGATGGATAGGATGCGCTCTGCAAAAAAACTGTTGTGGGATTCACGAGGAGAATAATGATTCTAGTGTGATTACTGAATGATATAAGGAAATGTCGGTATGTATGTTGCATTAGATTTATTATGATAACAATTTCGGTTTCTAAAATTGGAGTTTGCGATTTACGCTTGTTTTAAAGAAAAATGTGCATGTCCTTTTGCTAGAGTATTCCATCGGGCGTCAAGCTGCCAGGTCATCATCTATTGTGGTTGTGATTTTTTTCAGCTCACTTATCAGCTTTTCAGCTCAATACACCGTTCCAGATACCCCAGGCGACATCTATCGTCAAAAATAGACACTATGTGTTAGAAAACAGTTTCTCGCATGCGTTTACCATGCATGCCTATGGAGTTGGTATGGCAGACAAAATAGACGCCAGAACGATCATTATTTCCGGACTGAAGAACATCAGCAAACCGGGAATATGGCCACTTCCTGCTACGCACAGCGGAGTGACAGTCTTTCCATTCGCCTTTTGTCATTGATATCCGCTGTTTTCTCGGCTTTTATGCTTCCATCTCGTGATTAAATAGAGACTTACGGGTGAAACACGTAAGGACATTTATGCTATCGACGAAGAGCCATCTGTTACCCCCTATGTAATTGGCATTGTCTGCGATTGTCGATTCCGTAACATGCAATGAAGATTGTTCAACTGGGATATAGTTTGGTCTCCTTGAGTCTCAATTTCTCAACTCGCAAAAACAGTACATCCTTGCAAATTACTGTACGATTTAGACAATTGGATGACGTCATAACAGTGCTTTAAGTTAAGGAGAATGCCCATGTAACAGTACGTTCTTGAAAAGAATCTACGAGGCGCATGCCGAATACATATCTTTTACCGTACAATGAGCCTCAACTGTTCCTCGTGGCGTGAATAGTAATCCTTTTAAGGTGTACAGTGCTTTTCTCGCTGCCAAAAAGCAACAAGTCTCGCATTCTCGCTATCTCGCCCGCGTTTTGCCAGGCAAGAATGCGAGATCGCGACGGGCGCATATAGACCACCATATTGGCCCGTTCTTAGTACTTCGGTGACTTGAGTAATATGGCATAAACCTTAACCTGTTATTGGGTGCATTTCTTTGGTGGCTCGGTATATCCCTGCGGTAACCCGAATACGCACATTACGCATCGGTAAACCGCCCGACACTTCTGTTACCCGGGTATGGGTGTGCGCGCATCCATTCGGGAGGCCGATGTGCCTCCGTTCAAAACAGCACGGGGCATTCGGGAGCAGATGGCGGCTGATTGAAAGATAATGAGAGTAGGTCGGTTCCAGTGCCCCTACGTGCACCGGATGTAAACGGTGCGTGCATTTCGTTGGAATAGGCATATCCCTATCCGAAAGTTCCCTGTCACGTGTTGCGGGTCCCGGGCGGGATACCGAACCTGGCCCAAAGAAATGCGCCCATTGAAGCACATTCATATATGTCTGTATATGGGAATAGATCTATGTGGGAATAGATCTAGAAATAGTCATTGCGTATAATTATTTAATTGAACTCTTAATAGGCAAACGCCACACGTGGCAAACGTCTTCTGCATGCCACGTTTCAATACTGCCTTGATCAATATAAAGCATGTTTGACTTATTGACGCTAAACATTAATTTTAATGTATGAACGACTATGAACGACTATGAACGAGGAAACACCGTAGAGCAACCAACCAAGGCAATTACGCCATCTCTAAAATGTCAGGAAAATCGATTTGGGCCAAATCTCTAATCTGAAATATGCCATGGGTTATCGATTTGCCCCGAACCTTTCATTACCCGTCCCAGCGACACATGGCTTTGACCAGTACAGATGGCTATCTCAGTAACTGTGGAAAATATTTCCACTACATGTGCTGCCGATGCCTGCGATATGTTCATGTCAATTATCATGTTTTTTTTCGTTCGGTGTTGGCGGCATCCAAATTAAAACAAGGGGTTTTAATTTCTTTATCCATTTGCATCAATTACGACGGTACACAGCTTGGTTCGCATTCACACAATCAGACAAGGTATCCAGGATACCCGGCTATACCTTGGACCTCATGCAGATATAAAATTGCTGTATGAGCAGCTTTAAAACCGCCTTCAATACAGTTATGCACCTGAGAGCCTAACGGCACGCGGATCGGTGTTTCTCGCCCCGCTGTGGCCATGTCTGTGAGGTCGCAGGATGAAGATCCCATGTCCTTCTTCGCAAAGAGTAGGGGGTTACCCCCGGGGCACATGGCTTCACTCTCCCTTTCTTCTCCCATTGACTCGAAATGACCAAGAGCGGCTAAAGCGTGCTGAATATACAACCAACCAAAAAAAAAAAAAAAAGCTTTGAGGCTTTCCGGACTCGTCAGGCTCTGGCCGATAACGTGGTAATACCAGTAACAAGGGGCCGACAACGTGGTATTACCAGTAACAAGGGGCCGACAACGTGGTAATACCAGTAACAAGGAGCCGACAACGTGGTAATACCAGTAACAAAGGGCCGACAACGGGCGGTTTCCAGTGAATATGCCATTAGTTGTCAGTGTCAAGAATGTTAGTGGCAAAACGGCTGTCCCAGTGTTCTACCAATAGTACAGTGTGTATATATCTTAAACGTTTGAAATAAAGCAATTTCACACAATTTCAAAATAATAGCATACGATAGAGCCGCATACATTAATGCTATTAATTCGCTCCACTCTCCCTTCCTTCTCCCACTGATATGATCAAAAGTGGTTAAAGCGTCCTGAATATACGACCAACCAACCATAGCGCAATGCAATCATAATGTACCGTGTCATAAGTCGTCATAACGTCATTAAGTGCACCGCGTGTCACTTAAACAGTACTTCGAAGCTAAGATAAGATAAAGTTTTAATTAACGTTGGTGTATAAAAGTCAACGATAAACATTAGCACAAGCTATTGACTGACAATGATAAAAGGACATGAGCTTTTGAAATAAATGTACACATGATCATGAAAATGTAACCACAGTTCTATTATCTATTTAAACCGTACCCGTTGGTTATACTGCCCATTGTGCATGACTTGGCACGAGAACACGTAATGGGTGATAGCATTGTTTTGAATTCCTTAGCAGATTTCATTAACTTTGCATCTTTGTGGAGCATATTCCATAGCTTGCTGCCTTGAAACTTCACTGAATTTTGGCCATAAGCTGTTGTCTTCTCCCGTGGCATTCATAGAGTTGGTCCATGTTTTTTAACCCGTAATTGATTTCCTTTAAATGATGCATGTCATGCAGGTAAGTGGCCCAATCTGGTTGATGCGCTTGTAAACTTGAAAGCTGAACAGCGTAACCGTTTAACATATAGCAAAGGTCTACACTCTGTCTTGTTCAACTCCGTATATGCTAGTGTAAACCTATCGAAAACAAATCTCAGTGCACTCTCCGGTATCTTTTCAATCTTACGCAAGTTTTTCATATCACAATAAAGCCGCACAACGAGACAATAATTACAATGTAAAACGAATGAATGAAATAATGTAAGTCTGCTATCAACATCCACTGATTTAGTCACCCTAGCCAATACATTGAAACGTTTGCCAGCCTTTTTGGCACAAACCTGATATGTGGTTGCCGAAATGTAATCGCCAATCTAGTTGAATACCTGTTACTCCCTGTTGCGCTACTAGTTCGGTACGAGAAACCGAAAAACTACCGGGACAATAGGTAACTCTACCGGGAAAATGGATGAAACTACCGGAACAATAGATAACTCAACCGGGACAAAAGGATAAATTACCGGGACAATAGCTAACTCTACCGAGACAATGGATGAAACTACCGGCACAATAGATAACTCTACCGGGACAATGGATGAAGCTTGCGGGACAATGGCTAAATCTACAGGGACATTCCACGGATACAGACGCCAGGCCGCGAACCCTGTAGATTCGCTCAGCAACTGGGCTCGAGGCTCCTTCCTCTGAACATAGAGTTACAGCCTCGTAACAAGGGGGTAAGACGTGTCTGTCAAGGGTGTGTTATGATGCCTTGAGTCTTTTCTGATATCCTGACGGGGAGCGAAAGCCGCTTCGAGGTCACATTTTAAAACTCCTAACTAGTTTTACCTCATAACAACGTAAGCTTTTCATCTCATGATGAGTACTACAACGGCTCGTGTGAGACCTAGCTTCGCAGCACTCATAGCTCGCATGCGAGGCGCGCTGAGGCAAACTCATCGGGAATTCCTCCAGAATGGCAGAGGCATATCATAACGTCATGTCGTACTAATGACTGCGCTGAACCATTGCACGGTAGCGTTATGCCGCAGTCAATAGGCTTGGCGATCATATATGGTTGGTTGTATACCAAAGTGACCATGGCATGTGCCCAGTGTGCCCTTTTAACCGGCTTATACCGATGTGTGTTAATGAAGGCTGTTACAATTCTATGCTTAATGATGTAATCATACCATTGGTATCATTCCCTGTTGAAATTAATTCGTTGAGCAAATAAAAGAAACGCAAGTTTAGTACTGACTATTCCTCGGACGTCTCACCATATCCTCTTTCCCTTCCACACACACCCTCCCCTGACCGCCTCACCCCATCCTCTTCCCCTTCAACGCCCCCCCCCCCCTCCACCAGCCGCCTCACCCCATCCTCTTCCCCTTCAACGCCCCCCCCCCTCCACCAGCCGCCTCACCCCACCCTCTTCCCCTTCAACGCCCCCCCCCCCCTCCACCAGCCGCCTCACCCCATCCTATTCCCCTTCACCGCCCGCCCCTCCCCCCCCCCCTCCACCAGCCGCCTCACCCCACCCTCTTCCCCTTCAACGCCCCCCCCTCCACGGGCCGCCTCACCCTATCCTATTCCCCTTCACCGCCCGCCCCTGCCCCCCCCCCTCCACCAGCCGCCTCACCCCATCCTCTTCCTCTTCAACGCCCGCCTCCCCCCCCCCCCTCCACGGGCCGCCTCACCCTATCCTATTCCCCTTCACCGCCCGCCCCTCCCCCCCCCCCCCCCAACCTCCACCGGCCGCCTCACCCCATCCTCTTCCCCTTCAACGCCCCCGCCCCCTCCACCGGCCGCCTCACCCCATCCTCTTCCCCTTCAACGCCCGCCCCCCTACACCGGCCGCCTCACCCCACATCCCATCCTCTTCCCCTTCAACGCCCGCCCCCCCCCCCCTCCACCAGCCGCCTCACCCCATCCTCTTCCCCTTCAACGCCCCCGCCCCCTCCACCGGCCGCCTCGCCCCATCCTCTTCCTCTTCAACGCCCGCCCCCTACACCGGGCGTCTCACCCCACATCCCATCCTCTTCCCCTTCAACGCCCCCCCACCTCCACCGGCCGCCTCACCCCATCCTCTTCCTGACTCCCGCATAGACGTCAACCCCTTTTTTGTACAGCCGATATATTTCCCATTAACGTATCACACCGGAAAAGACATTCTACCGAATGTTCTGTCTATTAGACAATATTTCCTCAGTCAGTACACTAAAGCTAATTTCCGGTTGGCGAGGGGGGCGGGGGCCGGAGTTGGGGGGGACGCTGGTTTTCCTCCCGTTATACCGGATAACCGGCAGCTTAATACCCAGCCCCCCCCCGTCTCGTCCTGCTCAACCCCCGCCATCTCAGTCGCATGTTCCTTTCTTCTGCTTTCCTCTTTCAGTTGGTGTTCTACTTACATCGCCAATCGTTTTATTCCTTATTTACGTTGCATTTACCTTCGCGCCGCGTATGGCGTGGCAAGAGACGATTGCATCACGTGTTCACCGCGGTGGTCTGACGACAAAATACCCCGAAACA